>CM052810.1:96780454-96826938 GCA_028533885.1 Nasua narica | reverse complement strand
ACATCCTCTCCAGCATTTGTTGTTTACTGTCTTGTTGATTTTGGCCATTCTAACTGGTATAAGGTGGTATCCCAGTGTGGTTTTGATTTGAATCTCTCTGATGGCTAAAGATGATGAACATTTTTTCATGTGTCTGTTAGCCATTTAATACACCTATTTTTAGATGTGCAAATTGAAGCATAGAATGAATGAGAATTTTGCCTACATTTGCACAACTAATAAATAAAAAAGACGTGGAATTGAAACTCAGCTCTATTTAACTCCAAAGCCTTCTTTCTTAGTACTATACTGTGTTACTTCCGCATAGACTCCTTAAGGACCTGCCTTATTTATTTTTGTAGCTTCAGTGCCTAGTTCAGTACCTGTCTCACCATAGAGACTCATTAGTGTTACATGGATGAAGGAATGCATGGTTGGATGGATATTATTTCGGTTCTGTTTGGTGGACCTTGATGTCAGTTTTCTAGAAAATGGGAATAAGAAATAGGAAACCTTCCTTATTTATAGATACCAGTGCTCCTTAATGTGACTTAGCCTTTATTTACTTCTATTGATTGAAGTATTATGATAAGAGATAGGATGTGATGTGAAAATAAGAGATTGTAGCTATAATTTATTATTGTGGACATGTTTTTTTTTTTTTTTTCTCTTTCTACTCATTATTTTTTCTTGCTTCTGGTAAGACCATAGTTGGGGCAAACTGTCTCTACCCCATTCCCAATCTCTGTGTTTTGAGTGGAGTTGACCTCGTCCTTGGCTCCAGGAATGGGCTCGTATCCCACATCTGACTCATGAGAGCCCTGCATTCCTCTGCCACAGTGAATGGATTAGGAACAAATATGGAATAAACAAGATATTCAAGCTAGGCCAAGGAGAATTATTCCTGGGACTTTTCTATTCCCACAACAAAAGAGAAGTTTACTTGGCCCTGAGGATGCTAAGTTGGTACGATGCAATCCTGCTGCTACCATCTTGCTGCCAGGAGGAAAGATTTTAAGTGAAAATGAGACTAACCTAGAGATGATCAGTTTAGAGTTGGAAAGAGGCAAATTCCTGGCAATTCCCTTTGGGCACTTGGATCTAGTCATATCCAAAGTCACAGCTAATCATTGAACTTTCAGTTAAGAAACCCAATGAATTCTTTTTTGCAAGAACAGTTTGAGTTACACTTTTGTCACTTGTACCACTCTTAGCATGTCTCAAGTATCTATAGAAATCTAGGAAATGTTGTCATAATGTACATAATTGGGATCAAATGGATTGATCCAGAAGCTATGGCTTGTAAATATTTAGGGGAGAAAGAGAAATTACATCTAAAGAAAGCAAAGCAAAACAAAACAAAATTATGCATAAAGCTGAATCTAATATTTAGCTGTAATATCTTAACCCTAGCTAGTGTTTTAATTTTGGTGCTTAGTAACACGTTTTGCTCTTCAATTTAAAAGAAGACTCAGTAACCTGATAAGTAAAATAGCTTGATTAAGAGAGAATACATAACATTTCAGGATCTGTATTTTTTAGGGCTATTCAGAGAAAGTCAGAATATTGAGGACGAATATCCCCCACCATGTTTTAAAATTAATTCAAGACTTCTTCAAGCGGTATTTGCTTCCTACTCACTTGCAGAACACACACTTGTGTATACATAGCCACGCAGAAACAGAAATCCATTCAGGTACAATCTAACTTGCAATCAAGAACTGCTAAAATAGGACCTTTATCATCAGCACAGCACATCCCAAAATGTCTTTGTAAAATAAATCAAATTATATGAGTTAATTGATTCCAGGCAACATCAGCAAGTGCAGGTGGAGACTGAATAACAGGATGTTTATTAATGAAGTACTATTAATCAAAATTGACAATACCAATTCCTATTTGTTGTATTTGAAAGCTACCTGCAGTGGTTATAGATATATTTGCTGAATTTTAAAACATAGTTTTGAAAAGGAAGACAAAAGATAGGGTCACACATGGGATTTTTAGCTGTGGATTTTGGACTACTGATATTTAAACACTGAAAAGATACTCCTAAATGCAATTTGACAAGCAATGCCAAAGATGCCAGTGGTAATTAATTAGCACTTAATTGAGACCACAGAACAACAGGACATAGGAATTGGTACCCGGTGCCATTTCCCCCTCAGGCTCCCTCTCATGAGGGTCAGGAGTGTGGCTGCACACTGAAGGTCAGTAAGTAAATTGGGAGAACACATTGACACTGGACATTTCATGATGGATCTCCTTCACCCTTTTGCTGCTGCCCCTGGCTATCTGTGCCAAGAAAAGGACTGTGATTGTTTGAAGGGGAAGTGAGCGTTCACACACATCTAAACCAAGGTAAGCACCCCCCTCACATCCTAGAATAGCTAGCTAGGCAGGACACTGCTTGAAAAGATGAACCTTATGAATCAAATATTAACGTAAATGAGAGTAGGCCAAGAGAAAAGCAAGTTAAATTTAGAATAAAGATGTATTTGAGGTTGTAGGCTTTGTTAGGTTATATTTAGTGTTTTTTTTCCCCCAAAATAAACTTAGATCAGGCTATTTTTTTAAAAAGAAAAATAGATTGTAGATACTATAATTATAGTTTGAACGTCTTTGATGACTGTTAAAGACTGAAGACTCCCTAAGATATAGAACGTCTATCTTCATAGATGGGACGCTTTAACAAAGAGGAGCGAAAATTCTCGCTTTGTAACTCCATAGACTGAGGAAATGAAAAAATGGAAATGAATTCTTCTAGTCTCTGAATAAATCTAAAGAGAGTTTCTGACTGAAAATTTATGGTAACTTGTGCTTACAACACATGAGTTGGAGACATAGGTTTGTTAAACTCACCACATTGTTTTCTAAAAAATAAAATTGGGGCAGTTTTAATTTTTCTATTTTAGAATTGAAATCAGCAACTGGAGGTACAGTTCACTCATGTCACTAGAAATTGAAATCTGGGTTCTTGAGTATCAAACCCTCAATCTGCACAGATTATGTTACTTTTGAAGGGCCTTCACTCTCCAAAATGGGCTCAGATAAAGTACAAATGTCATATATACATCTGGAAAAAGACTCTTCAGAGATCTGCTTTCTTTGGTCACACACATGCCTGCAGTTAAAACAAATCAGATACCCATCCTTTCAACACTCTTAAAAAGGGCTTGACTCTGATTCTTTGGAGGCCCTTGAGAATTTGACGTAGACAATAATACCCACTGACAAAGCAGAGAGCAATGACAATTTGGTAGGAAATACTCTCTCCCTTTTCCTAACTGATTCCCTTTCCGTGGCTCATTCACTGAATTAAGTTGGTTCCCATGAAGTGAAAGTCGCCTTAATGTCCCTGCTGCTTACCACAACTGGAGAAATCTGAACAAGGCCTTTCTTTATTAAAATTGAAGTATTCGTGTGATATGAGTGGAGTAGACCAGCGGTTCTCAGCCTCCTTTACCATTAGAAAACACAACTGAAGGTGGCCTCAGTCATGAAATGTGCTTCTTTTTATTGTCTTGATATTAATTCATCGAGAAACTTCAAGAAAACCATATCTTTCAGTCTTAGTCAACCCTCATCTCTGTGTTTTAAAATATCAGTTTGCAAATCTTATGGTGTTTGAAGAAAAACTCATTTTAAAACTCAGATATTTGTATGGTTTACTGGGATTTTTTAAAATTTTGTGAAAATCCCATATCTCTTTCATTGGCCTCTAAGCTCTTCTCATTTTAATACTGACAGGTTGTAGCTTTAAGTGCCCTCCTGGAACTCCACGCATTTCAGATCTTCCCTGAAATACAGCTTCATAATTATAGTCTTATGCTTGGCTGAAATGATACATGAGGCATGAGCCACCACTTCTATCCTCTCGATAAACATTTCTGAACTTGTTCTGTAAATCTGAGCACCAATTTTATTTTCTTAATTAATTTTATTATGTATTAAACTGATTTATACTTCCACTGTAGCAAATAAAAGCATTTACTGTATATAAAAATGCATTCAATATAAAAAAGTTAAAATACACTTAAAATGAGTAAGAAAACAAGAGCAGAGGGAAAATAAGGGGTTGAGGTTAGTAGAATATTTAAGATGTATGTTCTAAAGTTCCAAATGCTTGCCAAGTTTGACTGGAGACTTGCTTCATTCCCTGTGAGTCATATCACTTCCAGGTAGACTACTGGTGATCAAATTTACTGCTAACTTAGGAAAACATTTCTGTTTTCCTTGTACTTTCTACATGACCACGTTCGTTCAGTGGAATCAAGATTCAGAATTTCTTATTATTTTCACTTTTGCAAGTCAGGCTGGTACAGGGAACAGGTTCCATATTAATTTACTCATTCATTCATCTATTCATGAATTCACAAAAATTCACATCTATTCACAAAAATTCACAAATATTTAGTTAGTTTAATGCGCAGGTTACTCAGACGGGAGGCAGTTTTGCGTAGAAGTTTGGCATAGGATCTTTGGATTCAGACAGACCCACATTCTAATACTGATCCCACCACTTTTTAGTTGGGTGATCTAGGAAAAAATGTGGTTCCTTTGGATACTAGATTTTGGCTACATCAATTGAGCATAATGCCTATTTTACATGGTTCCTAAACTGAGATAATGAATTTTAAATATCCAGCAAAGCATGGGATGCATGGTTGGTACTCAATAAATTGTGTCTATTCATGCTAGGCATCCTGGAGGAATTAAAAAAGCACAAGTATAGCCTTTGGCCTACTACATTCACTGTGCTGTGTGTAAGTGTCCAATTCACCTGGATGGCTGCTCATAAGAAGGGCTATGAGTGGAGAGTAGGGAAGACCTCCTCTGATCAAGCAAATCTTAAAAGAGCTGGGCATTGAGTAGGATTCTTTGAAGAAGTGATAGACCCTGGAATGGGCATCCAGCATAGAGAGGAACCTGGATAGGAGAAGAAGAGTGTGGGCCAACCGTTCCAGATGGGGATGCAGGCAGTACAGTGGCGTTTATGAGAAAATTCACTCATCTGGGGGAGTGACACATTCAAGCATGGAAGTAATGCCTAGAATTCCAGGTAAAGTTAAGACAGTGAGGAAGTACCCGCAATTTTATTGAAAGGGGAACTCTGTGAGAAATTATCCTCTTTAGGGGCGCCTGGGTGGCTCAGTCAGTTAAGTGTCTGCCTTTGGCTCAGGTGGTGATCTCAGGGTCCTGGGATCAAACCCCACATCAGGCTCCCTGCTCAGCAGAGAGTCTGCCTCTCCCTCTCTCTCTCTCTGACCCTCCATCCCGCTTTTTCGTTTAAAAAAAAAAAAAAAAAGATAAAGAAATTATCCTCTTTGGAAACTGCAAATCTAAGAATCCTAACTCCATTTAAATCCCAGAATAGCTAGCCAGTTGGAGCTCAAGTGCCTTCAAGGTGACTCATTTCCATTTTTTTCCACACCACTTAAGTAAACCTGTGCTATAGGACCTGTGAACTGGCCAGATGACCTGGGACTTTCCCAGGTTTGCTCATCTTTGAAATGAGAGGATTGAACAGTTTCCCTTTGGGCGCTGACATCTCGAAGACCTATAAAGCATTTCCCTATTGAAAGTGAGAATAAAGGTTACATGCTCACTATTGCCGCTGCACCTCTACTTGCCTTTTGGATGTCTTTAGTTAAACTCCCAGGTGTCTGCAAAAACATCTTTGCACACTGAATCATGAAAGGAAGGAAGGAAGGAAAGAAGGAAAGAAGAAAGAGAAAAAAAGGAAGGAAGGGAGGAAGGGAGGAAGGGAGGAAGGGAGGAAGAGAGAAAGAATGAAAGAAAGGAAGAAAGAGAAAAAATGTCTTTTTTCTTCTTCTTCTTCTTCTTCTTCTTCTTTTTTAAGGAGTGGCCTAGGTGTTGATTGGACTGAAATTCCACAGAACTAAAAACAAAACCAACTCCTCCCCTCACCCCCCCCAAAACAAAAACCTTCCATATGCGGCTCTCTGTGAAGCCACTTTACTACTTCCTGATTTTAAACTCAACAGTTACATTTTTAAAGAGACATCGCACATTGGAATATAAATATGTGAAATCTAAATACGAAATATAATACAGCAGCTTGAGCCATGCCACACAATTTGAATTTTTGGATGTTGTTTTAATTTAGGGTAGTCAGGCACTTTTGACTTTTGAACTGTTTCTAGCTGGGCTGCTGTTACTTGGTGGGTTTCGAGATGAGCCCAGTGGCTTCTCAGTGGCTTTAGCTTACTCATTTTCAGAAGGCGTCCTATTCTCTGCTTTGCAGCATCTTTCTGCTGAGGGGCTCAGGATGTTTAAGCCTCAGAACAGCCCGATACACAAGGATATACAGTCTTTCTGCATTACCAACTTGTGATAGTGAAAGAAAAGGAATACTGCATATTTTTCTTTAACATATTTTCTTTCTTTATTTTTCTCTAGCACCCTTTTGTGACTTATGGATGATTATATTGTGTGTCTAGGCCCAACGTAAACTCCCAGCTCTGGGGATCATGCAGTACGGCCCAGGGTGGTGACCAGCACTAAGCCCAGAAGGCACAATAAACCTCCTCCTTACTTTGGCTGCATTATGGCAGCTCCTATTTCCTGAATTTCTACTCTATCATTTCCACCATCATGTTGCTAATGCTAGTGTCCAACAATATCCTTAGAGTGGGTTTCTATACCTGATGGTCTTTACTTCTCATGGAACACCCCAAGTAACCTAACTTTACCTCCCTATCTTCCTTGCCTCCTCTGATCTACTGAGTCCATTGAATGATCTCTATTTCTACCTCCCAGTGATCCCCCATGGTCCCACGCCATGTTCTGTAACCCCTTCTGGTTTATGATTTCTCCCTCCCATATTCACAAAAATTCCTGAACTCATACTTCTCCACCCCCTGCCTCCCCTGCCCTCCAAAAAAAAGCTTCGCAGGCTAAATTCAAGACTACGCAAGATGACTTTCAACATATATTTTCTACAAATGCACTTGGTCACTTTGATTTAAAGCAATTGAAATCATTATTTCATTAGATTTTCAATCTGCATCTGGACTATCTCTGCTTTGTTGCCATCTGTCTTAGTTTATAACTTCGTCAAGGGAGCAAGATGTGTCAAGTGCACTTTCAGATGGCTTGGAAGAGTACTGTGAAAACTTGTTCCCTCATCTCACAAATAGTTATTGAGGACCCACTATGTGTCAGACACCGGGCCAGGTTCTAGCCTTATAGGAATGGACAAGACGTATTCACCACCTCACAAGTCATGTAAAGCACTAAGAGTCTTTCAGTAGAGGGCAGAAATACGCAATGATGTTAAGTCAGAAAACAAAAATGAGGCGGATCGGGCAACAGTCCTATTGGAAAATGCGGGTAACCAGTGAAAGTTTCTCCAGGGCTTTTCAGCTTGATGAAAGACTGTATTAAATTGAATGTCAAGCAGATTTGACCCAGGAAATAATGACCATTGAACAATATGCAGAGCATGATTGATTTCTACTTCCTGAGTTGCTTAATAACCCCTTTAAAAGCGTTATTGTAGTTGCCCTTGATGAGGGCAATTCATTTCCATTTTCTGAATTTTAGGTCCAAAGCTAGGTATTTGCTTTCTTGTTTTTTTTTCTTGGTTTTGTTGTTGGTTTATCGGAACAACGCTCCACAAAAGCTCTTTGCTAAATTTCTCCAGCTATTCAAGTAGCAGGGTAACTCAGACAAGTTTCTCTTCCCCTTTTCTCAAGGTAAGTATGCACATACAGACATCCACCTTCAGATTTTTTACTGGCACATCAAGGAGGGGGCAGATTTGAGCGTCATTTAAGTCTGTGAAACCGAGACCCATAGCTCTGTGGCTTTGACTGTACTTCCCAGTGCTGAGTAGACTGCTGGGATTCCACAAATAAATAATAAAAATAATAATGATTTTTAAAGCATTTGGAAACGCTGAGTTGAAAGGTGTGGTGTAAGTGCACTGTTTTATTGTGAAAGTGATATCTCTCGCATTATCTGCTCCTAATGGAGGGCGGCAGTAATGGAGAGTGAGGCACTTATGCCTCTAGACCAGGGGTCCCTGAAGGCGGGGTGGAGCTCGGGCTGGCCCTGTGGTAACACTTACTGTACTCAGTAACTGCTTCCTTCCAGTCCAGCAAGAAGGTTTGAGAAGAGTCAAGTTGCTGTTGTTCCCCTAAACCTTCTAAAGTCATCTTTGTTTCTTATTGATGTTGAAAGTGACTGACAATCATACTGGAAAAATACCACAGATTTAAAAATATGAACTTAACTTTCAGTTTTGGTCTCAAATAAATACACATTTGGCATGGGGCATGTCAGCCTCACGGATACGAAAATATCCTTGGTCTCTGTCATGGGCTGTATTATGTACTGCCCAACCCCCAAATCCATTTGTTGAAGCCCTAACTCCCAGTACCTCAGAATGTGACTTTATTTGGTGATTAAGTTAAAACGAGGCCATTAGGTGGGCTCTTAGCCAATACGATTGGTGTCTTTATAAGAAGAAGAAATTGGGACCAAAACCACCAGGACTGTATGCCCACAGGGGAAAGACCATGCAAGGACACAGTGAGAAGATGGCCATCTGCAAACCAAGAAGAGAGGTCTCAGGAGAAGCCAATCCCCGACACTGTGCTCTTGGACTTTTAGCCTCCAGAAGTGTGAGAAAATAAATTTCTACTGTTTAAGTCACTCAGTCCATGGTATTTTGTTATAGCAGCCCTAGCAGGCTGACAGAGTCTGGGATTATCCAGATTTAGGATTCACACTGAACCATGCGGTACAATATAGAAAAAAGATATTTTTCAGACAGTATAGCCTGAATGCTTTCCTATCCAAGTCCATAACTTTAATTATAAAATGAGCATAACCTGTATTAAATTATGAATATGTTAACATATTGAATGGGGACAAGAAAAATAAGCACCAGATTTAGGCTACGTACGCACTTGAAGGTAGAGTAAAAAAATCTGGTTTCCTTGACCACATTGTCATAATATGCATATATAACAGTTTATTGAATCCAGGCCGTGTAGACAACCAGAAGAACTCTGGCTCCATACTGTCACAATGCATGCCCACAACAAAGACTCAGGGAGACCAGCCCCTTTCACTCGATCTCTCTAAGTATTACCAACACGAGAGCCGAAAACCTTACCTCTGACTGAAGTGTATCTATGGATCCATGCGTTAAGTTATTAACGCGGCTCCCTGGGCTCTGCTGCTGAAAATATTAATATATTCAAATCTCATTCTAGCTACTGCAAAAAACAGGACATCAGATCAATGTATTAATATCCTTCTTAGACAAAAAAAAAAGGAATCTGGAATTATTTTTTTAAAGTTTCTTGT
This sequence comes from Nasua narica, assembly GCA_028533885.1. Lineage (NCBI taxonomy): Eukaryota > Metazoa > Chordata > Mammalia > Carnivora > Procyonidae > Nasua > Nasua narica. Next base: position 96,817,617 of record CM052810.1, on the reverse strand, counting down.
TCTTTGGGCTCCTGCTGAAATATAGGTGAAATGCGGCCTAATAAGGTAAAGCGGCCGGAGTGTAGGATCAACTGCCGCCATAAAACCCTGTTTCTTTGTAATCGAAATACAGTACTCTTCCCTGAGGATTCTGTGCTGAGTACTGCTCCTAGTGTCCAAGGGCAGAATTTTTTTTTTTTTTTTAGTTTTACTTTCTTAGACATTTTGCCTGATGGAAACGAAATGGACCGTACCTGAATGCCCTTTCCTTGAAGACAACGTGACTTTTAACGTGTCAGTCTCCTGACATATATGGACAGTGCGTCCTGGACACAAATACAGCCTTGAAGGAGTTGAGAGGCAAAGCTTCGCAAAGAACCGGCAAGTCAAGTGGGAACCTGGAGAAGGCAAGGCAGGATTGACAGCGGTCATCCTTGCGCCTTCTCCCTTTAAATGATGGCCCTGCCTTTCCGGGTTTCCAAGTTAAGAGATACATTTACATAACGACCAGCCTCTGTGTCATCCAGCTTTGCCTCTTTGCTATTGGCTGCACTGAAGGCCTTTTATCAATGACAACAAACCAAGTAGGTGGTCTTCTACCTCTTCCTAGCTGTAGGAAAAAAAAAAAAAGTGACATAATTTTTCACAGCCTGAAATAATTGTGGGAGTACAGATACTGGTTAGGATCACTATGAATTATTAGTGGAAAAGTGGGTCTCAGAAGTACGTTACATGTGAAATATTTTTCGTCACTTGAACATGTGCCGTCCAGAGCTGGCCCTGTTCTAGCCGTCACAGGGAACAAACATTTCACATTCACAGATGCTCCCAATTTGGTGCGGTTTGGAGTGTAATTTAGATCAAACGTCTCCATGTAAATGAGTCAGGGTTTCTTAATTAGGTGCCTCTAAAGCAAAACCTTGGACCACATCAGTAGGTGTGGGTGTGGTGCCCACAATACTGGAATCTTTCCTATAGACCGGGCTCTTAGTATCATTCAAATAGAGCTTTTTTTTTTTTTGGTTGTTTTTTTTTTTTTCAGGCAATAATAAATCTGCAGATGGCATAGACAGAAAGACGCTACTTCAGAAGAGCTGTCTAAAAACACTGCCTCTTTGGCAAATGCCTTAAAGTAGGTCATTCTGCTGTGATTTAGCTTTTTCTTTAGATTTGATTGCCAGCTTTTTGTTCCCATTACAAGTAGGGTGCATTCCAGTCCACAGACTTGTTCTTAATTTTTCCAACTGGTATTTGTTTACTAGAATTTGCCGATCTTCATACGAAAATGGCCAATATCCTGTCACAGTGCTAATCATGCACTTGACCACAAAACGAAATGGATCCGGGTGATAATCTGGCAATGCTGAAATATTAAATGCCTTAAACACCCAGCCTTCCCACAGCAAAACTGTGCTGATTTATACGGGTAGGTTTGTTGAAATAATTGTCCCATCTTTTATACATGTGAGAAGAAGAGGTGACAGGATGTAAATGGAAAACTTTTACAAGCCATATAGCGGTTTGTATAGATATTCAGGTTATCTGCTTTTATACTTGTCATTGTTTGTGTTTTTTATAGGGGGAAAAATCATTGGGTCCCATTTCCCTATCGAGGCTTTGGGATTTACATGCAGAACCCCCTGCAGCATTAATGAGTCACCTGCATAAATCCCCTGGCAATCGATGGGCACATAGACCTTGTTTTGTTATATTAATTATTCCTCGCAGAACCTTGACACTGACATTAAATGAGGCCTTAAAAAATCTTGATGAAGGTCTTAAGGTATCTTTTACTGTTCAAATATTAGCATTGCAAAAACTACGTCTAAAGCATTATTCATTTTGTGGTACCACAGGGAAGGAGGGATGGAAATAAGGGCACAGGGAGTGAACTTTCTGGTCTTAACTCTTCATCGCCTAGAGGCTAGTTTTCCTAGGACTGGGTTATCATCCTCAAATTGTGATAAGGATTAAAATAAGTGTTAAGATCATAATAAAAAAAGAAAAACTACTGAGTATGTTGTTTTCTCCAGGTTGGTTTTGAATATGGTTTCTCCTCCACGGGCCAAGTTTTGTCTTGGCAGTGGGTGTTTTCAGGTGAATTTCAAAACGTCAGTTAAAAAGGAACCACAAAGTGAGCTCTGGAGAAGAGAGGAAGATTATTGGCTAGGTATGTTGCAAGATGGCCTGGTAAGTATGTACTTCAGAAACAGACTGGGGAAATGATTTTGTGTGCAATTTTCCTTCATATCCAGTAAACTTCTTTTACTTAGAAAACCCAGGGAGTATAAGGTTCTGATTAGCAAATGCTCTGGTGAAAAACACTTACATTATATTATCATCTGTAGATTAGCAATAATCAAACAACACAATTAATATTAAAATTACAATGGACACCATGTCACCATCCTTTGATAATTCACAAGGAACTTCTGCATCTTGAAGCTCTCATTAGGAACTTGAGTTATCTCTGTGCTAGAGTGTGGTTATTAGATAAACGGGTGGTTATTAGGGATTTCTGACTGGTGGAATGGCAGCTAATTGAAATTTGTTTGGATCTTTTTGGAGCGGAAGTTATTTGTTGAGTTATAGTATTTGATGATAATCTGTGGGTTTTTATAATGCTGATTATTCTGAATTAGCTGTTTACTCTCTACTTTGCTTCCCTTTGCTGGTTAGTGATTCTTACTGGGCTTGTCCCTAAAGTGATGTTTAATACTATCCTGTCTTTAAGCTCTAAACTCTTTTGGTGAGTGCATCCACTTACACAACTTGAAACACTCTGCTTGGATTTCCAAACCTGTCAAACTCTAAAATAGTATATAGAATTGGCTTTCACTTTCTTTATCTCATTTGATTACGAACACACACACACACACACACACACACACACACACGCACACCCCAAGGTAGGTAAAGTTAAGAATTATTTCCATGCTAAAGATGACCGAACAATGGCTGAAAAGTGAAATGACAGGCCTAAAGTTGTCCCCACGTTGGGGACTGGAATTCATTTTTTTTAAAAGATTTTATTTATTTATTTGACAGAGAGAGATCACAAACAGGCAGAGAGGCAGGCAGAGAGAGTGGGGGAAGCAGGCTCCTTGCTAGGCAGAGAGCAGGACCCTGAGATCATGACCTGAGCTTTAACCCGCTGAGCCACCCAGGCGCTCCTGGAATTCATTTTTTCAGATTCTCTCAAACCATCAGAGGTGAATGCCTGCAAATAACTATTTCCAATTAGCGTGATGACTGGATAATTTTTTTTTATAATTTTCTTTTCTTTCTTTTTTTTTTTTTTAAGATTTTATTTATTTATTTGAGAGACAGAGAAAGTGAGAGAGAGCATGAGAGGAGAGAAGGTCAGATGAAGAAGCAGACTCCCCGTGGAGCTGGGAGCCCGATGTGGGACTCGATCCCGGAACTCAAGGATCATGACCTGAGTCGAAGGCAGTTGCTCAACCAACTGAGCCACCCAGGCACCCGATGACTGGATAATTTAAATAGTTTTCCAATTTTCCTAGGATGTGTTCTCAGCATACTGATTCTTTTAAAGATTTTATTTTTTTAAAGTAATCTCTACACCCAATATGGGGCTGGAACCTACAACCCTGAGATTGAGAGTTGCACGTTCTACTGAGCCAGCCAGGCGCCCCCTGATTCTTTTAAAATAAATATCTGTCGGTTCATGCCATTCCTGATCCCAACTTCAGAGCTCATTGTCCCTTTCTTTTCACTTGGAGCAAAAGACCAATTTCTCACAAGGCCTTGTCAATGAGGTGACTCCCTCCTCCTCTCCCCACCCCCTCTAGGCTCCTGCCACCCTGGCCTTCTTGCTTTTCTGTAGCTGGAAGACACCAAATGTTAGGTGTCCTCTCTGCCTAGAACGCTTTGACTCCAAATATCCACCTCAATAACTCCCCATCTTTTCTTAAATCTCATCTTCTCTCCAATGGACCTTAATTATTACTGCGGACCACCCTCACATCCCTCTTGATTCTCCTCCTCTGCCCCACTTTTTGGAGCTCCCTAGCAACCACCACTTTCTATTATGTGTAACATTTCCTTGTTCATTATAAATATCTGTTCTATTTGTTTATTTTATATGTCTTGCATAAACTTGATGGGAGCAAAATGATTTCTGTTAACTTCACTAACATATCGTTAGTTTGTAGAACAGTACCTGGTGCCTACTTAGTGCTCCATCAAAGTTGACCAGTTTCTACCAGTGACATCTCCGTTCTCTTTAGTCTACTAATTGGACACCCTGACATTGACTTCAGTTCTTTCTAGTCATTTGGCCATTATATCAAACCTATCAGCAAGTACTCTTGGCTTCCAACAAAGTCTGTCTAGGCATTCCGCTCTTCCCACACAGCTCCACAGACAACAAGGGAATAATTGCTCTCTGGTTATGGCAAGGTAACTGCTCAGTTTAACTGGCTTTGCTCTAGCCCCCTTCTTTAACTCTTCCACTACCAAAGCCATTTTTATATGACTGTTCAATAACTTTGAGATACAGAGATACTGCTTAATTTGAGATTCTTAAAAAACAGAAGTCCTTCACCAGGTCCTCAACAGCATGTCTTGGTTCCCAGTGGACCGAGATATGACCAACTTTGCTGCACATGTATCCATAACCTGGCTCCTCCCTGCACTCAAGTCTCCTCCTCCTTGGCTCTCCATCAAGGTTAGCACAGGCTGCTCACAGCCACATCCTGGTTTCCCTTGGCCTTCAAGCTGACCCATGGAACAAGCCTGTGTTTCCAGAATTCCACCCATGCATCAAAGCCTAACTCAATCTCCACCTTTCATTGAAGACTTCTCAACTCCTTCCGTCTATTTCTCTCTGTACTTACTGTTTAACAGTTAGTTATTCTCTACTCTCTCTTTTTAAGTGCTTTGTTCCCTGTTAGATTAGTAGCTCTGCAAAGGTAGAACTTTATACTTCTTGTTTTATACTTCTGTTATCTTCCTCACTCACCCCAGTGTAGTATGGGACACAGAGTAGACACTCCATAGATCCTGTTGATTCCTTGATGGATGCTTATATCCTTCTCCTTCTTGTATATGTATTTTATCATGCTGGCTTTAGACAGTTGAGCATTTCACATGATATATTTTGAATAATATCCTAAATTTATATATCTTTGGCAAGTAATAGCACTTTTGCAGCTATACTGATCAGCTATATATTAGGATAAATGTATATTTAAACTCCAGCCTTATCTAGTTTACAGCATGTTTACAGCGTGTCTAAACGTAGGAACTCATACTCCTTTCACCAGGGATTAATTGGGTCTTGCTTTTTAAGTGCGTGTGTGTGTGTGTGTGTGTGTGTGTGTGTGTCTTTCCATACATCTAAAGTGAATTCCATCATTAAGAAGTCACGAAATATGTAGATATTAGTATAAGAGGCACTTAGGAAATAACTAGATAAAGAATATAATCATTAATCCAACTAACAATTAAATCTTTTATGGTACATGCAGGCTTTAGCATGAGAGCCTCCGTAGCACGCAGCAATAAATTAAGTTTGCATAATATAAGCTTAAAAATGGCCCACTCTTTGATGTTTTTCAGTAACTCTGATTCTATTTTACAAAGCTTTGAAGCAAGATTATCACTCCCTTCACTGTCCATTGGTCAAGCTTTGAAGATCTGCACTCTGCTATCTTGTCTTCTCTTGATTCATCCTAAAAGACCGTTTTGGTTCTTGGGAGGTCATCACAGACCACCGCTGGCCGGTGTGTCTCTGCTACAGCACTAACCAGTGAGTGGAAAATCCTACCACTGCTCAGGGTGGGTGTCTCCTTCATGGAATGTGTTCAGGGATCAAACACTGTGCCTTTTCCTACCCCTCAAGAGGAAAAGTCCTTTTACGAGTACATTTTAGGACTGGATTGGATTGTTTAGTATTTTGGACTCTCATGTTTCTGTTCTTTAGTTCCTGGGACAAAAGAAAATGAACTTGATTATTCTGGGTGTTAAACTCATCGGAAAATCCTCTTTCTCTTTGTCCAGACTGATCTTTGGTTCAGAGAGAGCTCTTTCCTGAAGTAAGAACTGCCTTCTGAAAGTGTGATTCCTAGATCAACAGCATCTGCGAACTTATTCTCTATATGCAGAATCTCAGGTCCCATCCCAGACCCCCTGAATCAGAATCTACACTTTTAATAAGATCTCTAGGTGACTGGATTTGTAAGCACATTCAAGTTTAAGAAATCCTAGCCTAGAACTTTCTGGAATGCTTAGGTTGTAGTAGTGCTGGCTAAGGAGGCTAGGAGGCTGAGGAGACTTCGCAGCCTTTGTAGCTCCCACTGTCCACCATGTGACCCACCCAAATGTCCCCTCTCTTTTGAAGCCCCCTCCACTCTAGTACCTGAAAGCCTGTTCTAGTCCCGGAAAGGTCAATTAGTCACATGGTACAAGCGCACCTGTGCCCATAGAGGGCGCCCTTTCCTCCCAGCCAATTAGTTGACACCATTAAGCACTTCTGATGGAATCTGGGTTGTGAGAGGTGAGGCCTTTTGGATGGACTGCAGGATAACGGCCCTTACCACTTGTGGTCATTAAGGTTCCCGCGGTGCTTTTTGTGAGAGAAGGGATTGTTAACCTCCGTGTCCTGGCTGACTTCCAATCTGTGTAATTGCATGCAGTCTACCTAAGTCCGCTCTGTAGTTTCAATTAGGTAAAGTATTGTTCACTTCTTGTACTAAACTGCTGTGTTGTGTGGCTACAGACTGCTAATTAGCTGGTGTTTTTCAGGTGACTGCGTTCGTGATGAACAAAACGTCTCTGTGGCCATCTCCTCCCTCCCTCGCTGTTTCCACCTCCCAGGGTCTCAGGAACGACCGCATGCCTGTTTTCTTGGATATTACCATTTCTTGGATACAAGTGCTTTAGGATCCAAAATTCCTAGAATATGACAACGAACATTTCTTTCATTTCCCTATGTAGCCCTTTGCTTCTAGGCCCACCTACCCTATTATAGGGTGTTGGAGGGGAAACTCACACAGAGAATAGCAAGAATGTGATAAGGGGTGAAATAAAATAGGCCTTCCTCTGCCAAGATGAAGGATAAATTCCTGTCATTGCCAGGGAAGTATGAATTACTTTAAGAGCTTGGCACTCTAGGAATTGGTTATTTTCAGTGTGATATGAATGGAGAGTGAGGCCAGAGAGAACAGGGCACGCATTTTATTTCTCCCTTCTTGCTAGTTAGAAAAATATAGTGGGACATGTAAACCACCCATAAAATGCCTCACTATCTCTGTGGGGGATCTCCAGCCCTAAACACCCTAAACAGGAAATGTGGCCTTGGGAGAGTGAATGGATTCCCCTTCCAATGACTCAAAGGTCAGTACCAGGGAAACACTTATGACCCCGGAATGACAGTTGGAAGTGAAAAAGAAATGGAATAAGATGGGTGAGCAGGGAGCCAAGAGGAAGAGCTGTGCTCTCATTGGAGAAGAGTTGTGTTCTTAACGGTAGAATTTTTCTGGGGTGTGAAATAATTGCTAAAAAAAAAAAGTGTCCAAATGGGGGAAAGATCGGATTTAGGTAAAAGATCACTTTGTATATCTTTCCACTATGTGAGGAAATTTGTTCTGATGTTCAAGCACAGAGACATCAATTAATTAGATAAACATTCCTTTACAGCAGAGGTAATTTCTTTTTTTCCTTTCGTATCCCAAACACGATGGGAAATAAAGGCATTAATTGATGAGTGAAATGAATGAATGAGTGAACAAACTGATGAAGGTAAAAAATTTATTAAGAGGTGTATTCTGACTGTCAGTTCACAGAGAGTAGGAAAAAAATGTCTTAGTGCCAGAGTGCCAGCACCTGTGCCTTGCCTACTCCTTGCTATGGCCGTGTCCCTAAGTGTTCTACTTGTCTCTTTGAAAGTGAGAAAGAAAAGAATAGAGGTTTCCTCAAACAGATGGGTCGAGTAACAGAATCCCTATAAAGACAGGCTGATTTGCCAATCTCGTGAGAAGAGGAGGGGCTGGGGCCACAAAGTTGGGAATGAGAGAGAGGTGAGGGAATCGGACTTCGCAGGGGCAGGGAGGAAGACATCACAGCTAAATAACTTCACAGCTCCTAGAGGCTGGTTGTCCTCCGGATAAAATTGTTTTCATTTCCGGCTCTGTCTTGCTCACGATAGTTACTCGATATGTAACTATCGTGTGTCCTGAATAAAGGGGAGGCTGATATAGGCAACAATGATTGAGGGTGAAGAGAGTTCTCAGAGCAGGGAGAATGGGGGGAAGAATTTAAGGATGGTGGCGATATAAGGGAGGAAAGGCAGGGGGGAAAAAAGGGACAATGTTAGAGAAAATAGGCTGGTTACAAAGAATGTGAATATGATACAGAAGAGAAGATATTACTGGAAGTGAGACACAGTCTTCTCTACACAAGGGGCAATATTTAGTATAAAGTTTCTAAATTCTGCATGTACTTTCAACCTCCTTTGTGAACACTAACAAATTCACCTGAGGAAAAAATTAGAGACCAAAAAATGTCATTGAGGCAGAGATAAAGCAGATTTAAAAATTCTAATCTTAAATTTGAGCTCTACTGTCATACCAGTGGTTTCAAAGGAGATTTTCCCGAAGTCTTGATCCAAATAGCCCCTAAATTCATTTCCTTGTTCCCTACGCACTCTCATTCCAGGAAAGCCCACGATTTCAGTTGTGTACCTCTTCAAAGTCAAGGGTGTGTTGAATTTGCCACTGGCCACAGACCAGTTATTATTAATGGCTGAGATTTCCTCCTGTCCCCTGCTAAGTCCCATCTTTTCTGAGCCCAGATAATACAGTCTTGAGATCACAAATCTCATATATAATCTGCACTTTTTCTTGCATGAGGGGGAAAAAAAAAACCCAACAACATGGAAATGTGCAGCTACCCTGTGTTAACTATTCCTGGATGTCACCCTGCAGCTCTAATTTCTGCTTTCTCCTCTGCATTCTGGGTACCGCTGCTGGACTTGTCAGCACCTTGTCACGGCTTCTTCGTGCGTGGGCTACCATCGGACTCTATGTTCCTAACAATTATCCATAAAAAACCCCACAAAATCCTTCACAAGTAAAAAAACCCGAAAAACCAAAAAAATATATACAGGTAAAAAAAAAAAAATGAAGCTACTTAAAAAAATTTAGTATCTCAAAGCAGGTGCTATTTATAATGCTGCTGTGTTGCCTCATGTTTTCCCCAGTCCTGCGATGCTCTTTTGTTCACGGTGTGACAAGGATGTGGGGAACCAACATGATTTAACTAAATAATACACAAATGTCAAGAATACTTTCATGTCTTGTGTACAGACCAGAATAAATTACTCCAATGGAATGTTTTGCTTTTCTTTTCAGGGAACGACCCCACAGTTTACAAGGAGCTATGCTGACAAGAAACGGCTAAGAAATATTAAAGTCACCTCTTTGAATGTAGCACTAAATGGCTGAGGATTTCACTCGTGTTCAAAAGACAGAGGCCTGCAAAGGAAGTTGACAGGCAGGCAGCAATGAGAAATGCGTCTTGTCCTAGAGTTCGTATGGGCAGTGGGGAGAAAAAAAAAAGGCTGGTAAGAAATGAAAATGAGGGAACTCGTTCTCAGAATTAAAGGTGAACTGAAAGGAATTGGCAGCTGCCTGGACATGCGAGCCAGAGAGGCCACGGTCTCTGGTACACGTGACAGACCGAGAGACAACTGCAAAGCTCCCCAAACAACTTGCCTGAAGGGCTTGCCAGGAAGCCAGATGCTGCTTCTGGAAGAATATCTTCCGTGGTTGGGCATCTGGGTTCAGTGCTTTCCATTTAAAGAGGAGAAAGAAGGTGGTAAAAGGCAGAACCATCATTGCCTTTTAAAAAACGTGCTTTCTCTAAGGGTGATTGCACACACACACGTACACATGCAGCATTAATCAATGTGGATTTGGACCTTGTTTTTAAAATGAACCCCAGAAATCAAAGTTTCCCTGGTGCTTTTTGGGTGGAAAGCAATGTGTTACAGGGAGAGAGGGAGAGTGAGAGGAAGCGGGGAGGGAGGGAGGGAGGGATAGAGAACAGACAGCCAGAAAACCCCTTATATAAATATGTCAATTTACTAATTAGTTAGGTAATTTTATTTAAAGAGCTGGGATTATAGCTGGTGTTCAATTAAAAAAAGGGAATTCGGGGGATAGGCCTGTGCCTCTAGCATAGTTGGCTGGTCTTTCTCACTCTTTGTTTCACCATTCCTTCTTCCCTGGAAACACAATCGAGTATTGGTATTGGCAAGAAAGCAGAGTGTGGTCTAGTGGACTGGAAATCAGGTGACTTAAGGTCTGGTTGCTTTTTTTTTCTCCCTTCCACTTTGAAGTTTGCTGTGTCTCTGCTCTGTTAAACCGGGGAATCAAATTTTTTATATACTTAATAGCAGAGGGCAAGCTTTTGTAATCAAGATCATTTTTGTTCATTTGCTTCCCCTAATGCTCAATAATTCCAGGTGGTAGGAAGTCAGTAATGGATCTGGAACCAACCACGGATAGGGTGGTTGGATTGATAGGAGACAGGAGTGATAAAGATTCTTTAGTTTTGCAGCGGGAGCAATGACAGAAGATATGAAATGAAGAAGTTTTTCTATCCCAAGATCTGTTACAAATCGCAGACAATGGAGAAATCAGCAGCCCTGGAAACTCACCGTAGACTGCAACAAATTAACCTCACAGACCCCAACGCTGAAGGTCGCTCACACATTCCCTGACCAAGGCTCCCTCAGCGGGGGAAGCCTCTTGGACCACTCATTCACTGTCCTCAGGGTCTCGTAACCTGCAATCTTAATATTGCTTCTTTTGCAATTACAGCTGCTCTTCTCTTCATTGTGATGAAAAGATAAATACCAGGTGAAGAGAAAGAAACTTGAGAGGAACAGCTTACTAACCAACTCTCAAAATGGAATATTCCCTGGTTCTAGTCTGAACTCTACCAAAGTGTCAAGGTTCCAGTTGCTCTTAACTGGAACCATTACTGGCTCTCAGCTTATTATCTTCTCATTCAATGAAGTCATGTGATCCCATTTATTCAACAGAGATTACTGAGGATCTATAATGTGTGGGACTCTGTACTAAGCTCTGAGGGTATAGCAGGAATCAAAGTGACACAAATTCCTGCCCTCATGGAGCCTATGATCTAATGGCAGAGAGAACCTGTTCAGTTCTTTATAATTTCCATCTTTATCAGTATTTTTCAGGACCTGATTATGCTATAGAATAACATTTTTTTTCCCGCTTGGTTATTATATTTATTCCTGTGATTTCTCAAGAACCAAAGGATGAAGGATGGAACAGTAGCTGGTCATTACCAGAAATTCTGCCTGATGTCCTGTTACCATAAGAATTTACTAAGTCCCCTATGTAGAAGTAGTAATTCAGCCACTAAATATAATGCCTCTGCTCTTGCCGAATTTTCTATCACCATGCATGCTGTTCTGAGACTCTTACCCCAGCACCTTCCTCTGACCACTCTTTCAATGTCAGACAACCCCAGGAGTCTGTTCTCGGCTCTCTTCTGGCTTCACACTGTCCCTTGGACATGATCTTACCCCATTCCACCTTTAAATTGATGACTCTCAAATTCATACCTAGATCCCAATCACCTTTCCTGCCTTTCCAACAGATATTGTTTATCCTCAAATGGAATTCACTAATAAAGTATCAAGAATCCCACATCACATCCCCAAACTTTCAACTTCTTTCATGCCTCTAATTTATGTTTTTCCTCTAGGTGAGTTGAGGGTCTCACCACTCAGCTAGTCCCAAACCTGGGAATCCTCCTTCTTCCTAACTTCTTGCATCCCCACAGTGAGCATGTCCTACTGATTCCGCCTCCTCTGTGCCTCTTGCATCCCTCCCAGGTCCTCATTCCTCCCCTCACCTCTTTCGTTTGGGATCTCTAGCTTGTGCGCTCACCACTGGTTTCACTATCTCTAGTGTTGCCCTCCTACAGCCTAGACTTCACCCTTCCAAAGACTGTGATCTTTATAAATAGAAATCACATCATCTTATTTCCTTGCTTCTGACCCTTCCATGATTTACCTAATGTCTAAAGAATGAATTTCAAATTTCTCAGCAAAGCCTGTGAAGGTCTATCACAAGTTAGCTCTAGCTCACTATATTCGGGGCTTATGTTCTGCTACTTCTTTTGTGCTTGCTAATCCTCCAGTCATGCCAGAGGATTCGCTCTTTCTTCACCACACCGTACTTCTCCTCCACACGTCTTTGTACCTGGTCTCTGCTTGTAGCCGACCTGCTCTCACCAAACTGACATCTTTAAAGATAACCTGGGCCATCTCCTCTAGGAGGCATTCTTTGGTTTCTCTTGGCTAAATTCCAGCTTCTGCTTGGGGCTCTCACATCTTGCAATTTTGCACCATATTTATTGCAATTGTTTCCTAATTGATCTATGCCAGGAGACCATAGAAGTGAGGGTAGCAGTCCTTCTTATGCCGCTAGCATTGAGTTGAGGGACCATCAGGCTTTTTCTGTAAAGGGTCAGATAGTAAATATTTTTGGTCTTGTGCAACTTGTCACAAACTGTTTAACTCTTACCACTGTTGCATGAAAACAGCCATTGGCAATACACAAATACATGAGTGTGTGTGTGTGTGTGTGTGTGTGTTTTGATAAAACTTTATTAATAAAAATAGGCAGCAAGCTGTATGTAGCTCAAGGGCAGCCCATACTTGGCCGACCTGTGATGCAGTCCAGTGCCTGGAATATAGTGGGAACTCACTAAGGATTTTCTAAAAGAAAAGACAGATAGGATTTCATAGCTGACAAATATTTTCGTAAGCGTGAATTTATTCGATCTATTTCACACAGGACAGAAAGGGAGGGTTAAAGGCATTAAGAGGTTTTCTGAATGTTACAGTTTCTAAGGGCTAAGGTTGGGACTTGAGCCTATGTCTTCTGATTCCAGATCCCTGGTTCTTTCTATTAGGTAAAAGGTCAAGTTTCATAGTGGAGAAGGATGGGACAATGTAAAAAATTCACCTCTTATAGGGGAAAATACCCCATGGATGGACCACCACTAACCACAGAGAACACAGTGACAAATAAGCAGTAGTCATTTTAAGTTTTGTTTTGTTTCCTATTATTCAGTGGCTAATGTTACTATTCAAATGTTAAATTAAAAAATCTAAAGTAATAATTTCACTACTGTCTTAAAAACCTTATCTCCCAAAGCCTTCCTCCAAAACAAGGATCCACCACTGGAAGGATCATTGAACCTTAGTCCCCAGCTCACAAACCTTATAAATCCTGTGCCAAGATGTCTCCTAAGTAGATGACATTTTAATGATTACTACAGGGAGTTGGGAACTATTGCTTCATCCTCACGATCAGAGTAATTAATTTTCTTAACTACCAGGCCAAATTCTGCCACAGGAGTCCAGTTGAGATATTTCAGGCCCATAGGAAGTACATTAGCTCTTCAAAGTGATTAGGGTGCCATTTCAAATACACAAGCAAAGGAGCTATTAGGCTTCTGGCTTATTTCAAACGACTTGCAGCCCTTGTCCCTCAGGAAAAAAAAAAAAGAAAAAACGGAAAAGAAAAAAGAGAAAAAAAGAAAATAACAATTTGTACAGGTTCTTCACTTTCCAGTAAAAATACCCATGGCCTGCAAGTCGTTGGCTATCAGGTATTATGGTTGGGTGAGCAACCAAAGTGTACAGAAAAAGGGTGGAGTGCCAGAAGACAGCACAGAAAAACACAGCCCGCTCCAAAGCATACCAGAGCTGAGCACTCAGAGGCCTGATGGGAGGCAGAGAGCCTTACCAGCCATTGCTCTTGACGACCAGGGAGAAGGCAAGAGCTCATGGGCCTTGAAGTTCATTCTTCAGCCATGTGTCGCCCCTAGGTGTTTCATAGTACTCTGAGGCTTGTAGAAGCGTGAAGACCCCCCATCAGAAATGCCCACACCGTGCCATTTTAAAGTCAGGGTGGCTGAATTATTTCCTTACCATTGTTTCCTCATACAACTCTTATATTTCTAGATCATCAGAGTTGCTTCTGACATGCTCTTATAGAATATTTTATTTAACACCCATGAAGACCACAGAGAGGCTTTAAATATCAGTTTACTCTCACAAAATAGCCACAGCCCAACAGTTTCGCCTTTCAACAAGGCATTCAACTGGCATGCTTCCATGAGATTTGTCTATTCAGCCATATCATTCCTTCACCTTGGAATTCTATGAACAGCTGGGTGATTTTCTTAGAGTCAATGCAACAGGGAAGATTTTTTAGCTTTCTTTTCAACCTATTTTACAAAGCACAAGTCTCCTATAAGAATATTTATTTGCATCTCAAGTCTGCAGCAAATATATTCTTCCAAAGCTATTTTTGAAAATCAGTGAATGACATTAGTCATTTCTAACAGCCACCCATCTAAGACATTTTGACTTTCTCTGAACAGTGTATACCTACGTGGGAATTGAATGTTCTTTCATGTGCTCCCCCACTCAAAAATGTGAGATTGTTTTAGCTTCCAAAACTCATGCTACAAAGTCAATCCAGCTAATGAGTTCAATTTACCTTGGTGGAAATACTTTTTGTATTTATTTCTAAATTTCCTTCTGTACATTTCATGCACGATTTTTTATCCTGGAAATTAAAATGTGCGGAAAGACTGCAGTCATAGCTAGAACACCTTACTGATAGTAATGGCAACTGGAATGCCAGAACTTCAAAAGACCAGTGCTACGTATCAGGTAGATATATAGTTGATAGGATTCTAGGAGTGTTTACACAGGCTGTTTGAGGCACAGGATAAGGCCCTTCCGGCTTCAATGTGTCTCACTTCCTAGGCTCCCACGAAGCCAGGGTGCTGTGCCGTCCGGCAGGAAATTCTCACTGTGAGAATCATATGATAAGTAAGACTACAAGGCAAGAGATCTGTCCTTAGGAAACTGCTGTAACAGGGGAGGCTCTGACAAGAAGCAGAGTAGACCTGTGCCCTATCTCCAGACCCCTCGCACCAGCCTGAGAGTTGAGGTAGAGTAGATGATCTTAGCGAGCTACCACAGATGGTCTGATCTGCGAAGATGGGACAAGATGCAGATCAGGTTGATGCAGAGCTAGGGACAGGGTAGAGTTGGTCTGGGCATTTCACAAGGGATGGGGCGTGGTGTGGGATGTCATATGGTTGGTCAAACAGGTGAAATCAGCCTCACTGAGACTAAAGGAAACTGGGTGAGTCAGGCCTGCACTGGGACTCAGGTTTCGGAAAAAGATTCTGTGGTGAGATAAAAAATTTTCTGTAAGTCAGAAAATTGGGCAACCCAGCTTCTGTAATTCTTCCTACATTTATTTTATTAAAAAATTATCTTCTATTTCTCTCTGCAAAAATGATACATGCTGATGTATAATGTTTATCTAGAACATAGTAAGTGATAGGTTCTATGTGAGACTCTCTGAAAACACTATTCATTTACTCCTCACCAGAGAAATAGGTTCTACCATGAACTCCATTTTACAGATGAGGAAATGAAAGCTTAGAGATGATTTGTTCGAAGTCACACATTCCATAACTGGCAGAGCCAAGACTCCCATTTGGGGCTGCCTAACTCCAAAGCCTACCCTCTTTACCTGTTTTCTTAACCTCAATATTGCCTTCTATACCATTATTAGGAGAGAAAAAGCAACACACGGGAGAAAAAATTCTCATAACTTAATGACTCTAGGAAAGAAATATTGACATCTCAACAAAAATTTTTAGTCTTTTCCAGATGCACAAATTTCATACATACTTAGAGTTATACTCTTTTTGAGTACATAAGATATTGTACCCCTGACTTTAATCTATCTCCAAATTAAGAAAAAAACCAATTATCTATGAATTACATTTCACTAAGCTGATATGATGTATCATGTTCTATATAACCTTTCTTATCACTGGACACTTAGGTTGTTTCCAAGTTTTTATCAGGGCAAATAGAACTGTCATAAGTAATTTTACCTGCATAAACTGCCTCCCTCATTACTTAAGATGACTGGCCCAAAATACACGAAGATTTGAAAGGTTTTTGTTCTTGAGATATAGTACATATATGGCTTTCTCATCATGTTGGTTGGTACATCCCAACCAGCAGCATATAAAGGTTCTAATTCAATATACATCTGACAAAATAGGATTCATCCTATTTCATTAGTTTTCACTAACCTCATCTTCCTCTTCCTCTATATTTGCAAAAAAATAAAAGGTGCACCTTTCTACACAATACCTCCTTTTGCATTATTATTATTATTATTACTGTCAGAGGGTCTATTTTCACAACCATCCAGCACTGAAACCTGAGACTTAACTCCAGGCTGATTGGATATGGGGATAAAGAAATGAGAGAAATAAACACTGTGTGGAATTTTCCTCTGAAAATTCTCAAGATTTAGGCCATGTCTTGCCATTTGATGTTCATCGTTCTAATACAACCACAACTCCCACATGGCCTCCTGGGTTCTTTTCTCCTTCTATATTATTCACCCTACACTTTGCTGTTGGACTACTTCCATAAACACTGAGCACATCATACACGTGTCCCAAAGATACAGTTTCAGTGGTTCTCTATTGCTTATGTAACTCCTTTGCCTGGCTTTTTATCTCTGACTACTGCCTATCAGCAACTAAAACTTATCTTTCTAGGTCCTCCTTCCTCATTAACTTCATCTTCACTTTGCCTCTCCGCTTTTCCAAAGAAGCAGGCTAAAGGAAAATGCACTTGACACACATTTTACAGAGATAGAACTTGCCATTTATGTGATGATTCAGGAGGTACTACAGGACCTTACAGTACTTATCACTATAATGTCAATTTGTGAAAGTGGCTATTAATAAAGGTTCCTGGTTGATGGCATTTTGAGATGATAGCTTATTCTGAATTTCTGGTCTCGTGTTATCACAGCAGAAGCATAGAACTTGACCTTGAGTGTGATCAAAAATGAGGACCCTGGATTTTGAGACTATTCAGCCGGTGCAGCCATTGTGTAATCTTATGCTTAATGTAATCATGACCCTTTAAAATTTCTAGCTTTTGTGGACAGGACTGGCATCCACCCTGTAGTCCAGTTGTGTTGTAGTAAGCTTCCTCCGTTGGCAGTTGCTCTGCTTTCAAGGGAACATTTAATTCAGTGCTGTGCAAAAATGGAGTTCTCCTCTGTTGGCTACAGAGTACGTAGGTCAAGTGGAATTTTTGGCACTTCATTACATTCCCTGACCCTCACTAAACAAACTTCAAAATATATATATTTGCAACAATTTGAAATAAACACTACATACAAGTGTTGATGGTAGATTTTCCGAAGAACTACCAAATGCATCAGGCCTAAGGAAAACATTCTAATGATTCTTTCAAACAGGAATATTTTTAAATTCCTATTAAACAATCTTCTTATTTAGTCTTCTCAGGCTTTCATGACATGCTACAATTGGCTGTTTATCAAAAATTTAGCAAAAAATGATTAACAAGATATAATCATGCGCACACACTTGTGCATAATGAAACCCAGTTTATAAATCAGTACAGGGCGGAATATGGTCACACCACTCAAGAAAGGTTGGTGACTAGCAAAGAACACTTTTGTCTCCATTTATAATGAAAAATTGTGTAATGTGAATGCCATGAAGGTGGTATAATAATGGGATGGTGTGGCAAGAAGGTGAAATATTCTCATCCTTTTTTAATTGGATTGATTTTCATCCGCATTTTATTTTTTTCAAAGGAGGAGTTAGCTGACTCTAAGCTTCTTCATTTTATAGCTATTCATTCAGTTGGGGGAAAAAACAGGAATATTTGAGGCTGAGTAATGGATATTTCTCAAGAGCTCTAAGACTAGGTATTACATAAGGGCATTAAAGAGTATAATTTTCCATTCGTTTTATGATTTTGTCCAGTTAAAGTTACTGGCATAAGCACTCCAGTATTTACTTGTAATCTGAAACCGCTTTCATGATATGTCTGGATCCTAAGGGAAAAGAATTTACATTTAAGGAATGCTCACCTTGTGCCAGGCATTTTATATGCCTTATCTCATTTAATTCTCATGACCACAAGATATGGATGATATTATTTAATCCGATTTTATGTTCTAGAGATCATGAAAAGAGTATAGTGCAAGGATTTGACTCTAGAGTGCTCTCTCTATTCCTTTAAAGTCCAACCAAGATCCTTTCACTAAGCCACACTGGGTTTCCCATTATAGCCAGTATGTGGAGGTGATAAGAAGGGACTTTCTAGCAACAAGGGATGGTCTGACCTTTGGCACAGGTTCTCCTTTTGGGTAAAATAAGAAAGAAACTAATATGATAGATTAGATTAAAGCATGTTCCCTAATGCAGTGAGTAAGGAATTATCGACTACCCATACTACGGAATACTATGTCATCATTAGTGAGAATCACATAAATCTGTCTAATAAAATGGAAGACTGTCCAGGAGTTGCAAAATATTGCAGAACAATATGTGCAATATGATCAACTTTAACACGAAACAGTCACATATACATATGTTTATATGTGCATACACGTACATACAAAAACGTTAGTTATTTCTGCTCAGAAGGCTAAGAGCAACCAGTAGGCAAATTTCACTTTTTAATCTATATGCATCACTGTTGCTTACATTTTTTGTGTGTACAATTATATGTATTAAATTCACAGTTAAAAAATCACGTAACGGATTATTTCAATAATCTGTAGGAATGACTCAACCCAAGGAATTCAGTCTCACAAAAGCAAAACTGTCCAATCTATTTGACACTCTATCTGGCTTCAACATTACTATGGGTGTATGGTGAAAGCTAAAACCTCATCGCTTGTATTGCACTCTGCCTTATCTGAAGAAGGTGTTAACAGAGAGCAAATGAGCAACAGTCATTTCAAACTTAATGCAACCAGAATGGAACTTCCTAGTCTGCTTTTCCTATTCGACCCATCTGTGGCATACTACCATTTCTTCACTTGCCTAAGCCCCAACCCTAACGGGCACACTTGATTTCTCCTTTCCTTTTCCAACTGCATTCTGACCAGCAGCAGATCCAACCTGACCCATCGCCAGTCTATCTCTTTAAGGGCTCCATATAAGCTATCATTTCCTCTTGTCTGGACCACCATGTTTGCCACCTTACAGGTATGTCTCCCTGTCTCCATTTTGCACTCCATTCTCTACATGGCAGCCAGAGTGATCTTTTATATACTCCCTCAATTTAGCCCTCTTTATGGTTTGTAATTGCACGTAGAATAGGATCCAAATCTCTCAGTGAGGTCCACAAGCACCTATGTGATCTGACATCAGTCGGTCTAACAGCTATGACCTTAATTCCTACCCCCACCAGCCCTGGTCCATTAAGCTTTAGCCAACCTGGCCTGCTTTCTGTTTTTCAAATACATCAAGTTTTGTGAACCCCTGGGCCTTTACACTTACTGTTTTTTTTTCTGCCTTTATACTCTTCTCTTAGCTTTTTACATGGATAGCACTTTATCAAACTGAATCAACATTTTGCAAATGAGCAAACTGAATTTCAGACAGTGTAAGTAACTTATTTGTGGTCATAGCATTTTGTACACGATGAAGCTATGTTTTGCTCTCATGTCAGAATTATTTCATGTTCTTCCCTTATACTAGATATCAAAATAAAGGTGATCCATTCTAGGGCTCTGGGTCAGTTTATGACTAGGGCTCTGGAATCAACAAATATCTACTCTTTGAAAAGACCAGAAAAAATAACTTATTTTCAAAGTTTCTTTTGTAGGTTCTCCTTCCAACCTCTAGTACATTCTCCAGCTTCTGTGAGAATACTTAGATTGGCTAAGGGGAAAATTTGAGATAGATGCATTTGGAAAATCTTGTCTCAGAGGTTCAAAATTAAATACTTGCTTACGTAAGAAATGGGAATATGAGGACACAACCAGAAACCCTTACAACTTACTTAGTTAGATGTCCAAACAGGATTTTCATGGTGTCACGATTTGGTGGAGGGAGTTTTTGCACAAGAGTCTTTATAGTTTCAATTCTTGTGTTGTAGTCTTGCTTTTCTGAAAAAACAAAACAAAACAAAACAAAAGTTAGAAAAGAATGAGATTTCAAAATTGCATGAGGGAATTTCCTCAAGAGAATTTTGGACAAAGACTTAGCAACTTAAAGCCCTAGTCAGCAGCCAAAGAGAATAGGTGTATTCAACATCATCATCATCATGAAGTTTCTTTATTTGGACTCTGATATAGGTCATAGCAATATGAAGCAGCAACAGTGTGACTTTGACATGATCTTGTTAAGATCAGGTATTGGATCAGTTTTATAAATGCTTTACTATTTTATAAGATGTGGTAGGGTGAAGAATGGCTTTCCAAAGATGTCCTTGCCCTAATCTCTGAAACCTGTGAATACGTTGTCTTCTATGGCCAAAGGGACTTTGCCAATGTTATTCAATTAGGGACTCTGAGATGGGGAGATTATTCTGGATTATCTGAGTGGGGCCAGTATAATCACAGAGGTGGTTAAGAGAAAAGCAGGAGGATCAGAGTCAGAGAGAAAGATGATATGGCAATGGAAACCGAAGGATAAATGGCTATGTGATGAAGGGCCACTAGCTAAGGAGTAAAGACAGTCTCTAATAACTGGAAGAGACAAGGAAAGAGAGCCCCCCAGAAGGAATACAGGGCTACCAACACCTCGATTTCTGCCCAGTGAAGATGATTTCAGACTCCTGACCTCCAGGAATTTAAGATAAAAAATTCGTGTTGTCTGAAGTCACTGAGTTCGTGATAATTTGTTATAGCAGCAATAGGAAACAAACAGATGAGGACACACAGTGTGATTCAATTACCAATATTCCATTGTTCACTTGATTTTGTGAAAGGGGAAATAATCTTTTTTATTACTATGTGTTGTCTTTTCTCCCTAACACATTTTGTTTTAGCTATGAAATATAAAGTGCAAAAAATAAAAATAAAAACTGAAAGCATAATAACTAGTCATATGCATTTTAAAAAATGGGAAGTTGTTTAAAACTACATACCACATGGATTGCTTTCCTTCATTTTGTTTCTTTTTTCCTTTGTAGGCATGGATGGCATAATAAGAATTGATTTACTTAGCACCTGGAGAATTCATCTCACCATAATTTTAACCAGGACTTAGAACTATAATTATTTACTGAACTTAAAGACTTTATATACATTGACTTAGGTACCTTTCCTTTCTAGATTCTATCTCTAACCTCTAGCACAGAGCTCGTGGTGATCCTTAAGAGGTCACTTTTGGAAAAGACAATGTATGTGGGTAATACGTAAGGTACACACCCATCCAATATTCATTCTCTTCTTCCTTAGCAAGACAATACATTGTAGACGGGATGGCCATGTACTTGGCTAAAAGAGGTCATTTCCCAGCCTCCTCATCAGCTGGAGTGACCATGTGGCCACATCTGGCCAATGAGCCTTTGGTCAAAGTGATAGATGGAACTTCTGGTGAGACCACGTAGAGGGAGCTGATTTAGCTTTTTAGCCTTTTTACTCTGCTCCCCAGAATGTAGACGGAATGGTGTGCCATCCTTCTGGATGTGGAGTGGAACCCACAGCTAAAAGGAGCTTCCCTGAATCTGTGAGGCAGTCAGACCAGTCCTACACTTTCTGTCTCTGAGTTTCTTTAACATAAGAAAATCAGCTGGAGAGTACTGAAGCTTTTGAAGACGAGTCTCTGATACTAAAGCCTAATTCCTAATAGATGTGCTCCCAAAAGCCCAATTCATTATCACCTGTTACTAGTTATGTAAACTTTACATAGTGGGGGTAAGAAATAGTTCAGAAACTGGCAGTTTTTAAGTACACTGTTGCAAAAGAAACTTTTAATAAGGAATTATAGGAAAATATCCTGCAAAAGATGGTATTTGGCTAAAGCGGAGCCGGGGACAATCTTCCTAGTAGAACTCTGCTTGGAAACTTTTCTTCTTCCTCCCAAAACCACAAAGGCCTATAAATAATGCCTCCCACAGTTAGAGCTTTCAAAATTGCAGTTATTCTTAGAAGAGTTCCAACAGAATATGGATTGGACAACTGCAAATGAAAGAGACAGAGGGGTGGGGGGAAGAGAAAAATTAAAAAAAAAAAGAAAGAAAAGAAAGAGACAGGAAAAGAAAAGCCAATTGCAACATCATAGCAAGACAGCAGATAAAAATCTTTCTGTCAAAAGGGTAGAAAGCCCCTCTGTAGCTTAATGATGGTAAGACAATATGATGCTTTGTAGGACCAGTTGGATACTATGGGATATAACAAACTCAGAAAAATAAGTAAAACAACTCAATAAAGATGAGAGTAAAATTGGTATAGGATGTCCAGGGAAAAGTTTCTTAGGGATACTTGGATACTTTGTAACCAGTCATCTGAAGCTAATACCCACACCAATGATTGTATATAAGTATATATGTATGTGTATGTATGTATGTATATATATATATATATATATATACAATATTCAAATACATATACACACATTTATGTATTCACAAGGTGGATACATTCTGCATAGTTTGGCCTGATGTTAGTAGTATAATTTACCTGAGGAACTGGTGAACCACTTGGTTCAAGCAATAAAGATGATGTTAGGAGAGAAGAGGAAACCTTTCTAATTTCATTGAAATCTCTCGCCATAGTAATGATCAGATAAATGTCAGAGCCTCCAAAAAAAGGATCAGTTGACACTGGAGATTACAAAGATAGCAGCCATAAACTAGATTTGAAAAATGATAAGTGGAGAGTGGTCTAAATGGTTACAGCCAGCAAACCTCAGTTTTAGGGAACATATGACTCTGGTTTAAGAAAGGTTGGGGTTTGGGGTGCCTGGGTGGCTCAGAGGGTTAAGGCCTCTGCCTTCAGTTCAGGTCCTGATCTCAGGGTCCTGGGATTGAGCTCCGCATCTGGCTCTCTGCTTGGTGGGGAGCCTGCTTCCCTCTCTCTCTCTCTGCCTGCCTCTCTGCCTACTTGTGATCTCTCTCTCTCTCTCTCTATCAAATCAATAAATAAAATATTTTTTAAAAAAAGAAAAGTCGGGGGTTGCTTAATTGGAAATATTTGAATTTGCAAATATTTTGAGCAGAAATTAAAACGTTAATAAGTTTGTTTGTTAGGTAAAAGAACTATGAACTTCCCTAGACACAGTCCCTTTGCTCTCTTCTGTGTTGCATTGTACTTAGGACATTCTATTTATACAACATTTCACATGGTACTTCTATAGCTTGAATGCCTGTCAAGTTCTCCCATTTAGCTGGGAGTTTTCCTATAAAGCTAGACAGCTTTTATCCTGGCATATAGTGGGTTAAGTGACTGAATAAGGAGTTAGCGAATAGATGAAAGATACAAACATGGATTGGAATACACAGACCTCAGTTTGAATTCTGTAACAGCTTTTTATTAGCTTTGTGGTCTTAGACAGGTTTCTCACATTCTTTGAATAATATCTCAAAGGCCAGTTTTATGGATTAAACAAGATAATATGTAATGTACCCAGTACAATGACCAGAGAGAAGGAAATACCCTATAAATATTCATCCCTTTCTCACCATCACCTTTTTTGAGCCCCATGCTGGGTCTGGTTCACCTTTTATTTCAGCAATGAGCCTTTGGTCTGGTTGCAGCGACCATTCCAAATGTAGTTGCTGATACTGGAACTGAGCCCATGGGTGACAATCCAATTGTTATGGTTGCCTGACATCTCACAACACACTCAACACTTTGTGATTACCAGAAACTGACGATCTGATCGGTGAGCACTTCAGTTACATTTAAGAATCCTTATAAAAGTCTAGGTGGTTCCCATATCTGCTTGTAAGAAACATTCTACACGAAGGCTCTTTTATAAGAATATTTTTTCTCTCTTTCTCTAGTTTCACACATGCTTGAGAAATTGCACAATTGAATAGTGGTACACACAAGTTTGTGGCTAGGTTATATTTCAGTACTGAAGGCGGAACTGAACAATGGTTCAGAGAAAGCTGAAAGATTATTAAGGAAGAGAAATTAACTTTCCTTACAACATACTCAGAACAAAATCTTTGAAAAGGTTATAGGAAAGCAGTGGTTTCCCATTCACATCAATACCACACCCACTCTTCCATAGCTTATAAAATCAGGAAATAGCACAAACACTTCTAAGTGGAGGGACATCTAAAAATACAATTGGTTACATTAAAATCGAAATGACACCTTTTCAGATCTGGTTTATTGATGTGTCACATAAGGAATTGGAATCTGCATACATAATACAGGACTGGTTAATGAGCTAAGATTCATATACAGCTTACTAAAGATGTGTCAACTGTCTTCAATTGATTCACTGAGCATCTGAAAGACAGCATTTTCTATTAATATTTCTCCTTCAGCATATGGTTTCTCATTATTGTGAAGTACTGAGAGTTTTGAGAAGACTTTGAGATACTCTGACTTTTTTACAGTATGACCTAAGGGAGGGGGAGAACTTTTTCTTCATGGAGAATCAGAGAATCTCTTAGGAAAATTGCGAGACTTACACAAAATCTTTCAAGTAATAAGAAACTCCATAATTCTTCTCCCTTTCTCTCACTTTTGCTCCTAACCTCATTCCCTGATGACTTACTTTTGTATCTAGTCAATGCTTTTTAATTCCTCTATTTTAGTTCTCAACCCATCTCCCAACTGCCTTGCCAGTCTCTAAACTATGAACGTAACTTCAGCTCTAACTGCACTAAAACCTTTCTGCAGTGCTTCGTTTTTGCCACTATTGGGTGGCAAAGAATTTCTACGTAAAAATACATATAATGCACGTGTATATTATTAAAATAGTAAAGGATCTTTCTACTGCCCATCGCTCACCCACTTGGTCCCATATTCTCAAACTACACTAAGCTCTGTGGTAAATGAGCTTCTTCAAAAACAACTCCAGGCTCCTTAGAGAAGTAATAGCTCTTACATTATGTGAAATAGCCTTTAATGTTATGATAAGGATATGGCTTTATAGTTTTGCCCTGATTCATGGTTTTAAGGACACATTTTTTTAAAAACATAGTTTACGATAGTTACATTTACATTTGTCTGCTTGAAATGTTGCCACTAAAACAAGGACATTTACAACCAAATGCCTTTTCTGCAAAGAGATAAGATAAAGTTATACAATGATGGAAAGAGTTCTGGGCAGTACAGTGCACTCTGGACCTGGTGGCCCCCGGACACTTTTCTGGCCTTATCATCCATGCATTTATTATTCTTAACTTATTTATAACCGCATGTTAAGTCATATGCCAAAATTGATTCTTCTTTGTTATGTAGGTTCACCCAGAGGAAGAAAAGACCAAATCCTCGCAGCAGGCAATATATTGATAGTACCATTCATTCTATTTATCTGTAACTCTTAAAGGACAACTGTACCCCTTTGTCTTAAAAAGGTCAGCAATATCTCAGCTCTTCTGCTTCTGAATGTTATTCTGGGATGTATAATGCATCCTGTATGAAAAAATGGTAGTCATTTATACTATATGACCATATTTGGAAGAAAGCAATTGAGTTTCTATTCAATTTATATTTTTTTTTGTACTATGAACATTTTGGCATTTAGGGAGAGACTGCTCTGGCTTATAGGAAGAATGGGTATCTTCAGGTAACACTTCATTTGTTATTGTACTCTACAACTGAATACAAGTCTTTGAGGCTATGCCTTTAATGATAAAACTTGAATTAGATGTTGAAGAACCATCCAAGTCATGACAATTGCTTGATACATTTTTTTTTTAAATAACTTACATTCACATTAGGGACAAACAATTGGGGGCAAATTCAGAACTCATAAATAGATGCAAATAGACATGTACTTCACACTCATGTTATAGAATATGAGAAGTTATATATCATGAAGTAGTCTGAAAGAACTAGGTGAGAATTCTTGTTCTGCTATATGATTTGGGACACCATATGATATGTTGCTTGAACTCTTGATGCTCTCCATGCTTTAAAAACCCCAAAAGCCCAAAGCAGTTCAAATTGAGAACAGAGGTATGTAGCTTGTAGGGGAGGAAAGACATAGCAGGACTGCATCTACTTGACTCAGGTAAGGCCTCTTTCTTTCTTTAGTGTCAATCACCTGAGAATTCAGAATGAATCACCTCACTGGCACACTTGTATAGGAGATACTAATATTTTGTCGGATTTTTGAATAAAGAAGGCTTTACTTGTAAAGATGAAATAACTCTCCATAGCTAAAAAATGTCAGTAATGAAAATACTATGGCCAATTGATTGCCATAAGTCCATGGATTTCCTAACCTGTGAGGAAAGCTTCAGCGTAATGGTGTACATCATTTCCGGAGGCCATTTCTGATCCTTGTGCAGGAGGAGGCAGGCCATCCAGAGCATGCTGCTAGGAACACGCCTAATCTTGTTAAGTGCAACCTTGATTTTTTTCCCCCTCTACTACTCTCTGGCAAGGAACAATTAGAAAATCAAAAGAAAAAAACCTAGTTCTTAAATAATTTTTTAGAGTATTGAGCACATACATGTATACGTGGTTGAAGATGAAATATTAATTAAGAGGTAGGTACAACCTGTGGCGGATACAATGTTGATCCCTGTCTTCTGTCATTTGATAATCCATGGGTGCAGATACAACACAAAATATGTTATGTGAGATATTTAAATTTAAGACATATCATAATATAGGTATTAGTGAAGTTTATACGTTTCTTCTCACTAAAAGGATCCTTTAAGTTGATTGTTAAACTCAAAATACTTCTGACGTGTTAGTGCATTAAACCAAAAAAAAAGAAAAAATTCACAATAACTGAGAAATGTACTTAACATTAAATCAATGAATGTAAGAATTCACTTAATCATTTTCTGAAGACCTTAGAATTATTATTCTTAACTTCTTTATATATTCTTAACATTGCCCCAATACATTCAGGAAAGTAATAAAATAAAAATTTCCTTTTCTTTTTCGTGTAACGTATCCATACTATTCTAGGGACTTTAGAGGCATTGACCTCACATTGAGGGAGGAATACTTTGGAAAAAGTATTCAAGTTTTAATAGTAACTTTTTAAAAAAGGGTACGATTGCTTTGGTGCAACCAATTTCAGGATGAAGCATTTCCTAAAATTCACCAACCTAATACTGTCTCTTAAACCCCTCTTCCTCAGTTTAGCAGCATTGCCCCTCTTTGAATTGAAGACTAAAGCAATGGCTGACACCCTCGTAGCAATCTTTACGGGAAAAGCATGATTGTATTGTTCTCCCTAGAATTTCTTGTTTCCAAAGCAATTTTGGAGGTGTCATGGTGGCCAAGTATATTTCGGTAACTTAGAAATGATACTAATTCATCCTCAGGCGATAGTCTGTGCTGAGGAAATAAAGCTCACTAGTTTATTTCTTTGAAATTCAGTTCTCCTGTGAGAATTTTCTTTAAACTATACTTATTCTAACATATCTGCTTTTACAAGCTTTAAAAAACAAACCAACCAACCAGGAATTAGCTTCTTGAGTCATTTGACATCTTTCTAATCATAAACCAATAATCCTTTTCAAGTATTCAAGTAGCTATTTATATGAAGCATTATCTTTGTATATTTTCATGAGGGTAGAAATCCTACAAATACTTTTCTAGATTTGAAGTTTTTAATATGTGTCTACATCCTTCCATTGGTAGATACATTAAATTTATAGGGGATTTTTAAAAATCTCACTTAAAAACAACTAGGACCTGTCACACATTTAAGTCAAATATAAACTAAGAAATATTTTTGCCTGTCTTTAGGTTATATATATATATTTTAAAAGCATATCCATAACTATTCATTTTGAGCAAAAGACCTCTGAAGAGGAGATAGTAGTTAGTAGGGTGAACTGTTTTTTTTCTAGCCAGTCCATTTGACATGGCCACACAGTGACACTGAGAACCACGGAGAGTTAATAGCACAAGCATCTAAATCAATCCTTTAAGAAATGGGGAATAAAATAATTTTATGATTCAGCTTTTTTTTTTTAATTGTGAGACTATTGTAAAAGAAGAAAAACAGGCAACATGTGGTAACTTTAGTCAGCATTTCTGAACTGGGAATGATAAACACCTCTGCCTGGCTCCAGCATTTATCAGGACTGAGATATTATTACCACATAGAGTCACAGCATGGTTACTGTTATCATCGGAAAAAAGAGCCAGCTAATCTTAATGGTTTGTAAAGCCGTTACCTGCACTGGTCTGACATTTATCATGATCATTTTACCACATGGGTCCTACATAGCAAAGGTCTTTTATCTGGAAGGGACATCACTATGAATTATTATTTGCAGCTAGGTAGAAAATTGTATGTTGTAGATACCTTTTCTCATTATAAATCACATAGTCACATTTCACCATTTCCCCCAGAAAGCTGCTGAGCCCAGGTTTTTTTTTTTTTTTGCCACGGCTTGCTTTGCTCTCCATCTCTCTCTCTCTCTCTCTTTCTCTTTATAGTTTCTTGAAAATATTAGTCATTTTTTCATTAATATCCTTAATATAATTTTTAAAGAACTGTATATATGGTAGGTGAACATATGGACATACTTTCATTATAGTTAGGGGACTCTCCTCCACATTCTGTAAGGGACTGCGTAGTACTTTAGAAATTGAAGTTGATAAACTGTCTACTTTTGCTGTTGTTTTTGTTGTTGTTTTAAATGCTTATTCTCTTTGCTGTCTTGGTGGCCAGATGTGCTCTGTCTCTGACCTTGTCAATAGAATATTTACCAGCAGATCATATAAAATTTCTGATGCTTGATTTGAAAGATGCAAAACACTTATGCCATTTCTTGCTTGAAATCCTTAGCTTGGAAATGTGCTCTCGTGGGAAGTAAAAGTATACTTTGTTGGATGCTGAATTTTTTCAGACTTTATTTTAGTAAGTTACAATGGAGTAGAACTTTCCTCCAACAAATTTGTTTAAAAAGGACCTTAGGTTCTATTCTTGTCTGTGTCCTAATGATACACATTAATGTATTATATAGAAGAAGTAAGTATATTAAAAGGTACAATGTTTTAGAACCATGGGAACAAGTCACTAAAGTGAAATGCATTAATTTGACAATGGAAAATTACAATGAAAAGCCCAAGTTGTTTACCATGGGGAAGAAATGAACAAATCCTCTCTTTTAAAAAGATTGAGACAACTAATCTTCTGAAAGAGATATTTATATATTTTCTTCTTTCTCAAGTGTTCCATTAGGAATAAACAAGCCAGAAATTCTGCACTTTTATAATGAAGAGGGAGGAGAATTCCTTGCCATTTTTGCATTTAGGAAGAAATGTGCAAGAAGAATGTGACAATTTAAGCAAATCAAGATTGTTTCAAATGGATCACAAACGGGACTTTGTGGGATATTTTATACTAGCATGTGAAGCAAACAGTAAATTTGAACGGAGGATTTTCTCAATGGTCTAGTTCTGATGTGTTTTCCCATTTCTTTGTGTGTTTAAAAGAGGTTTGGATGTGGTGTTTTAATATTGCTTCGACTCTTTTGCAAATGAGTTCTGAAGAAATATTCGCACATGAAGGAAAGCCGATGTGCTGCAATGCTGACAGCAGCTGGGGGGATATGAATGAAGAAACCAGATTTCCAAGGCTGGATTTAGCAAAAATAAACACCTATCATGCCATTAAAAAAATTCCCATTTTACATGTTTGCAGGTATCAATAGCAGACCATTGTCCCTTTGATAAAAACTATTTTTTTTTCCCTCAAGTCAGTCCATTCCTGAAGGGATAGGATAAAAATTCGAAGCTGATGTGCTGTATTTTGCAGGGATGTGCATTCATTTGCCACCCTGGTTACATTTGGTTACACATTAGTTTTTGTTATTACACATTTCTTCCAAAGGAAACAGTTTCTGTTTCAGGGACCCCTGAGACATGCTTGCATAAATTTGGGTGCGGCTTGCAAGAGGGGGTGGTTGGAGAAGGTCATTTGTGAAATTAACCTGTACTTTTACTGCTCAAAATGAGTTGCAAGCACTTTAGTTCAGTCATCTCAAATTTGCTTCTAAGGGGGTGGTCCAATATTCCAACACAGCACCTTCCCAATCAGATAAAAGGCTACACTCATTTCAAACAAACAAACAAACAAACAAACAACAACCCAGCTTTTTATTCTTCTATCTTAGAATGACTCTTTTGTTCTAGTTTAACATTTTCCTGCCATTATTGCCCCCCAAATACAGTAACCTGGGAGCCTTTACGATAATTAGCCAGGGGCTTTGCTGCTTGGATTTTTCTCCTTTGCTGGGGAACTGGGTGAATTGTTGAGTGCTAATGAAAGTCGGAGACTTCTAGCAGTGGTTCGAGCCAGGCACAGCGCGGGCAGACGCTTTAAGCTTCCCACTGTGCAGCAGAGCAAGCCTCCTGCTGTTATGTTTACCATAGTTTTAATGTCTGTGAAAAAAATTCCTGATGCAACCGAATTATGTTATGCCCTCTTGTTTATCTAACCCCACCCCCACCCCCAATTTGGCAGAATCCTGTTGCCCCTGCCTATTGCAGAAAGCTCCTTCTCAACTTATGGTCATCTCACCACTTCAGTTCTTGCCGTGAGAGCCCAGCTGCTTTGCACCCATGCCTGAAGGACCATATGCAGTCTATGTAGAAGTTTCTGGAGATTTACACACCCCTTGCTGTACTTATGCCACCTAATGATGGACATCCCCCTTTCCACTGTGTTAGAATTTCATCAGAGGTAATGTTAAGGCATCAAAATTCATCATCGGTTTTGACAAAACGAGCTTCAAAATGTAAACGTTCTTGGTGAAATGCACTGTGCCTTTAAAGAAATCCATTGAAAGACCTCAAACAATCCCGGCAAGCTAAATAATGTGCTCTAAGATGAAACAACCCATCTGTGATTTGACTCGATTTATTCTTCGTCCTTTTCTTAAAAAACGGGTGATCTCAAACAAAATGACCATTCCATTATATTGTAAATTGATGAATTCACCAAGTGCGATGTACAGTGAAGTTTTTAATGAATATTCATACAACTCTTTCAGTCTATTAACAGGACTTAAGACAATGAGGATGCAACTCATTCCCATTTAGATAGTGGAGGGAGAGTGGAATTAATAGCACAAACAGCACTCGGAAAGTTTGACTTTAATGTATCAAACTCCAGGTGCCAGAGTTTGAGGAAAATAACCAATAATAGCCATTTTTTACATATTTGATGGGACTGATTATGCAATGTGCAACTCTAAATGGCTTATAGCACATTGTAGCATGGTTCCATCCCATTGGCTACAGTAGGGTGCAGGCAGATGGATGACAGTGACAGGGAGAGAAGTGCTTTTGCTTAGCCGTGCGTTAAGATGCCATCCAGAAGCTCTGTGCACCGCAGACACTTCATTAGGATGCCAGGATAATGGTAAACTACCACTCAGAGTGACACCCCATTTCCTGCTTACTGAGCGCTCCAACCTCGGCAGATGTCAACAATCTCACAGTGCTACAGAGCAGACCTAACTTTCCAGCCACTTTGACTCCAATTTTTTCCTCCTAACAGTGCCATACATTATGTGCAATATGTAACGGCAAACACCTCACCAAAAACAAAATCTGCCCAGTTCGTTATGACTGGAGTGCTTAATTTTTCTTTCTCTTTTAAAAGACGAGGTACAAGGAAGTTGGGTAAGAGAATACGTCCA
Organism: Nasua narica; assembly: GCA_028533885.1. Lineage (NCBI taxonomy): Eukaryota > Metazoa > Chordata > Mammalia > Carnivora > Procyonidae > Nasua > Nasua narica. The sequence goes on along the minus strand of CM052810.1, from coordinate 96,785,921 downwards.
CTCGCTAATCTAACCTCAAAATTTCTTGCTATGCTTTCCATTTGCTAATCAGCTCAAAGTGTTAATTGTGTGGTGAACTCTGATTAATAGTACTTAAACTCTGATCACAGGGGATAGGACCGTTTCTTTTAATTAATGGCCGTTCCAAAGGTAAGAGAATGTGGAATTCCTTTGTTAAAGATTTTAGACTCCGTTTCGGTGCGGTTCTTAGTTGTCTGCCAAGAAAAGGCTGACTTGAGCATCTGGATGGTATTTCCTCTGCAAATGTATAACTTGAGGCCATTCGCACACCACCTTACCAGAAATTCAAGCCAATAGAAACTTTTTTTTTCCTATGGTGTAAAGTCCAAAATTCTTTTTATAAAGAACTGAGGTGTAATTTAGATAAAGGAAAAAAATTCCCCAAATGAAAAAATAAGATTTTAAAATCTGTCATTATGATAAATGATTGATTTACATTTTATGATTCTAAGCATCTTCTTAGAAGTTCAAAGGGCCTTGCAAATGGCAGGACTAAAAATAAATATCCTCCTCTCAGACCTGTTACCATTTCCAGGTAAAGATGCAAATGTAAAGAAGAAGTCATAGCAGAGGTCACACTCCAAGGGAGAATTTGAATGCAAACTTTCAATGTGATGTCCTTTAAAAAGAGGTGATGCAAATCTTGACTTTTGGTTTTTTAAAGTGGGATCTGGTTGGCAACACCTAACCACCTCTTCAAACTTGTTACTAACTATGTTTGAATACAAAGAAAATAGACTAGAATTCTTAAAATAAACAGGAACTGACTATCAACATAGTGTCAAAGAATTAAGAATAATTTCCTTCGAGACAGATTAAATTGGAAAATGCCAGGGCTGGGTCCAACTCTGCTATGGGGCTATTGAACCAGAGAGCTTGACTTTCTGGAAACAGATAGAAAAAAAATATCCTTATCTTTCTTCACAGTCTAATTTCAAAATCAGTTTCAAGGTCTATGCCAACCTAAAACACTGAGTAGCACTCTCTCTCTCTCTCTTTTTAGTAGATTCCATGCCCAGCATGGAGCCCAATGCAGGGCTTAAACTCATTACCTTGCGATCAAGACCTGAGCTGAGATCAGACATGGACACTGATCCAACTGACCCACCCATGCTCCCCCCGCCCCGCCCCAACACCCTCTTTCCTAAAAAGCTAAGGCTATTGAATAGTATGAATGCTTTCCCTCTTTCCTTCCTCACCAGTCCTCTTCCCTTCTAACTATAGATTAAGGCTTCTTTGTCCCCTGTAATAATTTGGAGATAGCAGCTTTCATAAGAGAACTGAGGAGCTTGAGGGTGGACGGCAGAAAGGATGCTCTGATAATGGAACAGAGCACAATAGAAACTGCTGTCCCAAACGAGAAACATAGGAGGGATGGAGACTGGCAAAAAAAAAAATCTGTTAGGAATCAATTCTTGGAATTCTAATGTTTTATTTATGTATTTCATCTTTTAGAGTATAGTGAGTTAAGGAATATAGTTGGGGAAAATTCAATATCAGGATGGTAGGGCCATAAAATACTAAATATGCTAGATAAAGCTTAATATAAGAGCTCTGATTATCAATTTGTCCTCTGAGTATAGCTCCAAGATAAGGATTTGATTCAACCTGAAACAGGGTATAAAAGACAATATGCACAAGTGTTGGTTATATTTCCACCTTTTGAGATGAGTAAACACAACAAAATGTACAACCATGCATGACCTTTAAAAACACTCATTTCAGATAAGCGAACAATGCTCGGAAGTGCAGAACTTTCACAATGGCCATGAGACAAATAGGAAACCATCTAACATCTTCAACAGAATTTGAAACATCAAAAATTCTAACGAAAAGAAGTAGCAAGCCATAAAGAGAGAATAGGGTAAGATGGAAAGATACTAGGATAAGATAAGGAGATAGATAGTGAGGAAAGAGTACTAAAACTAAAAATGCAAAAGAACTTTTTTTAAATTGCAGAAAAATTAGTTCAGTGATACAGATAACAAAATAGAGACGCTTTCCCAGTATGTGGAAACATAAAAATGATAGGAAAAAGACATGTTGGAAGTCAGAGAATTGAGAGATTATCTATGATTTATAATTATCCTTGAGGGAGAAACCAGAACATTTGAAAAATATACAACAATCAAGGACAAAACTTAAACAAAATTCTGTGCATAAAAAAACTATCTCAGTCTTTAAAATGATGGCCAGATTGTAAGAAAACATTACTGAGTATCGACACTATCTTGACGGATTTTGGCAAAACTTTGAAGTGATAAAGATCAAGCATAATCCTGCAAATATTCGAACAAAAAGAAGACAAAATAAGTAAACATCCAGGCTTTCCCAAGACTTATTTCCTTAAATTCTAAAGTAAAACAGAGCAGTATCTACTGTTTATAGGGGGAAATATTGTGGTCCCAAACTGTGTGCACACTCACATTATCTTTTCCATGTTAAAACAACAGAAAGACATTCTCATCCATGCAGAGATTTATAATAGCACTGCTTTCTTGAAAAGTTTACTGGAAGGCTTATGTAAGCCTACTGAGTGATGAATCAAAATTTGTAACTCAAAAATAAAGACATTATAAACTAAACTAAGTATCAGTTTGGTTTGGACCCAAAACTCAGAAGGCACCATTTGATGATTTCTCTTTGGCTTCTTTTTCATTCTCAGACCAAGAGTGGTCTTGTCTTCGCAGTTCAGGTGCAAGCTCTGGGGACATCAGATGACCATTTGAAACAGTGACTGGTGCTATTCAGTTCTGGCATTTGCTAACAAACACCATTATTGGAACATTGCACTGGAGAGTTACTCAACAAGACTTCCCTTCTCCTCTTAAAAATCAAAGCTTTGGAGAAAAGCAGAATGTTTACTCCTATTGCTAAGATTCTTTGGTAAACATGCTTTGTATCTATAGTAATTGTGTCGAAAAACCCGAGTCTAGGCAGTTAAAGTGATAAAGACTGAAAAAAAAATCAGGCAATAATAGGAATTGTATATGGATTTTCCTATGTTACATATGTTTTAAGAATTAAGTAGGCTAGGGGAAAAAAATGCCAAGCAAACAGGTCAAAAGGAAATACCCCAAAATATGGTGATGAAATTCAGAGTGATTTTAATTTTCTTCCTTTTACTTTTCTGTTCAAGTTAGCCTCAAAAATGCCAAGCAAACAAGTTAAAAGGGAATACCCCCAAAATACGGTGATGAAATTTGGAGTGATTTTAATTTTCTTCTTCTTTTTACTTTTCAGTTCAAGTTAGCCTCAATAAATATTTATTATTGTTATAATCTGTTAGGAGAGACAATTTAAAATACATTTTTACAATTGCTTAGATACCATATAATTATATATATCTTTACAACTTAATTTAAAAAGCTAGAAGAGGAGTGCCTGGGTGGTGGCTCAGTGGGTTAAGCCTCTGCCTTTGGCTCAGGTCATGATCTCAGGGTCCTGGGATGGAGCCCCACATCAGGCCCTCTGCTCAGCAGAGAGCCTGCTTCCCCTTCAACCCCCCGCCTGCCTCTCTGCCTACTTGTGATCTCTCTCTCTGTCAAATAAATAAATAAAATCTTTAAAAAAAAAGAAAAGGCTAGTAGAAAACATACCAAAATACTAACCGTAAGTTCTCTTTGAATAATAAGAGTAAGGATGAGTTCCTTCCATTTTTAAAATGCGTTTTCCAAATTTTCTATAATGAGTAAATGCTATCTTGATAACAAAAATAATTCTCTGTGTTTGGTACAGATGATAACCTTCAGTTGTTCTACGGCATGGGAAAATATGCTACTTTTGCAGATGAAATCATTTCTAAGAAAATAATGTACTAGACTTTCCTGTAGGTATTTCTGTTGCAGTTAATCTTTTTCTTTGTGAATATGTTCCCGTATCAAGAAAGCAAAGTTGGAGTGACACTTTCTTCTCATGGCTGAAGATATTGGGTATAGGGTGCTTGCAAAGAGAGGACAGAAGGTAGCGAGTACCACGGTTCACAGTACTATGCATTTGCAACCTGAAGAAAGATGGCCGATCCTGCAGGGCCTTGTATATAAAAATATTTTATTTCCAAATTCTAATTTCTTTTTTTTAAAAGATTTTATTTATTTATTTGACAGAGAGGAAAGAGGTCACAACTAGGCAGAGAGGCAGAGAGAGGGAAGCAGGCTTCCCGCTGAGCAGAGAGCCTGATGCAGGGCTCGATCCCAGGACCCTGAGATCATGACCTGAGCCGAAGGCAGAGGCTTTAACCCACTGAGCCACCCAGGTGCCCCCCAAATTCTAATTTCTGATTCTTCCTCAACTCAATCATTTCTTAGGATAGTATATTGCTTATTGGACTGACCCTCTGAAGAGTGGAAACTAAAACTTATAAACATAGAGCTAGTTCAAGGATGAGATTTCCTGGTAATATTTCTAAGTGAAAATGAAGCTGATATTTCTCCTATGCTGAAGCACGCATTTAATTCTATACCCTACCCCTTCAAGTCACACAATTTCTCTTCTATTTTGGAAACTGTATTCATTAAAGCATTTTCTATTTGTAAAGTCAAAGAATGAGGTAGTATCCAGCTAATTCGTGTCCTTAAATTTTACTTCTGCCCCAATTTTTCTGGACATATCAGATTCCCAGTTAATATCTGTTATGCTTTGATTGAATTGTCCAGATAATTGACTTAGTTTTTCAGTTCATCCATAGTGAGGAATTATACTTTCTAGTTAGCATTAGTAGTTAGGCCGGATTCTTAGAAGCAGAAACACAAGGAACCAAATATTAAATATTTTCATTGTGAAAGCTGCTAGACAAACAAAAATTAAATTTTTTGGTTAAAATTTTATTCAAAATTGGTGTTAGATTTGTAAGGACCACTAATTTGAAACGGTGGGAAGCCAGAGTATCTGTAATATTTAAGAGGGCCCCCTTATGGTTAATCTTAGAAACGTCTTCTGACTCCTTTCTGCCTTCCAGATGACTAGAAATATTTATGCATGTGTAATTGGCCATGTGACTTAAAGTGAGTTGGGACGGGTGCAAAGTCAACCCCCATATTTGATTAAAATAATTTCAAAGTAAAATATTTTCAAAAGCAATCGTTTAGTTTTAAAGGATATAGAAAGACCATCTCCAACAAGTAGCTAGAAATGTAAGAATATGGAGAATGGTTTAAACAAAATTCAGCTAAAAAGTAAATTTACACAGATTGCAATGGAATTCCTTAAAGAGGTTGTAAGTGATTGCTATAGTAGGAGACTAGCGTTTTGCAAAGGCCACTTGGTTCTTTCTAAAGGCAATTTTTGGCTGAATTTTAAAAAACAATGAAGTTATTTTCTCCTATAATCAAACTCCTATATTTTCTCCTATAATCAATCTCCTATAATCTCCCTTTTCACTGGTAGACATATTCCAGGACTTTAGAAATAAAAAATAAAATAATAATAAAGGATGCAAATGATATTC
>CM052810.1:96627954-96777954 GCA_028533885.1 Nasua narica | reverse complement strand
AAGCAACACAACTGTGTTGTTTTCCCAATATGTTTTTTTTTCAAAAGCAGAATTGCTAATGCATTTTAATCATTTATGTATAAACATTTGAGGATAAAATATTCTGAAGTTTATCAATTTCAAGAGCTGTTTATTTGCTAGCAAAATAGGCCATGTTATACAACATATATCTTATCATTTTTGCTCATCAAATCCCCATTTGCTGAATGCAAATTTTCCTGGTCTAAGTGCTCTTGCACCTCAATTTAAATGAATAATAGGATCGACTCTATTAAAATCAGTTTAAGGTTGCCATGGGTGACATATCAGTAGGGTTAAAATGAGAAAAAAAGGTCACAGAACCAGTCCTTACAACCTGTTTTTTATCATAATGAAGCATATGTAAGACTCAACGAAGGCTTAAATAACAATATGTCACTTAGGCAATACTTTAGTTTGTGGGTCTTCTTAAAAAATCTTTTTTTAACCACAATGTATTCCAAACAAAATAAACGTGAAATTATAGTGCCATCAATAACTCCGAGAATGTATTCAGTTGCATTGAAAATTAGAGAGTAAGCTCTTATGCTATTACACAAGACTGACAGATTGTGGATTTGTAAAAATAACAGAGAGCTCCTCAAAAAAAGGAGTAGGTACTTTTGCTGCGGTAAATGTCTTGCTACAAGGATCCGGCTAGGTGATACAGTCAAATCAACAAAGCATACAGAAACTACCCTGGAACATCTCATTTGAGAAAAAATTTGTGTCCTCTGCCAACCAGATTTAAAAGATTATTCATGTAGTTATTAGTAGGTATTAAAACACCAGCACCAGGCATGACCGATATCCTGGAGCAAACCTTTGGGTCCTAGTTTTAGGCTTTTGAAAGCTGAACAAGCAAGACTTGGGGTTGCTGTAATATATATGTGATTGTATATATATATGAATCTTCATGTTTTAAAAGTCAATTCTATTTATTAAAGTCACACTCTCAATGCTGATTTTATATTATTTATGATTCTCATTTGGATTTCACAGAATCACATTTTTGTTACAAGTGTTATATTTCCTATCTTTTTTTAACCTGCAATAGAAGAAAAAAAATCTTCTTATTTGCTAAGGTTACAGTGTTAGTTTAATTTTCATAGAAGCGGTGGAATATTTTGAAGTGAGTAACATTTACCAAGTCATTAGTTTTATGCAAACTAGGAAGGAAGATGAAAGAAAAAAAATTATCAATTATTTATAGATTGTTAAAATGTATCTTAGTGCACTGCTACTGTATAGAAATGACAATTAGCCAAACTTACCTTCTTTAATTAATAATGCATACATTATGCTCTTTGGGCAACTAATCACCAGCTCTACAAATTTGTTTGACACTGTTGAAGATACCTATCACATGGGTTAAAAAAAGAACAATGCTCTGCCAGCTGCAGCCAACTTCCAGGCTTCTAGCAATGCTTGAAATGCAGTAGCAGTTTCAGGGAGCAAAATGGTGGTCTTTCAGCTGCTTGATACTATGAATATGGCACTGAGCTGCAGAATGCTGCCTGCCATGCCTTTGCCACCAAAGAAGGCACCTTTTATCTCAAATGGGTTACTGAGCGATGAAAACCCTCAATCCCTATCTCCTGTGTTAATTTCCATTCTCTCTTACAGTGAGAAATTACTGAAGGTAAATTTTTTCTGTTGCCTCAAAATTGCATTTATCATATTTTCCAAATGAAAATAGAAACAGAGTTGGATAAAACGATGGACTCTGTGAAAACCAAACTATTACAGGGAATTGGGGATGAATGATCACCATGCTTACCACAGAAAATTCCAATCAAACCCGTGACTACGGCATTTTCCTGCTATGACTCTCTCAAAATTTATTTTTAATAAGTTATAAACATCTATCTGTAATATATTTAGACAGGAAGGAAAAGTAAAAAAAAAAATTAATTGCATGTCTCTGCATCTCCCCATACTTTAAGGGTGGCAAACCCACTCTCCTCATTTTACCCATAATTCTGAGGGCAATGGCAGCCACCGGTAAAGTTGCAAGTTTCACACAGGCTACTACATGGACACAAAGGCCTGGGCAATCTGTCTCTCAGAGGTACAAAAGCAGAGTATCGTATCGAGCAGTACACTCAAGTGGTCAACAGGCTTCCTGACATTGGGATCAGGTAGACACTTGGCTGTCACCCAGAGTCACACACACCACATCGAGGTAGCAGCTTGTAGCATTTGGAAGGAGAAATGAGACTAGTGTGTCTCCCTCACATATGGTGTTTAACAGACTACACTTCCCATTTGCTCCTCCGAAAGGTGTGCATTTTCAAGGGATAATGCCAAGTGTTCTTTGTGCTATGGTGTCTTTGCATTGAAAGGTGATGTGTCTGACACATTTTGGCAGGCTACTGTGAAGAGCTTAAAAAATTTCCACTGACTTTTACTAAGACTTAAAAGAATAAGATTGTACTTTATCAAAGGTAATAATCTGACTTTGGGGATGACAGGGTCATAGTTCTGTAGTTAACAGAGTACATGGATTTTTATTGATGATATTCCTTACTCTCCTATAAAATTTGTTTTGTTGCTATTTTCTTTTAACTTAAATACATACTGACTAGTAGATCTGCCACCTAAGCAGGTTTATCATTTTAAGTAGCTTCTGAATTAGAACTTTGAATTGTGGGTATAGTAAAACTAGAATGTGTCTTTCTTGTGAAATTCTCCCCTCTTTTTCAGCAGCTTTAAATGAAATGCAGAATAAGTCAGAATAAATGCCGGGGACTTCTCTCGGAAGCCTGAGAGAAGAACCAATTCTATATGTAAACTGAAGGAAATCTTCATTTCTATCATGAACATTGGGTATTTCCCCACCCACCATTTAGAAGGATTTCTGTTAGTCTTTTGTGAAAGATTGCTCTCATTTATTTAACTCATGCCACATGGCTTAGCTTTATAACCAGTATAGGATTTCTAGAGATTAAAAAAAATCCATTTTCTATCTATGGAAATACGAATCTGGAATTTAAGCAATAATTGCTGCAAGTTTTCCACATTATAGTATAAAATTGCTGGATTTATTAATGCTGGGCATACTTCAACCACTCCAGGTTTTGCCCTGGTCAATGGTTACCTGTCAAAACGTAGAACAATTTTTTAAAAATATCCTGTGCCACAGAGAAAAAAATGTGTGGATTTTTCCTGTGTTTTTGTTTGTTATAAGCAAAGTATTTGCAATAATTTATGGAAAGTCTTGGAATTATAAATATTAAGGCATTGCCAAATGATTTAACTATCCCTCCATGGCAAATTGTCTTTAAACACTACCATTTTTTTCTTTCTTTTTTTTTTTTTTATCATTTACTTGTGGACCAGCAACACTTGCAGGCTCTTGCCCCTGGCCTTCTGTGAGAATGTTAGTTAGCAATGCTCATAAAAACTCAATTCATCAATGTGAACATAATTTGCTATGAACAGAAAGCTCACAAAAGGGTGAATTTGTCAGATAGACAGGTGGCCTGAGATCTCTCCCTGATACTGAATGATATGAATAATAGATTCTGGTAAATGTATGCCAAGACTTGAGCTGTAAACACAGCTGCCTCCATTCCCTTCCAGAAAAACAGCTTCGAGGACGAAAGCACAGGAACCACGGTTCCACCTGAGGACCTAAGCTTATACACACACGCGCGCGCGCACACACACACACACACACAAGTGCACACGTGCACACACACACACACACACACACACACACACACCCCTCATTCAAGAAATAAACAACCTCCATAAAAGAGGAGAGAGTTAGAGGAATCTTCACGTTTTTCCCTCTCTATGCGAAAGAGTGTTTATAGCTTTCTTGCGCAGGGGAGACTAGATAGAGAAGAGAAAGAAGAGAAAGGAAATAGATTTTCCTCATGGTTCTGGTTCCATATTATTCAAATGTCTTATTTTATAAAATACACAAATCAACAGAGCTAATAAACTTTGCAATATTATTACTCCTGTTTTATAATGAACAAAAATAAGAGAGCAGGTTGGCTCTGTGCAGAAGCACTGTGCTTGAAATCATGCTAGTAATTCATGGCTATTTGTCTTATGGGTTATTAAGTATTTATTAAGGTTCAAATGTAATGTAGCCTTTTTTCCAATTTACTCTGAACTTTAAAAGTCTATTTTGCAAATTGTTTTCCAGGTAATGCACATACCCACTTAAGAGTTGAATCTCAGGATTTAGAAGATTCTGATTGAGTGCACCATATATTTTTTTTAGTCTTTATAAATACTACTGCATATAGGTTAACCTATTCTGATAACATTTATGCTTGATGATCAACTGGCAAAGACATTGGATAAGTCTTTCTTAGTATAGTAAAGTAGTGTTTCTTAAAGTAGCATACAATATTACTAGTGGTCAAGAAGCAAATTTAATGGATATGTATTTATTTTAATGAGTATTAGTAAAGTATAACACTTAAAATGTATGCTTTAATGGACATTAATACTTAGGATAAAGCTAAATATACTTAAGTATAAAAGTCATTTGATTTTCAGAAAAAATATTTAACATTGATATTACTGAAAATATTTTCAATAAAATTAGCATATTGATCAATGGAGTTTGGGAAACCTGACAACCTCATTTCAATCACCAAAATCACATAAAAAATCTTATTAAAAATAATTAGAATAATAAAGCCACAGAACATAGAACCGTGACCTTTTTAGAGCTGAGGTAGACCCTGGAAACCATTCTGTCCTATTCTCTAATTTTGTGGGTGTAAAAGCTATGTGTTACAGAGGGCTTAAGTGAATGACCAAGCCATCTATCAAGTTAGGGACAAAAATACAGTGAAAAACCAGGGTTCCTCACAGGCTAGTGGTCTCTGTTGTTAGGAAAAAAGGAATAAACAAATTTTGGCATCATTTCCACTCAGTCACACTTGATTTCTAGAAGGAATGCTGAATGTTCTCCTCTGTAGAAAGGTTCTTTTTTCTTTATTGACAAGAGAATTCCTAGAACTTCTTACTAGTATTTACTTTGGCTTTCCCAGCATGCATACACTGAACATGAGTTCAGTCTGATGTAATGGAAAGCAAGGCTCTCTAACAGGAAAGTCACAATAGAGACAACCATATTCTTCCCCCTTGTGAATTTTCATAAGAGTTAATAAATATCTCCCTCTGTTTTTTCAAACCACTTTCCACTCTTTATTGTACATCAATTATACATTGTCTTTTCTCTGACAGCATGGTAGAATTTTGCATGAAGAAACTATACCTTCTTTATTTTGGATTTTTAAAAATTTCACTTCTCAGTTTCTTCACATGGTGAGTCCTCAATAACTTTATTATACGATAGCGCAAATGAATGCAATTCTTCAGCTCTCTATTAATATTGCCTGACCTGTGACTCTATTATCTACAAAGTTATTTCATCTAGTCCAATCAGATTTAATCCATCAAATACTTAAAACCTTTACCAAGCTCCTGATCTAAATTAAATAATGTTAGGTACTAGAAGTGACAAAGATAATAAATACTTTTTACCCTTAAGAGCACAAATTAAAATGGACAAAATTAAAATGCAAAGCACAGTGATGAAGTATAAATTTCTATGAGGATTTGAAGGAGAAAAATTGAGCTATCTGAAAGAATCCAGAAAGGCTGCATTAAAGTGGAGCTGAGGGTTCCAATAATCAAGGAACTTTGCTTCATTTCCTAGTCCACTGTCTAAAGATAAAGAGAGAAATATATATTCTCTAGTTTAACCATTGATTCTGGTATCCAAACTCATGATTTAGTTACCAAGTACACCAACAACGCGTCCCAAATTTTATGTTCACAACACAGAAATCTCCAGGCAGGCTCATCAGGCTAAATTTTCTATTTCATTTCCTTGCTTTAAGAGTTTTGCCTAACTAACTGATAGACTGTGTGTCCACCACTTTCAGAGGCTCTGAGTTAAGTTAGAGTCATTGGCACATCAGGATTAATTAAACCATGAAGGAGATAACTACTGAAAGCATGTAGGATCAAAAACAGGATAACAATAGTGAAATAAATCATTAATGATCTTTACATTACCTTCCTTTTTGTTTTTAGTTGAAGTACAGTTGAGATACAATTGATACAGTTAAATGCACTAATCTTAAGTGTACAATTTGATTAACTTTGACAAATGTATGCACTCATATAACCAGCAACTCAGTTGAATTAGAACCATGTATAGCATATTTTCTCATCCACCAAAACTTCCATCAGACATCTTTGCATTCTTTATCTCTCTCATACACAACCATTATACTCATTATAATAGATTCTGTCATAATAGATTAATTCTGCTTTTTCTTGAACTTCAAGTAAATTTAATCATGTAGGTATATCCTTTTTTTGTGTCTAAATTCTTTTCCTCAGGAAAATTTTCAAGATTCATTTTATTGCATGTCTTCATGTTCTTTTTAAATGCTAAATAGTATTCCATTATATGATCTGTTGACAAATTCTTCTTTTGATGAACATATGAGTCATTTCAAAATTTTGTCTATAATTAAGAAAAGCTTGTAAATTCTTTAACCCACTGAGCCACCCAGGTGCCCCCAAAACTTGTAAATTCTTATACAAGTTTTTTTTGTTGTTGTTGTTGTTGATTAATTTTTTTAATTGCTATTGGGTATATAAGTAGGAGTACAATTTTTAAGTTACAGACAGGAGCATGTTCAATTTTTAAGAAGCTGCTTAACATTTTTCTAAAATTATTGTGTAATTTTATAATCTCCTCTGTAATGTATAAGAGTTTTGGCTACTATTTTCACCAATCTGTGAAATTATTAGTCTTCTTAATTTTAGCCATTCTGATGAGTTAAAGTTGTATTCCATTGTGGCTTTAATTTGCATTCCCCCGGTGCCCTTACTATTAATGTCAATAAACTTTTCATATGTTCATGACCATTTGCATGTCTTCTTTTGTGAAGGTCTGTTTAAATCTTCTGTTAAATCTTTTTATAGGGTTGTGTGTTGTCTTCTTGATTTATAAGATATTTTTATATCCTACATATACATAAGGTCTTTGTCGGATATATGTGTTATAAGCATTTTTATTACAATTTGTGGCTTGCTTTCTGTTTTCTTAATGGTGACTTTTGTAAAGCCCAATACAAATTTTTCCTTTAACGTTATTGCTTTATATGTTTTGTCTAAAAAATCTTTGCCTAGGGGTGCTTGGCTGGGTCAGTGAGTGGAGCATGTGACTCTTGATCTTGGGGTTATGAATTCAAGCTCCATATTGGGCATAGAGATTACTTACAAAAAAAAAAATCTTTGTCTACTCCCAGGTCTTGAATGTATTCTACAATATGCGATATGTAGCTATGTAGACTTGCTTGTTACCTTTAAGCCTATTATCAATCTTAAATTAATTTTGTGTATGTGAGGTAGGAATCAAAGGTTTTTTTTTTCTTTAATTAACTGCTCTAGTGCTATTTGTTGAAAAGTTGAAAGACTTCTATTTCCTTCTTTCCCATTGATTTTTTTCTTCCTTTAAGATTGTTTTGACTGTTCTATGCTGTTTTCGTTTTCATATTAATTTTATTTTAAAAATTTTTTATATTAATTTTAGAATCAACATATCAATGTCTATAAAAATGCTTGTTTGAAATTTGATTGTGCTGAATGTGTTGATCAATTTAAGTAGAGCTGACTTCTTACCAATATTGAATCTTCTAATCCATGAACATGGTATGTTTCACTATTTAGGTCTTTCAGATTTTCTCTCAGCATTGTTTTGGAGCTTCCAATGTAATTTTTAATTTAAATTCTTAAAATTTCAATTTCTAATTGTTTGAGGCTTGCTTGCTACAGATATACAATAGTTGTTCTTTACTGATCTTGATTCTATGGCTTTTATAATTTTGCTTATTATTTCCAGCAATGTCTCTTACAGATTCCTTAGAATTTTCTGTGCAAATAATAATGTGATCTGTGAGCTATTTTTCCAAACTTTTTTTTTTATTGTACTGGCTAGAAAATTTTGTAGAATTTTGAATAGAAATAGCAAGACACTGAATTGATTTTTTTTTCAGCAGTTTAAGGATGCTTTACCTTTATCTTTAATGAGAAGTCAGTCCCAATTCATGTAGTTCCCATCTATGCATAAATTATATTTTGATTTCTCTGAAAACTTTAAAAATTTTTATTTCCATCTTTGGCTTTAAGTTCAAATTTATTGTTTAGAGCTTTTATGTTTCTTCCATATAATATCTACTTAAGATTTCCTGAAATTTCTGGATTTATAAGTTGAAAAGTTTTTCATCAAATTTGGGATATTTAAGTCATTTTTCCCCAAATATATATGTAAAATAGATATCTATAAAAGATAATATCTGTTATGTCTTCAAGTTCACTAATGCTTTATGTGTAAATACCTATCTATTGATAAACCTATTCAGTAAATTTTACTCCAGAAATTGCACTTTTCAGTTCTTGAACTTCCATTAGGTTCTCTTCTTTTCTTCCCTTCACTTTCTTCTTCTTTTCTTTTCTACATTTCTATGCTGAGATTTTCAATTTGTTTACTCAATAAGGCCATGTTTTCCTTAAGTCTTTGAATGTATTTATAATAGCTGTTTTAAAATTATTATGTGATAATTTTACTATTATGGGCATCTTAAGTTCTGTTTCTGTTGTCTGTTTTTTTCTTAATTGTGGGCTGTATCTTTTGCTTCTTTATATCTCTAGCAATCTTCACTGTATCATCATGACGATATGTTGTTCAGACCTCATATTTTGTCAAATTACATAGTTGTTTAGAGTGGGAGGGCTGGTTCATTAGCAGTTATTCCATTATGGAGAGAAGCAAACACTGTCTTCTTGATATTTTTTTTAAATTCAAATTTTCAGGAGTCAAAGATTAGGAATGCAAAATAAGTTCTTGATATGCTTGTATTCAAATTAGAGCTTAAACCAACTCTAAATTATGTGTTTTACCATTTACCATTAGATATTTATACCATAGGCAAAGCAAATGAATGTAAATATTGATCTAACTTATTCTCATACTGGACCATTAAAGGGTACCATGGCAAGTGGAAGAACACCCATTCTCAAAGGAAGAATATTCTGCCTTATTGGCTTAACATTTCCTTCATTTCCTGAATCAAGGAGGCTAAGTGGAGGTTCTGTACACTTTTTATTAAACTGAACCAGTTCAAAACTAACTAAAACTAACTAACTAACTAACTAACTAAATAGAACCAGTTTAACGTAAGTGCACTTTTTGGCTAAATTTTAAAATCAACTAATAATACTGACTGTATTATGTAATATTTGTAATGAAGTTCATTAATTAACTTAAAAATTATTTGGTTCTTCTAACACATGTATGTAAGGGATTTGCCTACATTTATATCCATTAATTCTGGAAGTTCTTCTAAAATGAAAATCTACTAATCTGTCTCAAATAATGCTTTTCCTCTCCCTCTGTTTAGGCAAAATAATATTTTTATTACGGTAGGAACAGCATGGCCTAGTTTATAATTACTGACATATTAATAAAAATTATTAATGGGATTTTCATATCATGAAGTACACACTATTTGTCTACGGTATATACAAAACCTTATATAAAGCTTATATCATGGAGACCTAAATAGGTCAATAATGATAATTCTCTTATCTTTAGCTGATGGTGTAAGAGGAGAATGTCATCAGTCTGAAGTCACACCAAACAACTGATATGAATGTACCCATGTAAATGTTCTATATTTAAGCAAATACATATAGAAAACCAAAGCATTCCAAATAAAATATTGGAAGGCAGTTGAATATTACCTTTTAATATTATTAAGAGGCATTATTACCTCTTTAAAGATTTCAAAGAAATGAGAATAAATGACAGACAGACTGATTTTGTGGAACTACCCACAAACACATTAAAGGCATGGCTATATAATAATACTAATAATGGCTGACTATTGATAATTACCAAAGCAAACTATTTGACTTTATTTTTTGGCCATCATTGTTTTAATGAGACACCTATAAATTTGTCATTTCTTAAAGTAGCCCCAAAGTTTGCTAGGACCCCCCTCGAGCATAATCTTATTTAAGATGTCCATAAATATGAAGTTCCTTAGTCAAATCAATAATCTTTTACTTTTGTAATTAAGGCCAAAATTATGTCATAAATCAGAAATGATGCATTGTATCCAACTGCTCTGATATGTCAAAAAGAGCCTCTCCTAATGACACATTCTAAGGAGTTACTCCTTTCAAAGCCACTCACGTAGAAGTACTCAGAGCACCACACATGTGTACCTAGAAGCCAATCTCCCACTGATATAAAGAAACGAGTTAATAAAACCTAACTTTTGAGCTACTGAACCAAAACAACAGATTCACAGAAGGACCCTTCAAAAAGAAAAACCCTAAAGGTGCTTCTTCACTGCATTATAGTGTATGGACATTGTTCATAGTAATGTTCGATTATTGTTCAACCAATAACATAGACTATTTTATTTAGCTTTCCACACATCATTTTCTCAATAGACATGCCATTAACACATTTTTCTCAAAGAAAATATAGTTGTAGAAGGGAGGTAGTGTAGTTAAAGCCAGAAGAACTAATGAGGATTCCTGAGAATTATTTTCTAGTAACTTCTGTCAATGGTTTTCTTTGGCCTGGACCTGATGTTTTAGCCCCACTAACCCATTCCATTTAGTAAGTCAGGTCAATTTGCCTGCTGATTAAGTAGAGATAATATGTTCATCTTTAGATATCTGGAGTATGCAAAACAATTATTTTTTAAAAAATATATAAATAGTTTCATATAGCATACTCAGTTTCTTTAAATTTCATTGACAGGACAGGGTCAGTCCTACTGCTGAAGGGGATATGATATTGGAATAAGAGACATTGAGGGGTTTGGTAGGTGTAATGTGGCACAGAAAGAAATATGATTATAAGGTGAACTTGAAAGATGATGTGATCACTACCAGCAGCTAAATAGTGCAAATATTAGGAGCCCACAAAGGGTTCTGGTCTCCAGTGACCTGTTGGATCCCTCACTATGAGCAAGCTGTTGAAACTATGAAATTTGGGGTATGCTGTTGTACAGAATAGGCAGGGGCAGGCGGAAGAACCCTCATGTATATATATCCTTGATTTTGTGTGTCCTTTGTACTGCCTCTCTGCTGGTCTGGTAGGCAGTATGACAAAGAAAGAGCAAACTCAAACTGGTTAAGAGTCATCAGTCTTACTAATCTTCAAACCTAGATTTTGTCATCTGTACTGGCTCAACTTCCAATAGAAGATATGATAAGTATCACACAGAATATATGTTGATACCAAGAAGAAACTCAGTAGTACTAGAAATACAGAGAAAGAGGTGAGATCTTTGTACTATGATGGAGAAAAAGAGTAAGTGATATAAAAAAAGGGAGCTGGAATGAGGTGGGGGGCAGAGGCAGCATTTGCTCTAAAAAGCTGAAGAAGCAACAAGGGCTTTTTTAGGTGGAGTCTAATTCTAGAGTTTCTAAGTCTCTTCTGTCCATCGTGGAATACTTAACTGCCACCAGCAGGCTCAGTTCCTCCCTGGTGTCCAAGGTCTGCACTGATCTTAAGCAGTACTGGGCACTGAAGACATTATAGACTGCATGTCCAATTTATATGATCTAAATGGCATGTCACCTTTGCTTCGTGTCTTAGCTGAAATTTAATTTCAGTGTGATACATTGGACTTCCACTTGACCCTTTTTTTTATAAGATTTTATTTATTTTACAGAATGAGAGAGAGAGAACAAGTTGGGGGGAAGGGGGAGTGGAGAGAGAGAGGGAGAAATAGGCTCCCCATGGAGCCTGATGTGGGGCTTGATCCCAGGACCTGGGATCATGACCTGAGCCGAAGGCAGATGCTTAACCAACTGAGCCACCCAGGCACCCCAACATGGTCCTTTTTGTGTGTGTGTGTGCCTGAATCTGTGTATTGGTGATGAGATCAGACATATCCTGTGTCCTTCTAGTCACTAGAGCCCTGTGGTCCTCTTCCTATCAGTTGTTTGTGTGAATTATAAAACATAACCTAATCTTAGATTTACCCTTTTGGCTTCATGGGATCTATGTCTCTTGATGGAGACTTGAAGTCCTACTATTAGGGCACAAGAGGTTAAATCTTTGGATCATGGAACCAGGGAGACCTGGATTTAAATCTTGGGTCTGTAAATTACTAGTGGTCTGACCTTGACAAGACATCGGACAAATTACATAAATTTTCTAAGTCTTAGTTTCCTTATTTTTGAAAGGGGGTGAATGATAGGTGTATCATCAGGCTGTTTAAGTTGTATTGACTTTATAGAAAGCCTTTAGCACAGTTGCGACATATAGCTAGTGTTCAACAAATCATGACTGTGCTCTCACTAACTTTCTGGATTTCCAAATGGTACGTACACTGTGTCTGTCTTCAAAAGTTTGGCCCATGACACGGTAAGTTTAGTTTGTTTGCTCATTTGTTCATTTGACCTACTGTGTTTCAGACATCGTTCTAGGCATTAGTTCTAAGTCTGGCTTCTCTCACTGGGCCCCATCCTGATATAGGTAACATATTTATGTCCAACTATGCTCTAAGACAAAAGACATGGGAGAAGCAGTATAGTTTAGTGGCTAAATAAGCTGACTTTGGCACCACACTGCCTACGTTTGAATGCTAGTCCCTCTATTGAGGAAACAATAATATACTTCAATTTTTTTATTCATTAAAATAGAGACAACAATAGCATCTACTTGTTAGGATTGTTATAACGCTTAAACTGACACTTAGATTAGTACTCAGTACATAATAAATGCTCAATAAATGTTAGTTATAATTAAAATTTTAAGGTCTAAACTCAGGGATCTGAGGCATGATAGAAATGTAAATTTTCAACTTAGCTATTGATTCCAATATCCAAAAACTTAAAATTTTGATGTTTCAGAGAGGAGAGAAGACTATATTAGAAATTATGTCTTATTCCCACAGGAATTTAATGATTCTCTCGTCCCTCCTCTTTAAGAAGTGCTACAGGGAACTAAGTTTTGTGTTATGAGCTTGAATGATTCCATGGCCCTTTGTGGCCTGTATCCCTGACTTTAAGGGATCATCTATGTATTCAGCTTCAAATAGAAAGCTGGAACTGTTCATCAAGGGATAGGAATAAGGGTGATTTGAACCACAAGTACATCAGAACTCTGGGCTCCTCTAAGACAAAAATAACTGACAGATCGACAGTAGAAAAAAGAACAGGGTGACTTATTCAGAGCTCGATGGCCATGTAGACTGCACAAAAAGGAAGAGTCAGAATACAGACTTGTCAAACAGCAGATTGCGCCTGCAAACAAAGGACATAGTTTAAGGGCATGGGGTTTTAGAAAGGAATGCTGGTCTCTCATTTGTCTTTTCAGCTGGATCTGCATACATGGGTAATATCACCACAATCAACGATGTCATCTTTGAATAGGGAGAAATAGAGACTCACACAGAGTTTGCACCAGGGAGATCCTACACACAGATGAACAATTCATTAGTCATTCAGAACGCAAAGCTGTCGCCAAATTTTGCTCTGTATGCTAAACACAATACAATGATTGAAAATAAAAGGAAAATAGAATCAAGGCAGTGAGGAAACCTTTTAGGAGGCAATGGGAATGTCACATCAACATATTGTCAAGATTCAGATGAGTATCTCCATAGTATTTTCTATCCTGTGAGATTTGAAAGTTAGTCTGAATATAGTTTTAACAACACTGTTAACTATTATTCTCCATTACAACATTATTCAATCTACAAAGCATACCTCAAACCTTTCTGCTTCTCTTCAGTGCTTTGTTCTTATCTGAACTTTCATCATGATTTATTCTAAATTATGATAATTGCATTTTCTTGAAGATTAAATCAACACACCTCTGTTGTGCATGTATCTTCAAAGTAGTTATTGTCAATAATCATATTTTCAGAATAAAATTCATAGTCCTTAAATGGGGTGTCTCTTTTTTTTGCACCCTTGTGCCCCCTTCCTGATCTCCTCCTACTTATCTATCTATTCATGGCTGACATTGACTACACATTTTTTGTTTCATTAATTTGTGCAAGAACAATGCAGGATTTCAAGAATCTATCACTTAAGCAATGTGATATCCTATTTAACATGTGTGGTAGGCAGAATAATTGACCCCCAAAATACCTATTTTTTAATGCCAGGAACCCATCCGGATTTTATCTTCACAAAAAATACTTTGCAGATATGATTAAATTAAGGATTTTGAGATGAGGAGATTAGCCTGGATTATCTGGGTGGGGCCTTTCTAATCACAAGGTTCCCTGAAAACAAAGATTTTCTGGTTGTGGTCAGAGGGAGATGGTGAGTATGGAGGAATATTCTGAGAGATATGGACACCACCACTTTGCTGGTTCTCAAGATGGAGAAAGGGGGCCATGAGCTGGGGAACGTAGGAGGCTTTTAGAAGCTGGAAAAGGTCTGAAAATGAATTCTTCCCTAGAGTTTTTAGAAAGGAACACAGACCTTTCAAAACCTTGATTTTCACCCACTGAGACCTTTGTCAGACTTCTAAGTAAGCTACAGACCAATAAGATAATAAGTGATTAAGTTTGTGGTATTTTTTATAGCAGCAATAGAAAATGAATATAGTGTAGGATGAGATAGAATTAAAACACATCCCTATGTCATCAGAAACTCTCCTTGTCGCTACTACTTCTAGATAAAAGGTCAGGGATTAGGTTTTTCTCAAGGAAACATATATGGTAGGTTTCTATCATGTTCTATCTCTGACAATTTGGTGTTTTCTTTTGGAATTTAGCATTTGTGTACTAAATTAAAAATAACTTCAGTGGAGACATATCATATGTACAATTCATTTGAATTCATGTAGCTCTATCTCTAAATGAGTGATTTCCTGATATCTTCCCCTAATAATTCAGAAGCTATGCATTTTAGGATTGATTCTTGTTCTCGTAATTTTTTGTAAAGTCCTCCCTTTTTTCACATATAAAAGTCCTTGGCTTTGTTAAACCACTAATCATGCTTTAACTTCTCAGGATAAAGATTTCATTTTTGGTTCTCTACACACTGCCTGGAAATATGGAACTTTGAAATCTGGTTGAAAGTAATATCAGCAAAATCATCTTTTTCAAAAATGCAATTGAGGGCACCTGGGTGGCTCAGTTGGTTAAGCAACTGCCTTCAGCTCAGGTCATGATCCCAGAGTTCCGGGATAGAGTCCCACATCCGGCTCCCAGCTCCACAGGGAGTCTGCTTCTCACTCTGACCCTCTCATGCTCTCTCTCACTGTCTCTATCTCAAGTAAATAAATAAAAAATCTTTTAAAAAAAAATGCAATTGATAGCCCATTGGCTCTCCTAGAGTTCTTGAAGAATGAATTGCCACCTGGAAAGGCATTCAAGAACTGAAGAAATATACTGAAAGGAGAAGAAAGAGGGAGAAAGTACAAGGTATAATTTTTAAAAACAGAATCAAGGACATGTCGAGTAACAGGTTTTACAAAGAAGAAAGTTTGAATGTGGTAGTAAGGACTAAGACATCATTTCAGGCTGTGAAGTTTGTAATTATTCTTGGCACACAGCAACAAAAAATTTGTTTTGATTTGGATCTGTGGTATTTTGGAACCATAGACACAGACCATGTTAGCCTCTGCTGGCTATTTCTAATGGCCTTCCATTAGAAGAATACCCAGGTACTCCTTCAATTTCTCTTGACAACTGTTCTAAGATGGATAGCATCAATTAAACAGAGGACCAGAGAAATGGGCAGAAGCTTCTTGCTAAGAGAATGAAATTTCCAGAATATGACCACAAAAGATCTCTAGAATTATTGAAAGCTGAGATAAATGACAAGAAACAAATAAACCAGAAGTGTTCTCAACTTTCAAAAGGGATATTTGACCAGATAAATCTGACTAGGACAGACAATTACCTCAGATCTCCCAGGATCCCTAGGGGTGAAGATGCTACTGAAGGATATCCTTCACCATAGCTTTTTCAGTTGTCAACCATGGAAGACAGTGGGTGAGACTTTCCCAGAAAGTACAATCAGATGCTGCCAGACTGGTTGACTCAGAAAATCACTCCACAGCCAGGGCATGGAACTCACACTCTTCCTCCTCAGGAGAATATCACGTATTCTATGGAGCAAGAACTACCACATGCTTTCCATTGTTCACATTTATAAATAGAAATGTTAGATGTAGTTAACCCTTCTTTCCCTACTCTTGAATAATAAGTGCTTTGGTGGCAGATAGCTGTCCTTTAGTTAGTTACATTATACCTGAAAAAAAAAATTGAGCACAAAGCTCAGATTCCTGGAACCAGCTATGGCTGGTTGCTATATGAAGCCCTAGAGAGGAGTGAGTGGTTTCAAACAGACATGAAAGCTTCAAAGGTAACAGAAGAGTGGCATAAGAGTGTTGAGATAATGAGTTGGACTGGAGATGCCCATTGACTGCCTATTTTGAGTTGATCCTCCTTTCCTTCTTCTAAATTGAATTGTATTGTGCAGGAATCTATTATATGGCTTGCCATTAGCAAGCCCCAGTCCTTGATCTGGGATTCGACCTTGCTTAATCCAATGCAATGTACTTTTCCTGGCTATATTAAGAAATAGATGTGTGATATAATTCAAATAAATTAGGTGAAGGGAAACTATTGCTCAGATTTCTGGCAAATGTGCTCCTCTATTTCTCACCAGAGATAACAGAGGAAAGGCATGGTTTGTGTTGCTACTGGTGGTACAATGAGAGTACAATCCTGCACAACGAGGGCAATTCGCATTAGGATGAAGCCAGCCCTGTGCATGGCAGAACAGCTTTTGAATGAGCCTGAGTCTGTGATTCCATCTTTGACTCCCTGTACCAACAAATCCTTTAATTTGGCCGATCTCAAGTGACACTTTCTAGTGACATGAGCCAGTAGATTTCTTCATTGCTTTAAGCTGATTTTCCATCTATCACAGCCAATATAATCCAGCTGACATAGTATTTGATAGTGACATAGGGATATTTAAGTTACTCTAATTTATAGTAGAGAATAATTAGAGAGTAAAGGCTTCTGAGCCAAATATACCTGAAATTCCACCCCACTTTGTCCGTCATTCCAATTCTTGTCTTCTTTGTACTCCTGTCTTTATACTGGTACTAATTAACCTACCTTATAAGATAGTTGTAGAGAGTAAATGAGATAACACACATCAAATTCCTGTCATGAAGTTGATGTTCAATAATTACATCCATTGTTTTAGTGGCCAGAGAGGGGGAAGAATTGTTTAAGATCTCTTGGTGAGAATTTCTGTATAGGAAGACTGCTAAGAGGAAAAGGACACTCTGAAAAAGGAAATTCCGAGAAGACAATTGCAAATGATTCTGATGAGAAAGGAAAGGAGTAGTTTGCTAAAGGAATGGATGTGACTGCCCAGGGATATGTTCTATGAACTCAGATATTTCCCCCCAAAATGCATGTTGAAAGTGAGAAGAAAAGTCTTACAACTAAGAATGGGTATGTAAAAGAGAAGCCCCAAACTAATAGAATGGGCTCAAAAGAGTGGAGGCACTGAAAGAAAATCAACTTAAAAAAAGACTCATAATTATGTCCATGGTCACCATAAGAAGAAATCCATGAGACACATGTAGAGACTTGATGATGTTGGAGATGACAATGAGAAAATAAGATTGCTAAAAAACTGAACTGAGCATCAAACAATATACTATGCACAATATAGATGGGATGACCAAAGAGCAGAATAACAGTCTACCCATTTTTAAGGTAAATGTTAGTTCTAGGAAATTTTAAATTATGCTTTGAAACATTGCAGGCCATGTTGACTTGACTACTACCTCATTATGAAAACTATTATAAAATAAAATATCAGATAAATTAGATTCCCATCAACCTGAATTAGTGATAAATTTCAGAGAAGTCTTGGCAGTACTAAAGGATAACTGTTTTTTATCCTGAAGTATGTGTTAGCAACATACTATTTTTCTACATAAGCATGGTATTCACAGTTTACTTCAGGGCACAGAAACTGTTTTTACCAAACTTTGATCAACTTTAAATTCTAAAAGTGTTTATTAGTGCTTATGTTCATGGTTAATACCCCGAGACACACACACACACACACACGCACACACACACCAGAAAACATGTCCTAAGTTCTCTTGTCAGTCAGAAATAAAAAATCTAAGGGTAGCTTTGGTTATGAAGGTTAAGCTCAGGTCTGACCCAGTTAAATAAATCTCCTGGAGAGAAGAAGGACTCTGACTCTATAGGCCAGGGTAGAACACTGCTTTCCCACTTTGCAAGTCATTCACCTTCAGGTGAACTGCTTTTAGAAAGTACTTTTCAGTTACCTGCCCCCAGAGTGAAGTTCAAAAGAAAAGGGAGTAGAATGTTCTCAATCAAGATCTCTGGGCTGTGGTGTTTTCTACCACTAGAGAGTAGCTTGATTCTGAACATTATCACCTTCAGGAATAGGAAACAGTCATTTCTGTACCCAGACAAGCTTTTAATCTTGGAACAAGAGGCCTAGAAAGCTATTCTCACAGAAGGTTTTTCTTGCTTTTAAAAACACAATCAAATTGGTTCCAGTGGAGTGGAATATAAGGAAGTGCACCTTTTCTACTTCTACACAAGTAATTGGACTAGCCTAATTAGATTGCCGAAGTGTTTAGATACCATGGTGATGGGCACTTTATAAATACTGTATGTAGCTAAACTGGGAGCATCCCTTGTGACAATAATAGCCATACAGTTAGTTCTGATAGGTTAGCAAGATAAAAGCCAAATGCTTTTGCTATATTCCATAATATTTATTGATAGTTATTTATGTTGACACTTTCAGCCATTTGTGGTATCTTTTTACCTAGAGCTGTGGGTATTGTGGTCAAAGATGACTTCTGCAGACAAAGACATCATCTTGCATACAAGGTAAGCATCACTGTGGATTCCAACACAATAACTAAGAAAACTATTATAACTTATAAACAACTGCCCTCCAGAAATCAAGCTGCACTTAATCAGTTCAGAATTAGAACATGCTTAAACCAGACCTGCAGTGAGTGAAAAACCACATATTGCATAGACGTTAATGGTCTTTAGTCCAAGAAGAAAACCAAATGATATTCTCCAGTTGTTAAAATAAATCCAGAAAATAGCCATATTGAATGCTGAGTTGCTTGGCTTTTCTTCTCAAACTTTTTCCTGCTTCACCTCAATGAGAATGACTACTGGGAAAGACAATGAAACTGCTGATTTATATAAGCAGGAAGAAATGGATTAATATTTTCAGTCTATGTACTTACTGCTTCCAAGTTGGATGGTAAGTTATGATTTTTTTTAAAGGTTTGGAAAATCTTTCATACCACTAGGTAGTGACATAGCATCATTGGGCAATGATATATAAAAGCTAAAACACATGTTCCTACAATCAACTCTTTACTAAGGGGAAGAAAGGAAAATTAACACATTGTAATGCCAGGCATCATGACAGAACGCACAGAGCTGATGTTATCTACCCTTACAATAACCCTATCATCTGGGTAACAGGCCCATTTTAAAGATGAGAACATTGATATGCAGAACATTGGTTGCTTGCCACACAGTATCTCACAGTACGTGACAAGGCCCACATTTGAACCCAAGTTGGCCTGATTACAATGCCCAGCATCTTCCCATAACACTATATATATTTTTTTCCCTTAAAATGCTGCCCTAGGGAAATATGTTATTACCTTAACCATGAGTTTTTCAGAATTCTTATCTTAAATTTTGATTGTGCTTCTGTCCTTAGAATTAATTAATAAATTAATGAGACCATCATTGGATAATATCAAAATATAGATGGAGATAACACAGTAAGGTGGGAAGAAACCAGATTTAGAATAAAAACACCTGAGTTCAAATCTTGAGGGTGACAGTTTTAACTTGTGACATCAGAAATATCATTTAACCTCTCTGAGTTTTATTTTTTTTAGTCTTATTTATCAAAAAAACAAGTGTGCTTATAATACTCATTCCCAGAGTGGGAAGCAAAAAGAAAGAGAGAGAGAGAGAGAGAAATTTTAAAACGCTTTTGGGAAGTAGGTGATATATTTTAGTATAAGTTGTACTAAAAAGACATAATGTCAAAATATTTTATACTTAATGGGTGTTTCACTTATTGGGAAACTGTTACATGAATCCATTGTACCTACTTGGATTGAATCAGTGCTATATAGATAGTGAAGTGTGCATGTATATTATGCTTTTCTCACCTCCTTTCAAAGTAAGCCATGGCAACTTCATTGAGAATGATTTCAAGGGAAAAGAATCAAAGTGCTGGTTTATATAGGTAACAACTGGGCACCTGTCTTTTTTAAATGTGTAAAGGTTTCTCTTACTCCGTTATTTTTAAAATTACTTAATGGCACATATTTAACAAATTACACAAATTACTGAGAATCTGTTTTGCTTCCTCTTTTTCTCTCATTCTCTACACCTAATTTTCCCTCATTCTCTTCTGTAAGTTTCACACAAATTTTACAAATTCTATTCCCCAAATATTCCTTAAATAAACAATGGCTCCTTAACTGTCTCCCTAGTCCCAGTCGTCCTTTGTCTACTACCTTCAATGCCCTAAATATAATGTCACACTGCAAATCTCAATATGTCACACAGTTGTATAAAATCTTCAGTGGATTTGGAGTTCCCTAAGGATAAAAGTCAGATTCCATAGTAAATCATAGAAAAACTTTCTAAACATGGTAAGTAACTATGTTAATCCATTCATAACAAATTCAGAAAGTAACTTTTGAGCAACCACTATGTTCCAGGTACTATGTTCTGTTCTAGTGCCATGGAAATAAATAAAACAGATGTTAAACAACTACTTTCCCCAAACTATATACAGAAAATTAATATAAGTATTATAAATGAGGGAAAGGATTAGCGTTAGGGGATGCTAACCCAGTCTGGGTGAATAATTATTACTACCTGAGGATGTCTTATTTCTTACCCCTTTTATTTCACATTTCTTAAAGCCTAATGAGTTTCCTAAACAGTTGTATTCTCTTTGAGGCATCCTTCCTTTGTCCCTTAGAATGATCTTGAAAAAGTCATGGAAGACACTACTTATTAAAATCAGGAATGAGAGAGGCGGCATCACTATAGATTCTATAAACACTAAAAGAACAGTAAGAAAACATTATGGAAAAATTTATTCGAATATACTTAACGAATTAGAGGAAATAGAGAAATTACTTGAAAGACAAAATCTACCAACACTCACTGAAGAAAAAATAGATAACCTGAATAGTTCCATATCTAGCAAAAAAGTTGAATTTTTAGTCAAAACTTTCTCACAAAATTGAAGATAAAGAACATGTCTCAATTCATTCTGTTAGGTCCAGCATTATCCTGACGGTGAACAACAAAACCATTCAAATATATCATGAGGAGAAAAAACTTAAGGGATAATATTCTTCATGAACATTGATGCAAAAATTTAAACCTAAGATTGGGAAATGAAAGACAGTAATATATAAAAAGATAATAGATCATGGTCAAGTGGGATTTGGTCCAGGTATGCAGGTTTGGTTTAGTTTTTGAAAAATCTATCTATGAAATTAGCTGTATTAACAAACTGAAAAAGAAAAGCTGTATGATCATCTCAATAGGTTCAGAAAAACTTTTGGCAAAATTCAACATCTACTCTAACAAAAAGTCTCAGGAACTATGGGTAGAAGAGAAGGAAGAACCTACAGCTGGCATGATACTTAACAGTGAAAGAGTAAATGATTTCTATCTAAAGAAAGCAAAGAGACAAAGATATCTACACTCATTATTTTTATTTAACATTGTACTGGAGTTTTCAGTCAGTGCAATGAAGCAAGAAAAAGAAATAAAATGCATCCAGTAAGATATAGAAAAGTAGGGGTGCCTGGGTGGCTCAGTGGGATAAAGCCTCTGCCTTCGGCTCAGGTCATGATCTCAGGGTCCTGGGATCAAGCCCCGCATTGGGCTCTCTGCTCAGCTGGGAGCCTGCTTCCCCTTCTCTCTGCCTGCCTCTCTGCCCACTTGTGATCTCTCTCTCTGTCAAGTGGATGAATAAAATCTCAAAAAAAAATAGAAAAGTAATACCATTTTAGTTCAAAGATGACATAATTATATATGTAGAAAATTCAATGATGTGCCAGAACCAATAACTTAGTATTGCAATGTTCCAGAATATAAAATGCAATATCAATTGTATTTCTATACAGAAGCAATGGACAATCAGAAATTGAAATAATAAATATTATTTATAATAGCAATGAAAGTATTAAGTACTCAAGGATAAATCTGACAAGAGATGTATAAAATATGTACAATGAAAATTGTAAAACATTGCTAAGAGAAATTAAAGATTTTTTTAAAAGAAGATTTTTTTTAAAAGATTTTATTTATTTGAGACAGAGAAAGAGAGAGAGGGAGAGGGAGAAGCAGACTCCCTGATAAGCAGGGAGCCCAATGCGAGGCTCAATCCCAGGACTCTGGGATCATGACCTGAGTGGAAGGCAGACGTTTAACAAACTCAGCCACTCAAGTGTCCTTAAAGAAGATTTAAATAAATGATGAGATATAATCTGTTCATTGGTTAGAAGACTACATGTTGTTAAAATATCAGTTCTTCCCAAATTGATCTATAGGTTCAATTCAAAGTCAATCAAAATCTCAGCAGGCTTTTGTTTTGGAGGGGGTATAAATTGACAAGACAATTCTAAAATTCATGTGGAAGTGCAAAGGACCTACAACAGGGGTTGGGAAATTATAACCTGCACTACACTTTCAGCCTGTTGCCTGCTTTTATAAATAAAGTTTTATTGAAACACAGCCATGTCCATTTTTGTTTAAAGATTGCCTGTGAGTCGAACACTTACAAGAGAGACTCTATGGCCTGCAAACCTTAAACTGTTACTCTCTGTCCCTTTAAAGAAAAAAAAATTGTTCTATCCCCTAAATTAGAATAGTAAAAACAAGTTTGAAAAGAACAAAGTTGGAAGACTAACATTACCTGATCTTAAAATTTTCTATAAATTTATAGTAATAAACAGAGTGTGGTCCTGGCATTGAGTTAGATAAGTAGATCAATGAATCAAAGTGAATAGTCTCAAAATAGATCTACTGTTACATGAACAACAGACTATTGACAAAGGTGAAAACACAACTGAGTGGGAAGGTTAGTTTTCACCAAAGATTGCTGGAAAAATTTGATATCTGCATGCAAAAAGGAGTAGATTTATACATCTCAACTTTACACAAAAATGAATTCAAAATGGATTATTGATCTAATGCAAAATCTAAAACCATAACATTTTTGAAAGATAACATAGGAGAAAACCTTTGTGACATCAGGTAAGGCAAAGATTTCTTCAATATGACACTAAAAACATCCATAAACGAAAAAAAATTATAGATTGAATTTCATCAAAACTAAGAATTGCTTCTTCTTTTTTTTTTATATTCACTGCTTGAAGAATGAACTAAGACACAAAGAAGAAGAAAATATTTCCAAAGCATATCTAACAGAAGGCTCATATCCAAAATATATAAATAAGCCCTGAAACTCTTATCATAAAACAAACAACCTAATAAAAAATGAGAAAAAATTTGAAAATGGTCTTCACCAAAGAAGATATAATGATGGCCAATAAGCACATAAAAAGATGCCCAACATTATTGGCATGCAAAAAAGGGAAATGAAAATAAAACCCACAAGGAGATACTTCTACAAACCTATTAGGATGACCAAAATTAAAAAGAACTGGCCCCTCAAGTGTTGATAGGGATGTGGAAAAATTTGTAATGCTCATATACTGCTGGTGAGAATGAAAAATGGTATAGCTACTCTGAAATACAGGTCGGCAGTTAGTTATAAAGTTAGAAAGATATACGTCGAGGGGTGCCTGGTTGTCTCTGTCAGTAGACCATGGAACTCTTGATTTCAGGGTTGTGGGTTTGAGCCACATGGTGGAGGTAGAGATTACTTAAAAATGAAACCTTAAAAAAAAAAAAGATATACATCCACCATCCGAAGTAGTCATTCTAGTCCTAGATATTTACACAAGAGAAATGAAAGCCTATACATAGACTTATACATAGACTTATCCATACAAAGACTTATCCACAGATATTTATAGCAGCTTCATTTGTAATAACCCCAAACTGGACAATCACAATGTCCACCAACAGTAAATTGATAAATGAGTTGTGATATAACCATACAGTAGAATACTACTCAGAAATAAGAAGGAATAAATCCTCAATATACACAACTTTGATAAGCTGCCAAGTAATTATTTGCATGTAATTAACCAGATAAAAAAAAAAACCTACTGTATAATTCTACTTATATAGTGCTCCAGAAAATACAAATTAATCTATAATGATGGAAAGCAAATCAGTTGTTATGAAGGAGGGGCGCCCTGGGTGGAGGGAGGGAATTCTAAAGGGGCATGGGGAAATTTTGGGGGTGAAAGTTGAGCTCATGATTTTGATTATGGTGATGATTTTACACTGTACACATAGGTCAAATTTTGTCAAACTTATCAAGTTGTATACTAAATTTGTACACCAAATTATACCTTAGTACAGCTGGAAAAAATCCATATGAATTGTTCTAATACTGAGCACCTTTATTTTTAATTGCTATAGCTTTAATCAAAAATATACAATAATAGCAACGAAACTTAATTGTACCCTGGTCTTCCTCTGGGTAAAAGGAAACATTGCAGTGAATCCATTTCATTTGAATTTTTCTGTTGGTAACAAGACATAAATAACTGATAGCTTTGTGTATTAAAAATCCACTTAGAGCATTGACATATAGGGTTTTCCTCCAAGAGTTCTCTAGGCCACCATGGAAAAGTATCTCTAGTTTAGCAGAAATGGACAACATATGAGAATGTGCTGATTTGAAGAAAAATGAACCATGAGATGAGTGCCATGTAAACATACTCTGGAGTTAATTTTGAAGATAATATTTTTAAGGGTTTTGGTAATAAAATAATAACTAATTAGAATCCAAAACTTTTATTTATTTATTTATTTATTTATTTGTTTTGCTTGAGGCATACTTTATTGTATTTATTTTTTAATTAACATATAATGTATTATTTGCCCCAGGGGTACATGTCTGTGAATCATCAAAACTTACATTATAGAGAGGTCGATTAACTGCTAGCATATAGATATGACAGATTAAGGCAAGAATTTAATTTTGTCACCAGTACTATAGAAATCGTCATCAACACCATATGAATTGTATTGGCAATCAGGATTTGCTACATAAAAAGATCTTTAGTTTTACCTTCCTTGAAACAAGGCAAGGATGCTTTCCTGTTTCCTTCATTTAACTATGCACTTGAGCTAGACAGTACTTATTAAGTAGAGTACATAAGACTATGGGAAAGTCAGACAAAAACCTTAACTTAATTCACCAAGGAACTCCAAACGTCTGAGGAAGGTACTGTAAGAAATAGCACCACAAAACCACAGAACTTTAGAGCAAGAAGAGATCGTTAGAGATCATTTGGTCAATAACCTCAAATATGAAATCTGAGAGGACAGATGACTTGTTTGATGTCCTGAAGCTAATTTACGCCTAAACGAGGAGAACTTAAGTCACTTATGAGCCTGTTCTGTTCTTGTTATCCATGGTACCATCCAATGTCGGTGACAAAAAGGACCTCCTGAAATTTTATCATATTATTTTGAAAAAAAAAAAAGTCTGTATAGAAACATCCTTAATTCCCCCAGCCCAACAGGACCCACAGTTAGGGAACATTTTCAGAGTTGCTCCAGATATAAATTAGTTTCTGATTTTTTTCCCCTCACAAGGTACTAATTGAGTATTTAGGTTACTGAATAAATTTAAAAGAAGAGGGGAAAACCCCAAACAATGTGAAACTGGGAATTAAACAATAATTTATAATCATGGAAAATATTTATTATTACTATTTTAAAAATTATTTCGATCAAAGTGATTACTCTTGATTTATTCTGGCAGTCCCCTAAGTATGATGTACTTTATAGGAGTGGGTATTTCACTGCTATGATTCATGGGAGTTTTCTAGTTCCTTCTATCTGTAAAATGGGTATAACCCTGAGTTCTAGTGTCCCAGAGTGACCACTTCTTAGACTGCCCAGTTTGGTATTTCAACAGTATTGGTACGCATGCAGGATTTTGTCATTTTCATTTCCTTATATTAAAGGGCACATGTTTATTCGATACCTTCCTTATTCAATGACTGTAGAAAACAGACTACATCTGCCGGAGAGCAAACATTGTTTCTTCTCTCCAGATGTCTGCTTTTTCTCCCAGAAGTTGGAGAGCATTGGACAAGCAATAACAGATGATGAACACATGCATAACTACAAATGGGCAAGCTGATTGTTTTCAAAATCGGTATAAACATTTGCTCTTGGGTTGAGATTTAGCCCATAGCAAATCTTTACATTTGCGTTATAAACTCTCAACTAAAAAAAAAAAAATGTTTATAATGGAAGTGCTGACAATGTGAAAATTCAGTCATGGTCAGGAAAGCAGTTTTGTTTAAAAATGCCATTTTGCACTTCCGTATTTACTTCCTAACCAGTGACTGAGATGTCAATTTCTTCAAAGTTTTCTTTTCCAGTCCAAAGGAGAATTTGACAACTGTTTTGAAATGAACAAGATATCTGAATTCTAGCTGCTTACTTCTTCAACAAATACCAGTTAGAGTACAGAACCACATTGCTGGTTACTTAACTAGTTATGCTGCTGCTACTGATGATGATGATGAAGAAGAATGAATGAATGAATGAAACAGAAGAGAATTCAGCTTGCTGTTCAAGAGCGGTTTTGCTTTTATGCAATATTTGAAAAAGAAATGACAGCATTTATTAGCAAACGCTTGGCACTTTCTTACCTTGACTGCACCAAAACATAGTGAGTATGCTGACTAGAGGTTATAAAGTAAGATCAGAGAAATCCCTTGACTTGCTTATAAATCACTAAATGTATGATTGGGACTAAATGTATAGTGTGGGACTAAATGTATGGTTTTCACAGTGGGATTGGTATTGCAGTGTCCCTCCTATGCCTCCTTATGTTCATACAGACATGGCCCTATCTTACATAATTAAATTGCAAAGACTGCCTTACTATTCACTCCCATAATGTCAAAAAGGAAAAAAAATAAAAATTAGAAATAAAGAAAGTTGTTAACAACACTTCTTTATAAGGTTTTTCTTCGGACAACCTTCAGTGGGTGGAAATCACAGTATATTTGATTATAACCCATGGTGGGAAAATCTACTATAACTTTGGATCCAAGGCAGTCAGTTTCATCCGAAAATTTAAAGCTATTATTTTTGATGATCTGGATTCTAAGCTAGATTCCCACGTACTTAAAGGGGATTTGAAGTATTTTTATAGTAAAGGGGGAGAGGAAAAAAAGATATCCCAAAGACTTGGTTGATGTGAATAAGCAAAGACTCCTCGTGCCCACGTCACCAGGTGGATCTGAGCAAATCCAGTCCTAGTCTCTTAGGTTCAGACACGAGGAGAAGAACAAATGCTTCTTGTCCTTGACATAAAATCTCCCAGCAAATTTCTCTTTAAAATGTTAGTCTTTTGCAGGCCGATAAAAATATGTCAAAGTCTGAGTTCCCCTCAGTGGGCTACTAATACTTAGAACTTGCCGAATACTGTACTTGAACAATTAGGGCAATAATATAAAATTTTAGCATTTGTATTTCCCTGCATTCAAGCACAGCCTAGGATTCTCTGTTCACAAATAACTCAAATTAATGCATGAAAGGGGGCTGCAGCTCCGACATAGAAACTGAGTAACAAGAAGTCATCCAAATATTAGGGCAGAATGTGGATTTTGCCTTTGTATTTTGTTTGTAAGCCTCAAATCATGTAAATGTTCAACCTTGCCCAAGGTTAAGAAGACTCCCAAGGAGCTTATTAGTATATGTGGGGAACAAGCTGGGTGGTGGAGTATCAATCCTCCGAGTGGATTGATATTCTGAGGATTAATACTCAGCTCCCTTGGGCTGCTAGATTTCTGGAACTATTTTGAAAAGAGTGTTATACACCATCAGAATATAATGAAAAGGGCATGTGTGTGAAAATATGGAATCCATTCTCATTTTCCATATTAATGAGAAAAGCTAATTTATTTGGGACACTGAGACACTCAAGTGAAAGGCATACCTTGAATAAAATGGCACAATATAAAACTAAGATGGCTAGTTAATATTGCTAGTTATTTTGAATTTTTACTGTAATTAAACATTACGTGAAAATGCTGAATGTTTTTAAATTGAGTTAAAAGAGCTCTGATGGACAGAATAAGAGCAGAATTAAAGATAATTTTTTTCCCCCAAATGAGATCTATTGGCTCGTCCTCTTACAATTATTACTTGGAGTACTGGAATGTATTCTTTGTTTATAACTCAATGATTCCCATAAAGGCAGCACTGTAGCACCACATAAAATAACTTTAATAATTTGTTGTAATTGAAGAAAAATGTGTTTGTATAGAAATCACCTAACAACCACAGTTTTGGTGAATTCTTGCTGTAATCGTTTGATCAGCACTATGATGTGAGCAGATTCAAAATATACTTTTCTAATAAATGCTTGGCTTTTTTTCTTCTTAACTACTTGGTGATATCCTAATTAACCATGCTCAATTGATTGCTTTCAAAATAAGAACTAAGAGCCCTCATCTAGTCAAGTGGAAGCCAATTCGACTCTTTTACACTATGGCAACGATACATCTCACACACACACTCATAGCCACACTCACACACCCGCCACATGTGGTATATTAGTAATATCTTATTCAGAGACTTCTGGTGTGAGTTGGTGCTGTAGCTTGATAGTCACATTTCTACAGATTTTTGTGTGTCATTTTTCTTTTAATACTTAAAGGAGTAAGTATGAATGTTCCCTTTTCATCAGCTGATTGAAATTGTTGTTGGAATTTTTGTGTGTGATCCTTTGACAAGCTCTCACGTTCAGGCAATGTGCTGTTTCACTTGGAAAAAAGCAAGTAAAAAGTAAATGGGAGAAAACAAACTCAAATTGGGCAGAAGGAAACTGACCATTTCGCCTCTTATCCCAATTGCCTCTCTCTTGTTTCTTTTCAAGTTAAAATTAAACACATGGAATTTGGGTTGACACAACACTTAATTATTTGATTCTGAGAATGTAGTAAGTAGCCAGAGAATCTTTGTGCACAGAGTTATCCTGCAGTAGAAGGTAGGATTTTCAGATCCTTGTTCCTGGGCATCACGTGAAGCCCGCTTCTCCAGCCATGTGGATAAGTGATGGTAGACAATATGATGCATAACTTAATGCTGTATACAGACCTGAAAAACTCTTTTCAGAGCATATAAATCTTCGCCCAGGCATTATACAACAGGAGTTTAAAATGTTACATGTAAATCATCCAGACTTAAGCTTGCTGGGAAACAGAAACCATTCTCTAAGGACATATGAGACCAGAACTTCAGAAGATGCTGTCTCACTGTGGGATGGCAGAAAACAGCGGCTTACAGACCACCCTGGTGAGCAGTAATCAACAGTGCAGTGGCCCACTTTATAAAGGCGTCAGACAGTCTGTAAGCAAAGAGGCAGAGCCTCCAACTGAGACAGGCCCTGCTAATAGTGGCTTCTAGTAAAAAGGAAAAAAAAGAAAGCCAGCTTTAACATATGCAACAGGTTTTAGATCACAAAGTATTTATTTCTTTAGCATTCGACCCCCTTTTATATGGAGCTATGCCTGCAAGAGTGTCATCTTGAAACCCCATGAGCAGTGGAAGAGAATTCCTTCACACTTTCATGGCCTTTCACATCTTTGTCTTAGTGTTGCACGTGTAAATGTCTCACCCCAAGTCTGTTTCACCTGCTGGATAGTGACTTCTGTGAAAGTGGCTCCCTGTCTGGTTTATCCTACTGTCTCTTTCAACAAGAAAACCTGCTCAAGAAGTCATTCCATACATATTTGGTAAGAAAGTCATTTTTTTAAAAGACTTAATTTATTTATTTGACAGAGAGAGAGATCACAAGTAGGCAGAGAGGCAGGCAGAGAGAGGAGGAAGCAGGCTCCCTGCTGAGCAGAGAGCCCGATGCGGGGCTCTATCCCAGGACCTTGAGATCATGACCTGAGCTGAAGGCAGAGGCTTTAACTTGCTGAGAGACCCAGGAGCCCCACGAAATTCATTCCATTCCAGTTCTTTTCTTAGCAATCTGGGCAAACCACTTTGAATGTGTTTTAGTTTGCGTTCTGATGTAATAAATGGAAATAGTATGGCTTTAAACATTTCACAAAACATTAGCAAGAGAGATAATATCTTTGAAATATGTCTCAAATATTTAAAAAAAACATGTGTGCAAGGTGCGGATTTGGGTATTTTTTGCAATATGTGCTGAATTGTCTAAATGATACAATTGTTATATGATATACAATAGTGTGGTTGGATTTGACTTATTCTGACAGACAAAGCCCTTTGGTCTTATGCTAAAAATCATCTGAATTATTTTTATTAATTTGTATAATTTATATAAAACATTTGGTGATAGAAATAACAAAGCAATTACTTGAGAAAGTACTGAAAATATTTCAATTTCCCTATAATTCTGACTTTATATCATGAAAAGTACCTCAGTGACGGCCATACCTGCTGTGATAAGTAGAGAGACTAAACCACATTTTGTCAATAGGAGCAACTTGCATAAACCGGGTACACAAATAGAAAATAATAATGTTGAAGAAAGTGTAATTAATTAATTCAAGCTTCAAGATAAGATCACTAGATCCTGCTGACCCTACATGTTAATCAGTTGATTGATTAATTGCTACAATCATAATAATTATATGGTACAAATCTAAGTACACTTAATGATAGTGTAGACTCAGAGTTACAAGTTCTTTTCAATCTGCATATCTTTTCTCTTTCTTGAATCAAGAGTTGGTTTCATTTACTTTAAAGATACCTTTTGGCTTGTAGAACAAGAAAGCATATGTCAAATTTAGCCAAGGTTCAATTTTGCTGGTCTAATTATCTTTTTTTTTTTTTTTTGGTTATTTCTCAATGCTCTGTTGAAAACTTAAAACAGTCTCATCTATGAATAGGAATTTTGTATTACACTAATCAAAACTTATTACTCTTTTTACATGCAGGAATCCCAATTTTAGGCTTTTCATTTTTTTTTTCCCTATGCACACACAATCAATATATCTCATGATATCTTCAATTTTGCCAAAATTTTCATTCTCATCTCTCTTAACTTCTGATGAGCTGTTCAGTGTTTCAATAGCCATATTCAGTTGAGTGATTCTGGAAGAATTTCTCCAAGCACAAAGGTACATTGAACTGTCTTGATCCTATGTCTATAAGAACACTATCAGGAAGAAAAACCAGTTCATCGATGAGTTGTGTTTGGTCCAGCCTTCTATTGTACACAAAACAACTCATCATCATAGCTTCTTTGTTTTTCAGTTTGAAACCTGCTATGATTCCATATCCAAGTTGTCATTAAATCCTTGCAACTTGTATTCATTTATTTTTGGTAATTGTTCTTATATATGCCCTTCCTTCCTTTCTTTCTCTTTCTTTCTTTCTCTCTCTCTTTCTTTCTTTCTTTCTTTCTTCTTTCTTTCTTTCTTTCTTTCTTTCTTTCTTTCTTTCTTTCTTTCTTTCTTTCTTTCTTCTCTTTCTTTCTCCCTCCCTCCTTCCCTTCCTCTTTCTTTCTTTCTTTCTTTCTTTCTTTCTTTCTTTCTTTCTTTCTTTCTTTCTTTCTTTCTTTCTTTCTAGTAGTTAGAGATTTTTAAGCTGGTGACCAGCATCTAGCTATCAGATGTTTCTTAAACTTTTGCATGCATTCAAAGAAACTGGAAGGCTTATAAAAACAGATCCCTGGGCTCCTCCCTAGAGACTGTTTTTTAGAAAGTCTGGATCGGGACCTCAGAATTTTTGTGTTTAGTAAGATCCCAAATGAGTCTTATGTTACTGGTCTGCAGACCATACTTTGAGTGGTACTTATTCTATAACTTTTTAGGGTTGTTGGTTTTTATTCTGAAAATCTTCTGAGACTCTTGCTCCAGAAAATACATGGGCAAAAATATACACAAATTTGGCTAATCCTTTGGGCAGTAGATCATAAGTCTCCTGCATATCCATATATCTCAATTTCAGAATTTTGATATAATATCATTTAATCACTTTACAGAGAGAAAAAACTGGGTCCCGAAGTGGATAGGACACTTGCCCAAGGTCACATTTGATTGGTAGCTTAGTGTAATACCGGGACAACACAATAGGGTTTTCTGCCTCCGATCTCTTCTCTTCAACACATTTTGCCAATTATCACCAAAAAAGTTCTCTCCGAAACATCATTTGCAGTTTTTTACTACTTTCCTCAAAAATATTTAAGGGGATTTTCATTGCTGTAGATTAAATTTTAAATCCTTCTGTAGTATTGAATTCTCTGCAATTAGTTTGTTAATCTATTGGCCAAATATGTACTGAGTGGTGTTTCTGAGGAATGTACTGTGTTAGGCAGGAGGATGCAGGATGAAATACGACAGTTGCCAGCCACGGGCTTTATGGGATTTACAGTGCTGGCTTACCATTTGTCCTCCCCTTATCTTCTGCTGCGACCTCCAAAGTCTTTAATGTATTCTACTCAGATTCTTCACTCGCCCCAAACCAGCACCCTCATCTAAGGGCCAGCACCGTTGCTAATGTTCATTCCCTGGCTGGCCCTTCAAATTCCACATACACTGAATGAATCTTTAGTGAAACCATTCCAACCATTGTACTTTTATCTCTCCTTCTGTAGGGCAGTGGTTGTCTTCATTGCTTACTGTGCCACTAGCTCACAAATGCACTTACTTGCATTTTCCTCTCCAGTTCAGGGAATTTACCTCTTTAGCGTCCACCTCAATGACTATAAACGTTGACTTGGTGTGAGATGTAATGTCAGCATACTACGAGGAGGAAATGCTTGTTGTCCTCCTGCTTGGCTTTATGGAGGAGAAAGGACTGAAATTGGTGGTTCCACACCTGACTGACCACACATCAGAATCACTGAAGGATTGTGCTTCCGTAAAAATTTCTGAACTCCATCCCAGGTACAGTGAATTAAAATCTGTGAGTTGGTCTAGGAATGTGTTTCCATGAAGGTGATTTGGGTAGAAACCACATTTAGGATCTCCTAGACTAACTGATTCTGATTCTTATAACAATGTCAGCTCACCCTCTTCTTACACTTTTGTTTTATTCTGTTTCTTTCTTTCTTTCTTTCTTTCTTTCTTTCTTTCTTTCTCTCTTTCTCTCTCTCTCTCTTTCTCTCTCTTTCTTTTTTTCTTTCTCTCTCTTTTCTTCTTTCTTTCTTTCTTTCTTTCTTTCTTTCTTTCTTTCTTTCTTTCTTTCCTTTCCTCCTGTAAGTACCATTACAACTGTACTTATCTTTAGTGCAGAAACTTGAAGAGTAAAGCAAAAGAGACAAAACCCAATGGCTGTATAAGCCTTCATGGACAAAGTCTGTTAAAATTTGGAAAGACTTTTAGTCTTTTGTGTACTTACAAATATTTACGTACACATTTAAAGATAGGTCCATACTATACACACTTACATTCTATTTTAATATTTATTGACATTTTACTTGGAGAAGTAATGTTTCCTACAACACAATTTAACAAATGTATAATATTTCATTATATGAATGTGCTAAAATTTAAATTTCTCTAAGTTGGGACATATGTTAGTTTTACATATTTCACCATTATAAATAAGATTTTAGGAAGCAAGTTTGCACACAGTCTTGTACATATCTGTGAAAATTCCCTAAGGTAAATTTCTAGATGTGTGACATCCAATACAAAGGTGTACGCATTTTCAAGCCTTTTGATACATACAGCTAAAATGTCCTCCAAGAATTTTGTGGGAGTTCCAATTCTAAGTAGACAATAATTCTTGCTTCATCATGACCTTGAGCCGGCGTTTCCTCTATAGCCAGGTGTTTTGCTATCAGCTGTTCTCTAGCGATATCGTCGGCTTACACCCATAGAGCATACTTCACTGTGTGGACACTGCAGCTCTTGTTAAGGTCATTAAATTCTTGTCTATCTTTCTCGAAGTTTGTCACCAATGTTAGAGGAAAGAGAAGTAAACTTTGATGAGATGTAACATAAAAGCTAAAAACCTGAGGCAGGAGACCTCTATTTTCTTGTGCGATACCTTATCCTGGCCATCTGTTTAACAAATATCTGGTTCCAAATAGTGCCAATTAAAACTGATGGCAAAGCTTAGTAACGTCTACTTGTGAATATCAGCAAGACCAACACTGTGCTATGTGTGTCGTTATCTGATGGCAGTTGAGGTACTTCCAGATTTTCCACAGATACACAGTGTCTCTGTGTGTGTGTGTGTCTCTGTCTTTAATAAATCAGCACCAGTGATCCAGAACACCCACAGCTAAGCAAGTATGCAAGATGCAATGCTGCTCAGCATTGGGAAATCCCAAATCTGGGGCCAAAAGGTTTATAAATACAGCAATGAACACTCTCGTGTCAAAAGTGAGCACTGTTTAACAGAGCAAATAGGAACGGCTTTCAGGACACTTTGCAGCTGGAGCTATTCCACTGCGAAGGAATGGAAACTTCATGATGCTAGCTGTAATACCAGATCCTGGAAAGGCAATCTACTTCAGTCTGCAAAGTAAACTAAAGAGAATGGCTGCTCACACGTGGTCCCGATGCCACTGACATAAGAAACACAGCAACAGGAGCAGAGAATTAGGAATTGGGCGGCAGATGGAAAGGTCTGCGGGAAGTGTCCACCCAGCTTTGTTTGGCCCATATTCTAAAACAACTAGAATAAACACTTAGGGTCATAATTTATACGCATATCAGTACCAATAAATCAGAATCATGCAAACAGTCATGTTTATTATATTCTTGTTGCTTAATATTCATGACAGTAATTTATTTTTATAGTACAGTTTCACTGTTCTCTCCTCCATCGCTCTGCATTTAAGTCCGCCAAGTTGTCTGAGCAGGAGTTCAGGTAACCCTTTGAAGACTGCAAAAGCTCACTAGCCTGATCAAGATACTTTATTGCTCATTTAATTTTCCCCTTCTTGTCTCATAAACTTTTTAACCACCAAGATGAACTCTCTGTAAATTATATAGCAATAGTACTTTGACACAGAGAAAATATGAAGACCACAGTTGGCATATTCTTCTGAAGGGAGCCGTACAACAGAGCTTAAAAGACAGATAAGAATATCTGAAGAACTGTAAGCAGTTAATCCTTCCATTTACTATCAGCAAAATGGGTTAAATTCAGCAGTTTCCACCTGTCCTATTCGCCTACTCACAAACAACCCTTCCCGTCCCCTGTGTCTACAGTCCACTGCTGCTCATCACCGTGGGTCGTTAAAGGTGGAATTATATGAAAAGATTGCTACAGAGCACCTGATGTTTTTCTATTGGCCTGGAGCTGGCCCTACAGAGGTGAATAAGATGTGGCACCTACCTCAGAGATGCTAAGGTCAGACTAAGGGATGGAAAACAATATTGTATTCTTCTGTACCTAGACATGAGACAGCTTTGCTCTGTTTTGCACTTAAAAATTCTACAGAGATAATTTATGATTAATCATCAGAGAAAAGACCTAACCTACAAACCTGGAAAATCACTTCTATAAAACAAAAATTCCCAATTAATGATACTCCCATGATCTGTGTAGCTTTCTGTTTGTTTTCTCCATTACAACAAAGAGGATTAATATGTTTTAACAAGAGGAATATCATCGAGTATGAGTAGACACAGGGTCAACTTTTAGCTGTAGTTGGGTTTTTTCTGTAACGTATATGATGGGTTGAAACAACGAATTCAGTTTATAGAGACTCAAAAATGAAAATACATTTCTAGCACATGACATGGGAGGCAAGGCCAAGCTATGCAGTAGTCCTCCCTTTCAATTAAATAACACTTATGATGAAAGTTATAAAAAATCTTATGATGTTATTTCTTAATTCACTTGTTAGAAAAGGTAGTGAAGACATAGTGCTTTGTTTCTATATACACTTTAAACATTTTCTTCTCCATCTGTTAGGTGTGTTTGAATTACCCTGGTGCGTAGTTTCATATAGAAAAGTTTTTCCACTGACCCAGGCCCAAGCAATGAGTACCTGAAATGTTGCTGTGGATACAGAAAGCAATAAAAAATTTTGTCACTTTTGTTTTAAATCCCATGGTCAAGGAGACAGAATCCTTTTTTGAATAAGTGATGAGGGGTTTATCTGTATTAACACAACTCTATTAATTTACCACATTTGTGATTCAAATTAGTTCTAAAAGTGTCCAAAAAACTGAAGAACTCCTCTTTGTAATTTGGAATGCCCCTCTCTACAATTCTTCCTCCTGGTACAGTATTTGCAGTTCTTCCCCAAATGTAGTAAACTATCTCTCAGTTCTCCTCTGTCTCAAATGGCCTTCCTGACTGTGCTCCATGGTCTTGAAATGTATTTGAGGGCCTGGATGTGCATAGATTGTTCAGATCTGTGAATGCCAGGATTCTGAGAGGAAGGTTGAATGATAACACCAAAACGTTTGTCATTAAACACTTAGGTTTGGGTCTCAGTTGCATTGTTATGTGACTCAGGTGAGCTAAATGCTGTGCATCGGCAAAAGGTAAGATGTAAAGCGAAACTCCCCCGTCTGGAATCATGAGGAGAAGAGAACAGTGGTCCAGGGTCGCATGTGCAGTTCTGCCTGGAAGTTTAAAAACTCACAAACTTCAGTTGAGAGAGAAATGGGTAAAAGTGACACCTGGGACCTGATATTTAATTTCAGATTCCAATAATATAATTAAATAACATTAATAAAGAGCTAATTAAATTTTGTGTTGCAGTAATAGAAAGCTATTGCCAGAATAAGGGAGGGAAGTTTATCCTGCACTGATAAAGTTATACATTTAAAACACTCCCCTGAAGTCTGATTTATGTAATGGACCAAATGTTTTTGCCCCTCCTCCCCACCCCCCGAAATGAATCTATTGAGGCCCTAACTCCCAATGTGATGGTCTTTGGAGGCTGGGCCTTTGGGAGGCAATTAGGTTGAGATAAGGTTATGAGAGTGGGGCCCCACAATGGAATTAGTGTCTTTGTAAGAAGTGTAAGAGCCCAGAGCTGCTCTGTCTCCACCGTGGGAGCACACAGTGGGAAAGCAGCTCTCTGCAAGCCACAAAGAAGGCTTCCATCAGAACCCAGTGCTGGTTCCCTGATCTCAGCCTTTCAGCCAGAACTTCGAGAAATCAATTTCTGTTGTGTAAGGCACTCAGTCTATGGTATTTTGTTAGGGTAGCCTAAGCTCAACAAGACAATTTCTAAACTTTAGAAGACCACACTTAGATGAGGGTGATCTGAGTGATGAAGGGTCTGGAAACATTAATTCATGAGAATTATTGAAAGAACAGAGAAAGGAAGGTGAACACTGAACAGGGGTTGCAGTTTACATTTAGGCCTTCTCAAATATTAAGGGACTGTTAGAGAAAGAGGCTGTTTGGATTCTGACATTGACCAATGTGAGTTTCGTACTTATGCTCTCGCTGCTCTGTCTTTCCCCTTCGTGGAGGGCTTAGGATCCTCTGCTCAGCTAGCATTGCTCAATATTCATTCAGGGATCCAGCTCTCAGAAGCACTAAGCATTATAAATTCAAACATAACAAACAAGGGCTTCTGAGGTCTTTCTGAGTCTAGTGTTTGCTCACGATCATTCCATTGTTTTTCCTAAACCACTTTTAGAAAAAGCACAAAGAAATAGAAATTTCCAAAAAAATTCTGGATGAGGTAGTAGTTCCTTCTTAATATCCAGTTAGATATTCAGAGACTAATACACAAAAGTGTCAAAGAACAGTCTTACCACTGTGTTTAGGTAGGGACTTGGGGAAGAGCTCCAAAAATCATTGATTTCATCTGTTGGTAAGACAAGTATCCACTCTCCTCGAGCAGGACAGATGGCAATAATTAGGTCTGCCCATCCCTTACTTGGCAGAGGAATGGACTTGAGATCTCAAGGAGTCAACTTTTCACAGGCTGGACACTCAAAGTGAGAAGAAAAGAGAAAGGGGCCAGGAGCTGACTGCTTAAACAATGATCAGGGACTCAAGGCCTCAGGCATTTGACCTTTTGGAATTTCCAATTTCATGCAATAATAAAGATGTTGCATGCAATAAAATGGAGACAGGGGACTGCACATTTAAATGGAAGACTGCAAGTCAACAAAAGGAGGAAACACTAACAATTATCCAATATATATTTTTTTTTACAGTTGATGGATTTTTAAAAATCTACTTTTGCCTTCATCTTCCAAGCATATTACTTTTACTTTTGAAACCAGCACAGCTACTTGGTTTCCGTCAAAATGTACCGCTTTCCATGTGTCTGTTTCCCAAAGTGAAGGTAGAAAACACCTAAGTCAATCGTTAGGGGGAAATTCCATTCTCCAAATGACCTGGCCATTCTCAGTGAGGCGATTCTGGATTCTGCAGTTCCAACATGGGCAGAACTCCCCAGGCAGCTAGAATACTCCAGCAGCCACTGTGTCTCTAGCTTAACTCTCCACAACAAGGCAGAGTGAGCCAAGTGAAAAAACACTACCTCTCAAGGAGCCCGCCATAGTCCTAGAATTTATTTGAAAGTAATTATCTTATGGCCAGAGAGGTGGAGAACTAAAGGACAGGGGCTTGAGCAAGTAAGGACATGTGACTGTGTATGAACGAGTTGAGAGAAAATGGAACGCATCAGGTCACGTTCCAGAGCAGGTTTTGAAAATAGCTCACGGGAGGTTAATATGAAAGTTCCCTTAAGAGAATCGTAATTAAAAATAATAGTAAGAATAATTCTACCTTTTTAAAGTTAGAATATCCTAAAATGTGAGAGCTGACAAATAAAAATAGAGTATTTCAGGTTTATACAATGAGTTCATGTGTCCGCATGCATATGGGGAGGGCTGACTTCTTGTTTAACATGGTTTAGTTGATGACTTTTTAAATGGTTCATTGGGAGAAAGATAGACAATGCTGAATATTTGCACAAGCTGGTGTATAGATTCCCCTGCTATGCCCTAAACTCCTCACCTAGCAATGAGTTTATAATTTTCATAGGCTGAAACACAGGGTACACTACCAGGCAGCTCATTTCCCAACTGGGAGAAGGCTTTACATTGTAGTTGTCTCTTTCGGTGCCACTGTAAATGTCACAGATTTACTACTACTTAATAGAAGCAAGGCAGTGTCAGGATGGAGAAGCAGGTTGGCCTCTAGGTTATGATTAGGATGTACGTCCTGTAAAAAAATGTGACAGACTTTGGACAAATCACATGGGGTTGGAACCGGAAATGGTTGGCGGAACAAATAACAAATGTCATGA
Source organism: Nasua narica (assembly GCA_028533885.1). Taxonomy (NCBI): domain Eukaryota; kingdom Metazoa; phylum Chordata; class Mammalia; order Carnivora; family Procyonidae; genus Nasua; species Nasua narica. The sequence continues at coordinate 96,738,459 of CM052810.1, read as the reverse complement.
GATACAGAAAGTGGAAGTCCCTGGGTTGTGAAGCAAGACAATATCTGGTAATATTATCTTAAACATGTTTGGTACTCTTTGGAATTCTGGAAACAAACATTAAAGCAGAATCACGATGGTCATATGTGTCACGTAAGACAGCTGTCCCGGAGGCATGGAAAGATGTGGGAATGGAGAGAAAGGTCATATGAGAGTGTGGTCTTAAGAATAATCAGATTAGGGGCGCCTGGGTGGCTCAGTGGGTTAAAGCCTCTGCCTTCAGCTCAGGTTATGATCGCAGGGTCCTGGGATCGAGACTCACATCAGGCTCTCTGCTCATCAGGGAGCCTGCTTCCCCCCCTCTCTCTCCACCTGCCTCTCTGCTTACTCGTGATCGCTCTCTCTTTGTCAAATAAATAAATAAAATCTTTAAAAAAATAAAAGAATAGTCCAATTGTACTCTCATTTAATAAGACTAGCGAACATTCACTGAATACCACACGCCAGGAAATCTGTAAGTAAGTGCTTTGCCACGGTGAGCATTCCATTAAATTCTATGTCCATTTTATAGATGTGGAAATTGAGGTGTGGAAGTTAATAACCTGCTCCAGGTCTTACAGGTAGTAAATAGTGGGGTCAGTGTTTGAATAACGTGTTGGTACATGGTGGTGTATCATGCAGGTAAAAACTTTAGCTTAGTTGATGAGAGTAGACCTCACTGAGAGGTGAACACACTCGCGGCAATCTGGGATGTGCCACTGGTAGAGGAATTGGGCAAAGACTCTCAATGTGCTCGTGGTGTTCAAAGAAAAGCCAGGACACCACTGGGCTTGAATGAGATGGGCAAGGCAAGAACAGTAAATAATGAAGTCCAAGAACGTGGGAGCCACCAGAGCATGTAGGGATTTGATGATCTGCAAAGAATGTGGCTCTTCTTTGAAATGAGATGGTCAGCCAGTTGCATTATTTAGCCTCTATTACTAGAGTGATACTGTATCGGGGGAGAGAGAAAGAGAGAGAGAGAGAGAGAAAGAGAGAATTTACTAGGGAATCAGAGTCAGTCATTCTCCTTCTGGAGCTGGGGCCAGAGCCAGAGTGGGTGGTGGGTGGCCAGGCAATTTTTTTCGAAGACCCCTCAGTGGTGATCACAACGTGGTGTCAACCCGAGAGTGTGAAATGAGGTAGGAGCCACAGTGTAGAATAAAAGGCCACAACCTCTCAATTTCATTAACATCTATTGATGCAATGAACCTGATAACAGGCAATGAAAACCAGTCACTTAAATCTACCATTAGAGGAATGGCTTAAGGTAACTGTTTTCCACTAAGATATTGAGGAGAAATTCTGCATTTTGGTATATAGTTTCTAAAAGCATGTTGGAACAGGGATGCTTAGGAAGCTGACTCATGAAGGCTGACTGGCTGCTAGCTCAGTTCGAAAAGTTTAATGCTTTGAAAGTGACCTCTTAAGGATATGGAAGAAAGGAAAGGGAGTAAAAGGAAAGTTTTAAGGAAAAGCAAAACGGCAAGCACCACATTTACTAATGGAGCTGATATCTTACCACTCAATTAATTTCAGAGTCAAGGCCCAATTTGAGTTCTGAATCACCTTCCAGTTTTACTTATAAAGGACTTTTCATTAAGCCAAATTAAGTAGATGGAGGTCCAGTTGTTTATTATCTAGCACTAAACCATTCCTACAAAAAGACACCTGTGCAAGCCATTTGGCACTAGTCAACTATTTTTTTACAATTTAATTATGAATATAATTAGAATGAGTTAAGAGACAAGCTAGGCATCAGCCATAAAACTTATAGTTTGCTAGAAAACACACACACACACACACACACACACACACACACACACACACACACCACTGATTAAAAAACAACCACAACAAAAACCCCCGCCAAGTCTGTGAGAATGTTAGCTTGCAGTGGAAATGTTAGTGGAAGGGGAGTACTTCTAAAATCTACCTTTATTTTAATTCAAATTTCCTTGAAATGGTGCTGTAGAGGATGTTTTTATACTCCATTATTTTTACATCTCTGGTTTCTTTGCGGTGACCCTTTAAACCCTGCTTTTTACTTTCTATAGTTTTAAGGCAATTTGTCACTATCATGGGTTCAATGTTTAGCAACTGTTTGTAGTCAAGTGCCTTGCAAGCTCTGTTTCTTTTCTCCCGAAGAGTGTCATCACGGAGTTGATGATGCATCAGAAATAGTTTGACCAAAGGGCAAGATAAAGTCAAGAGTAAAGAAAATATTTGCAAATATACTTGACTGGTTTTTTCCCCCAATTACTAATTGAAGGCATACTTTAAAGGTAAAATGGCATGATGACCATAGGGGGGAAAACATTAGAACACGCAATAGATACTTTTGGCCATAGGGTAATGCCTTTAATTTAAATCATTTTTATATGAGGCTAATGTGACTGATAGAGACACAGGATGATGAGTTGTATTTAAGGACTCGCATAGGGTTTGCTCTACCTTTGGTGACTATCAGCCTGCATTTTGATGGTGTTCAGTCTAATGGACACCATTTCTCACAATTTGCTTTACTGCTTAATTAATCAGTGTTTATAAACACTGGGCATTAAAAAATATACTGTCTTTAAATGCGTGTGTGGCTACAGCTTTTAAATTGAAGACTTGTATGGAACATCATCATTGTTTCATTTTATTACTGCCTTGCCTAATCTCCAAGTATTATACACATATGTATCTACATACATATATGCATATACATAAAATAAGCATGATATATAAAAAAACCATTTTATATATAACATATAAATATAAATGTAATATAAACATAAATATAAATAAATATTAAAAATTAGTAATATAAAATATTTATATATATATACAAAATATTTACTTCAGAAGACTGGAAAAGATGACAAAGGAATTGATATTGGAACCAGAAGGTCATTTTGATCAAATAATTAGCATCGGTTGCCATCCCATGATGGCAAATGTAGAAAGCATTGCTCAGGGGTGGAAAGAAATGTCATTATTTTTGCAGACAGAGGCAACTTTGGAAACTCAGTAAACCAACAAATGCAAAATCTTATGTTCTAGTGAGAGTACCAAAGAGCTGAGGTGAAGGTGCCTAAAATAAAATAATCAGGAAGTCCTTGAATAAATGAGCTTTGATCCAGGCTTGAGTCAAATCTCTAAGCCTATCCTTCACAGATGATAAATAATACATTTAGTAAGTAAATACGTGAAGTAATTTCTCTTTACCCCCTTCTCATCTACTAATCAAGCTACAGTTTCACTGTCATCTTGACTCTTGTGATCATTTGGATTTGAGAGAAGGCAGGTGGAACTGCCTACATATATTTATATTCAGAGAGAGTAACATTAAAGCATAGATGTTTTTAATGCTGAGTAGTAAATATTGCAACATTGTCCATCCTTGGAAAGTTCTACTTTATTTCTAACTTAAAACTCTATTATCAAAACTTCTAATCATTAAATTTAATTCTAACCTTGGTTAAGAAAAAAGAAAGAAAAAACTGGTTGTGGATTTATATAGGACATATAGGTCTTATATAGGAAGATATAACAAATAGGTACTTGCCAATAGTTAGTTAGTTATCCTTCGAGCAAGATTTCTTCTAAATGGTCCTGCAAAGACAATGTTGATGACGAAAAGTATTTGTGTTTTAGAGTCTGGAATTGAATGCTAAATCTAATCTTTTGAGCAATGTGAACTTGGGAAATATTTTATGACTCACTTTACTCCTCTGAAGGATTTATTTCTTTCAAGTCATTCATTGAGTACCTAATATAGAATAAGGAAAATGTTATCCTAGTTAATTCCCATAGTAACATTATGAACTGGAAATTATGAACTTGAACTAGAAACATTATGAACATTATGAAACATAATTATGAACATTATGAACTAGAAATTTTCCACAGGATCTTTCCACTTCTCCAATATCCCCTGCTTTGTTATTTTGAGGGTTAAGTGAGATAATTGTAAAAAAATGACAACAAGCTTTCCTCCTCTCTTTCCCTATCCCAGAGACTTGGGAAAAATGCAGACATTAAATCAGAAAAGACACCACTTGTCTCTATTCTTTGGATATATAGAGTTACCAAAATGAAAAAGACAGGAATAGAGGTAAGCTCAGTACATTTCCTAGGATTTAGATACACTGGAAATGTCCAGACCTCGGGCAGGACTTTAGTCCCAAGATTGCATCACAGATCACAAGACTCTATAGTCATGTTTTTGTCCTGAGTTCATATTTACAGTACTAATACTGCTTTCAGCACAAGTCATTTCCAGGGAATTAAGTCCTTGCAGTCAGGGGGTTAAATCCCCACGAAATAACCTGCAGTGACCCAGTTGCATTGACCTCAGATATAGAATTTCAGATCAATAGCTGCAGGACTTGGATTCTGAAATATAAAACAATCTCTGGTGTTTTTGTTACCCCAATGAGTGTTATCAGAAAGGGGATCGCTATGGCAATTACAGGTTCTTATCTTATTAATGTTTGTGTTTGGTCCAAAAAGAAACTATTTAAAAAAGTAAATGCCTTCTGTTCTTTTTTTCTCAGAATGTGTAATGATGACTTTCAAACATATAATGAGAATTAACAGTAATTCCAATGGCACGAGTGGTCATTAATTGCTTGTACATGAAATAACATTTCCTCCTCAGAGGGCAAAGTATTCCAGTTGGAAGTAAAATTCCTTTTGGTCTATTCGCTTTTAAACTGTGTCATGAAAGGATAACAGATCTCTCAATCTCTCCCAAATAAAAATGTTAAGCCAAGAATTGGGGGTAATGAAAGAGAAAAGGGAAATAATGTTATAGCGACATGAACCGTAACATTGACTGACATGGTGTTTTGCTAGTGTCTAACCAAAGAGCAGAAACCACTTTGAGTATTTACACAAACAGAAAGAATTAATTCGATGCAGGGAACTGGTTACCCATGTGATGAACAAGCTGAGAGCCCAATAAAGAAGAGTGAAGTAATGGAGAAACCTATCCCTGCAGGAAGATACTATCAGGCTGGACGGGACAAGAGGGGAGGGTCTGCATCGCTAGACGGCAGCTGGAACCAGAGCAGGCCTCTCCAGTCAAAGCTGAAGCCATGGAAAAGATGGACCCTCAGGTAGAGAAACCACCTGAGGCAGGTGGGTGGGCAAGGGAAAGGCGGTGGAGGATGAACTAACAAACCAGCTGGCCTTTCCCTTCCCTCTCCCTCCGCTCTGTACCGCCAGGGCCTCCACTGGCTGTGGCAGCTGGATGCCAGCCCTCAAGAGCACCTGTGAAATGTAGCTGGCTAGGGTCCACCCTCCTGCGTTACAGGGCACAGAGCAAGGCACAGAGATCGGATGGCCAAGAGCTCCAGAGCTAGCACGGATGGACGTCTTCCCCACGAATTTCCTTTACCCAGTTGGTTCCTTTTCAAAAGAAGGCCAAGACCTCAAGGGCAGGTCTATTGAACTTCTCACAGTGTAGATTTTATAGAAGGCAGCGAGAACTACGATTCAACCCATCACCCCTTTGGGGGTGGATATAAATGTCTTCATAGATTTGAAAGATTTTTTTACTCAATTGGTACACAATGGGGTGAAAATACCTACTCTGGTGGAGTTTTACCATTGCCAAAAAGGAGGTGGCCATTCTCCCACTGCTTAAGGATATTTAAATAGGAACTACCACGTAGACCTGAGATTAGTTGAGTTTAGAAGACCAGAACTGACTTCAAGATTCTGCCAGAAACACATGGGTTAGTATACATCATCTCTGTCCAACACTGTAACATATTTCTCCACCATACAACCATGTTGGTTAGTCCTTCCATTCTGCACAGTAAGAAATAATAGGTACTGTTTGAGTTAGGGAAAGCAACGTTGTTAGGTTGATTCTCCTTGCCTTAAACAATGAAGAAAAACCTTCCTCTTGTTTTTATATTACATTCTCAGAGAAAGCTGGACTGAAGAAACACTGTTAGCACCTGCATGGTATCCTACAGTTTTAAAGGACTTTCTTATCTCTTTCGTTTTTGCTATAACCCATTTTACAGGTATTGCCGAAAACTCTTGCAATAGCCACCCGTCATGATAGCATGTACCCACTTCGATTCTGCCTCATTCCATTCAGACTGTGCCAGTGTTTCTGAAATTCTGTTAAGTAGAGGTTGAGTCTACGATAGTGCAGAGATGATCCTACTCTTCACAGAAATTCAAAGGACATGCTCTCACGTGAGTTCTGAGGACCCTATCTCCCAAGCTAAGGGAATGGCTTGCCTTGTATCTTTAGAATCAGGCAAACAAAAAGAAGCTTAAATGATGGGTTTCTATATCACAGCCCTCAAATCAGCACGTGTACAGGTATGTTTACAAATAACATAATCCTTACCTAAAAGTCTGGAGGCTGTGATACGAAACTTGTATGACTTCTTTCAATATACATGATCGGAAATAGGTACCGAAATGGAAGTTCCCTGACTTCCTACCAGAACACTGTGCTAACATCGTGAGTAATCTGTCATGCTTGCCAGCCATATTCTAAGACACAACATCGGCATAAGCTGTTATGGAAATGCATGCTTATTTATTATTTTCTTTATTCCTCCTTTTAAAAAGTTGACCCTGGGAACCATAAAATACTGTTCTCCTTGAGAAGCAGAAAGCTCATGAAATAAAAAGTCATGACCAGGGTTAGGAGGTACAGTCTCACCTCAAAACCCATCTTTAGAGCACCAGCTAATATATTCAACAAGAGCAACAAAATCTGACATTGTGAGCAGACAGCAAGAGAAAGACCTTGGGGAAACAAATTCTGCTGTATTCTTCTTGCTATCATTTGGTGGCCAGAACTTTAAACAAGTATGAAGACTTGTGAAATGGGAAACAGAATAAAGGGCATATTGAGGGGCTGTTCTCCAACATGGACCCCCCCCCCCAAATCCCCACTCACACTAATGGGAACACTGCACACATGGCCACTCCATATCAGACCTCCTAAGCAGAGCATTTTTTTTTTTCTTGGAGATTTTTCTCATTTGGACTTTAATTAAGCTCCTGCCAGGCTTGCAAGCTTTTTAATTTTACCTTTCTTTCTTCTTTCTTTCTTTTTCCTCCTTGAATCAGCTTGCTTGCCAGGAAACTTTTTCTAAGCTGTCACAATTATAGTAAGTGTACCCTAAGATACTAAATTTAGATGTACTAGTAGTTGCTTCTGGAAGCATCAATAGCAAAAGTTCCCTTGCACGTGGTAAGATTTTTAGTCATTCATTCACTCACTCATTCATTTACTGATTTTGCCTTAAGTGTGTGTGTTCTGAATGCAAAAACAATAGAAAAGGAAGCTTCCTGGAGTGAATGTACAATGACTACTGGTTAGTATGTGATATAATTCAACCTCTCACAAAGTCAACAGTTTAACCAAAGAAACGTGCCATTATTTAATTTAATATGACACTGTTCATAAGCAAAGTAGCTATTTACTAGTACTGGTGGGTGAAGAGTGAGGGAGCCTCCAGAAGGTGATGCCTGAGTTGACGATTTAACACCTCTTTAATGAAACAAAATCAAAGTCACTTAAGTTCTCTTTCAAGACCCTTTTGCACTTAAACGCCTTGAAACTCCAAAGGTAGGCACTGAGTATGCCAAAGGCGATCCCTTTAAAACAGATTCCGTAGGAAGCTAATTTCATTTGAGGAGGCTTCGTGGAAAACTGACCTCTCTAAATAGGTTACCCTATTCTTTAAAAAAAAAAACCAAAAAAAAAACCCCAAACCAAAAAAAACAAAACAAAACTCAAATAATATTGCAGGGCCTGAAATAAAAATAAGCCATCAAAAACACAAAACGAAAATGAAACATGTGGAGCGTTGGGGGGTATTATCGTCTCCACGATTGCTATTCTTGTCATTCTTTGTTTACTTAATAATTCCACGCCGCCAGGTTACTCCACAAAGCGCTCCTGTCTGCGAGGTTACTTACTGATCGCTTCCACAAATCGCTCAAAGAAGCTGTAAGGGAAGAGCGGCTCAGGCAGCTCCCGGAAAAACATCTTCAGTGCTCCGGTGACAACGTGGATGTCCTCCCACTGGCTGTCGTCCAAATTCAGCTTCTCTTCTGGGAAAACACGAGGAGAAATGGAACAACTGGTTTTAATGAAACAATTACAAGACACTAATTATTATGTTAATGTTTGCCTACTATCATCAGCAACCGTTAACAGCCTTCTGCACCTAGAGGTTTGGTGCTGTGCATGTTTTTTTTTTCTTCCCTTTTTCCGTAGGAAGGGAACATTTTCAATGGAATACCATCTGTAGGAATGCAGCTAACAAAAAAACAAGAGACACAAAGAGACGGTGCCATTGACACAGTATGTCAGATACATTTATTCCCATAATGCATCAGTATGAAAATTAGCATCACAGCGCAACATGATTCAAAGCTATTTGGTTTTGAGGCCGAGGGGCTAAGAGTTGCCAATGATGGCCGGCTCAAGGGACCGGCCTAAAGGCCTTGCTGAGCCAACAGGAGACATATGCTAAACATGGCAATAGAAAATGAGTTATTGCTTTACATGTGTTAGCCTTGCTATGTACAAGGGAATAATGGGTAACACTTTTTTGCTTTTTTTGCTGAATATAAAGTCAGCAAGGAATAGAATACTGAGTGAGAGAGGATATTAATTCCTTCTTACTGCTTCAAAAATATCTTTTTTTTTTTTTTTTAGTTTTCATCTCAGCGAGGAAAATGTGCCCAGCAACAATATTAGACAGACCCCTGTTGGCCTACGGAGGCTATGCAAAGCTGTCAAAAATGATAACACACTGAAGACAAACCACAAGTGCTTACCAACTCCGCCTAGAAACAACAGACATGTTTGCTTGGGAGGCTTGAGTGAGTTGAGACATTTAAATATTAAAGAACATAAATGCCAAAATGAAGTTTTTAGAAGACATAAGGAGACGCCGGACAATTATTTTCTTCTTGTTCGCCCTCAGAAGGAAAGTCTGGCATCCTTCTCCCCCAAGAAGTGGATATAGCAGGGTCTGAAAGGGACAGCTTCACATACCACTAAAAGGAAGCAAGGCAGAAAAGCAGTGAAGCTGATCTGTAGTGTTCGTCTTTGTAAGTACGCAACATGAAAAAGATTTCGAATTCTGGGCTAAATAAAAACTAAAGCTAATCGTTTTCAGCAACCTGAGAGGGGTGGTTAACTGAAAAGCCTGGTATCCTGGCCAGGACTTAACAGGCATTTGGTCATCTGGAATTTTGTTTCTCTCCCGATGTCTTGGGTTCGCATTCACGTGCCCCCTTGGTGTCAGTTTTATGAAGCAGAGGAAGATCTGCACCAAAAATGTGAGAAAAGCTGAGAATTGTCACTGTGGGGAATCTCGGCATGGGCTGCTTTGCTAATAGTGTTCATGTCCTTTTAAAATCTTAGCCGAAATCTTTATCAGATCTCTTTCTCTAAATGGACTATTATCTCCAGGGCTGGTAAGTGACATTCCTGTTCAATAGGACGTTTGCAAAGAGAAGGAAAGAAGGTGGATCTGTTTATTTGAGATGGGCTCTTTTCTTCTTCCCTTTCAGTCTTCATTCTTACCTCAGTCATAACACAATAATATGATCCACAACAAAATCAGTGGAGGAGACCTTCTTTCTGCCCTGCAATCATTTTTGATTGATTGTATTTCAACAATTAGTCTTTTATTTGGGTACATACTATTGAAATAGGCCGACAGCAACTTAGCAGGCCAGCTTTAAACAGTCAACTGTTAACAATAGCATCAAAAAGGGAGACCTGATGGGGTTTACTGTCACTTTAAAGAACGGGGTTTTCACATTGTTGAAATCTGTCAGATATTTTGAAATGTCCCTCTCACTATGGTGCCACACCCCCTGCGTGCCCTTATAATAAAATTGGTTTTACTCCTGATTAAATCATTTTCTCCCTACCCACTACCATACTTCTCATAATGGACCTGTGCGCTCTACAGCTGCTGTTCTTCCCATGGTACCAATTCTTACTTTATCTTTTAAGCACTTTGCTGCTAAGATCTCATGCAGAGTGCTTATGTTTTGTTAAGAGCTTCATTCTTAGAGAAATAGCTTAACACATGTTCTAAAAATGTTGTACAACTTATTGCTTAAAACACATTTAGAAAATGTATAAGTACTGTAGCTTTGGCACTGAACTTTAAGTGGAAACCTAAACACACACACACACACACACACACTCTCTCTCTCTTTCTCTCTCTCTCACACACACACACAACTATCTTTACCAAATATTTATCAGGAAAGTCCAAGACAAAATGCCATTCTGGTGCACAGGTTCAAGATTGCCAAAGGAAAGTGTTCAGTAGGTATAAAAAAAAAAGAGAACGGTTTTATCTGGAGCAAGAAAACAATAAGAACAAACAATTGCTTGACCATTGATATTCGTCCCCTCCAAATAAACATCAGTTAATTCAAGTGATTGTAAAAATGAGATAGTTCAATATATTGAAATAAAAAAGAAAATTTTCCACCAATAAATACCATTTGATGATATCTACTTGAAATGACATATAATATCAATATTGACTTGTTACTTAAACCAACATTCCTACTATGTAGTCTTCATTTAAAAAAACAAAGTGAAACAATGTGAAGCTCTCTACAAGTAGCTTAAATAAATAGTATGGCAAGCAGTTGGAAAGTATCTTTTGAAATATAAAATCTAATTTTTATATTGGGTTTTTTCCCTAACCAACCCAGTTTAAGGTTACTTGTAAACTGAGGGCTTTAAGGAATATTTTCCAAGGCCATTGTGACTTATCCAAACATGCAGTTATGTTCCATATACAAAATGAACTGACCTATATTTATCTTGGTTTTAACAGGTATCATTATAAACACATTTGTATTATTTGATAGACACTTTCTTACTAATCTGTTAGCAGTGGTGACGTCTTGCGCTTCTCCCTTTTTTCAACAGCGTAAGTTTCTCAACGGTAAAGCACTATTAACATTTGGCACTAGATAATTCTTTGTTGTGGGGGCCGTGCTGTGCATACTGGGGTGTGTAGGAGCATCGCTGATCCTAACCTACTAGATGCCACTGGCACTTCCCAATGGTGATGATGAAACATCCCCAGATATTGTCAACTATCTCCCGGTGGCTCAAAGTTGTCCCCAATTGAGAGCCACTACAACAAGCTGCAAAAATCTATAGAAGTTACCCAATAAATATTGATTTTTGACCATTACCTGAGGTAGGCAGAGAACTACAAAACTAGATACACTCTTACTGAGATTTCCTTACTAAGAACTTAAGAATTGGTCATTATAATGGACAAAATCAAAACCTTTTACTGAATAAAATCCATGTGACCACATTCCAGGTGCTTTGCAACAAAAACAATAACCAACCGTAGTGCTTACTCCATACTCGGGACTATGCTATGCACTTTAGATTCATTATCTAAAGTAATTGTCTAGGGCTCCTGGGTGGCTCAGTGGGTTAAAGCCTCTGCCTTCGGCCCAGGTCATGATCTCAGGGTCCTGGGATCGAGCCCCGCATCAGGCTCTCTGCTCATCGGGGAGCCTGTTTCCCCCTCTCTCTCTGCCTGCCTCTCTGCCTACTTATGCTATCTCTCTCTCTCTCTGTCAAATAAATAAATAAAATCTTTTAAAAAAATAAAATAAAGTAATTGTCTAAATAAGAGCATAAGGACTAAGCTATTGCTATCATCATCTCCACTTTACAGACAGGGAAAATGATGCATGGGTAGATTAAGTAGCTCTTCCATCGCTGACAAGTGATGAATCCAGGGTAAGAAGCCAGCAAACTCCCCCACCCCTCAAAACTACTATATTCAGACTTGATCTTGGCTGGCAGAAGCTGAAATGGAAAAGGCAAGTAAGTGGTCATTGCAAGGAGTAGTGGACTGACTATTACTTCAAGATAGGACTTTTACATTTTATCACTAAATGTCTACTTGAGACTATGCTTTTACTTGTAAACTGACACCGATCTTTTGTAATTACTCATTCACTATATAGATTCTACTATAAAGAGATATAAAGCAAACTGGCAATAAAAAGGAACTGCATTAGGAAAGGGGCAGGGCATGGAGCAAGCTGTCACATGAGGATGTGGTGAAGAGGACATATGATAGATAGAGTGGGAAAGAGATTGTTCAAAACACCAGGCCTGGATTCACCACTAATTCACCATCTATCTGTTTACTTTCTTGTGGACTGAAGATTGTCAGAAGGATAGTTGTTGCCATCAGGTGAGAAAACGTCTGAAAAACATTTGGAAAGCACAAGGAAACAAACATATCCAAGATGCTACTATGATGAGAAGGGCGAATAAAGGCCAAAAAGGCAAAATATATCAGGGATTAAGGCAATCAGCATCAACCATCCTGATGTTATAGGGGATTTACCTCAGCACGACACTGGTGTGTCACATGACATCAATAGAAACACGACATGCTAGAGTGTAGTACTGGGAAGAAGACTGGCCGAATCATGGTATCTCGCAATCCTTACTCTGATAATCATGCTGATTTCTTCTAGTCCTTTAATTAGGTTTTCTTAAATTCATTTTGGTCATGGTTTTTAGCTTCAACCACTTAAACAGAAGTGACGATAAGTCAAGCTCTAGAATCCAAATACTATGACTTTTATGAGATCGCCAAGACATATATATCTACATGTTGTACCTCCTTAAGGCCATCTTGAAATGCCCTTTCTTGTAGGGTCTTTTGTGTATTTTATTTATTGTAAGCAAAAACATTTATATCAAGCTACTTATATTTGAAAGAAAAAATATAACTATAAGGAACAACCTTTCTTAAAATAGAGAATTGAAAGATGGACCTTTGATAGTGACAGTAGATCCTGGTAATTTCCTTGGGAAAAGGTCATGTTTATTAGTTTAATCGCCACTTTCCTCATACATAGCTCTATAGATTGGTAGAACCAGAAGTTATAATATCTGCTCTGATTTTAACTAATCAATCACTGTGCTGATTGATATGTGACTGCAGATAAATTAAACTATCCAGAAGTGAGTAAGGACATAAGAGTAGAGAGGGACTTCTTTGTGTATTGAAGAGCAAGTCCGTGTTTACCTGGTAGTTTTTTCCAGGCACTTTCAAAGCTTCTTTCCAACTTTTTTTTACTGTTGTAATAAAAAAAGAGGAAAAGACACCCCAACTTTCTCCAGGATGTGGGGAGAAAAGCTCGGATTTCATCAATATAGTGACAAGAACCTATTACATTGTAAAACTCTCATAAAGGATGTGGTATCTCCTTCCAGGGCAGATGACCATTCAGAAACCTTATCTGAAAAGCCCGCTGGGTACATGAAAGCCAGAGCGCAAATGAAAGAGATGCCAGAGGGACTACTGATCTGAAAAATAATAATACGTTGGGCCATAAAATCAAACTGGAAGATTAGTTATTAAAGTGGATAAGACAAACGGTTTATCGATAAGGACATAACTGATTTTTAGTTTAGCACTTAAAGGAGTGGATCAAAAGGAAGTTGGTTGAATCATTTGACAAGCTCAACCTTTCCTGTTGTGTTGGTCCCTTAAAGTGACAGTTCAGTGTGATTTCCAGTAGAATAGAGAGCTTCCAAATTCTCAAACACAGTGATGTAAACCCTGTGTCAAAGTAGCATCTTTCCATCCTGCACTCACTCCAGCCCCTTCCTAGAGCATCTTGGGGCTAACATGAGACTTCGGTGAGGACATTAATTTAGAAAGCTTGACCAAATGGCCAGTTAATTTGTTAGTTTACTTGATTTGTATTAAATAAACATAGATGGAATAGAGACAACATACTAGGGCTGTATTTTGTGCTTTTCAAAGCCACAACTGTTGAGGCTGTTTTATATTCCTCAAAGGAGAGGGTTCCACCAGGTGCCCAGAAATATTATTCAAGTAAATATAGACTAAGTTCTAGACATTTTACATCTTATGTCTGTTTCCTAGAATAAGACCCTGTTGCCTTTTCAGACAAGCAAGAACAAACTCCGAGAATAAAGCCCCCCAAAATGGGCAGAGTGTCTGTTGAATTGTGCCACCCTCAATTCATACATTGAAGTCCTTACCCCCAGTACCTTAGCATGTGACTGTATTTGGAGATGGGGCCGTTAAGAGGTAATTAAGGTAAAATGCGATCATATTGGGTGGGTCTCAATCCAATATGACTAATGTCCTTGTTCAAAGAGAAGATTAAGACACAGACATGTACTGAAGGAAGACCTTGTGAAGAAACAGGAAGACTGCCATCTACAAGCCAAGCAGAGAGGTCTCAAAGGAAAGGAACCCTGCCAACACCTTGATCCTAGACTTTTTGCCTTCCTAAATATGAGCAAATAAATTCCTGTTGTTTGATCCCACCCAACTCCTAGTCTGTGATACTTCGTTATGACAGCCCTAAAAAATGAATATAACGGCCAAAAGTTTGTGTTGAGAAATATCTCATGTTCCTGGATCACATGTAAACATTTTCTTAACACATGGGCTATGCCACACTTAAAAAATATAATAGACAACAGAAAGCTGTTTAGGTTATTCCAGAGGAATAAATAATCATCAGATTCAGAGAACGGGTTTGAAGCTGGAATTAGTTGGATAATAGCTTGCTTATTTAGATTCAACCCAACTATTTCAAATGATTTGCTCTATGAACGTGCAGGATGCTCACTATCTTTGCCTCTAGACAAAGAATAAAATTATGATCGCCATTTTCGTACTCATTCCTTTTTCCCAGCTATCACTTCTAAAATGCACATATTTCATTGCTGTTATAACCTCAGACACAAAATACTAAGGAACATTTAAGATGTTCTCAGGAAACTTTAAATGCAAGCTAAATCAAATATCTACGGCCATGGTATCTATCAAAGAAGGAGGAAAATGGTTTTAAATATGAAACTTTTAATTCCAAAACCAAAGAGATTTGGTCTTTACAATTTATCATAGTAACTTCCAGGAAGCTATGAGCAGGCCTAGATTTAAAAATGGGTACTTTACTGTGAGAGAACATGGTTGGATCTGTTCTTTTGCCACTGGGTTTTGCCACTGGGCCTACAAAATATGGTTTTGTGTGGCCAACCTAGTAAGAAAGAGGGAGGAAACAAGGAAATAACCAGAAACTCTCTAAGACACTAAAACTAAGAACAAAATTAAACAAGACAAAAAAAACAAGCTTTTATTTCTTAATGGGATGTTTTAGCATGCCATGTTGGCTTGCTTTCTATGTATTTCATGTTGTATATATTCCTTTGCAAATCACTTAGGAAGCCCAAGGCATGTAAATAATGTCACAGGCTAATATAAAATATCTTTAGTTACTCTCTTTGAAGGAAGTGAAACAGCCTTCTACTATATCCAGCCTAGTTACTGGGTCAGGAATGAGAATGTCTTATTTTTATTTTTCCTCAGATTTCATTTGAATGTAAATAATAACATAATAAATAGGTACAACTGAAACTTGTGAAGCAAGCACCACAGATGGAAAGTATAACAAATGTGTCATTGCTTTGTGCATTTTTAATTTATAATGGCATACCATAAAACATCGCCCCTTCATCATAACTCCATGTATAATGCCACCTTATAAAATGATGTTATTGACATTATGTTTCTCTCCAGGTTTTTAGATATTTTTTCGTCTAGGCATCTGAGGAGAAGTAGCCCTGTTCAGAGTCTAACAACACCGTCACCTCTCACAGAAATGAATTGACTTTATTTGTGAGGATCATACATTTAAAAAAAGGATATATTTCATGGTCCCAATATATATTTCTTTAATTCCTTTCATACTAAGAGCTTCCAACACTGCTCTTATTTCCATTCAGTCAAAGGCTTTTTGTGCTCTGCAGACACCATACACAATGGTTCATTTTATTTGACCGTCTTCACCAAACAGATTCTGAATTTGTTTGAATTCCACGGATGATTTCATATATTATATACTCCAAAGGGTAGAGAATCCGTAGGATTACATTTCAACAAAGTCATTTTTGAGTTTCCTTTGGTATCAGCTCTAAATTTCAACACCATTGCTACTTGTTCCCTCAAAGTTATATTACGTTTGTAAATATCAAGCAGGAAGTCAGGTCAAAACGTATCTCATAATGGTATCTAGGAAATAAATACAACTAAATCCTATAAATGCCCATCTACAGATAATATTTCTATTGTAGGTATATGCACATGCGTCCATGTTATTTAAAGTGCTGGCTTCCTCACTGCCTAATGAGAACTGTCAGCTCTCCCTCCTAATTTCATGTGAGAATTAAGTGCAGTAATGTATGTAAAGATTTAGTACAGGCTTGTTATAACATTATTAGAAAATTTATTTGGACATTATCTTCTTGGTCAACCAGACTTTGGCAAATGTTCCTAGAATCTAATATAATTTCTAGCTTTTATTCTCTTTACTACATGGTTGGTGTTTGTGGGGTTAGAAGTGGTATCATTTAGCAGGAAGGGCTGGGCTCTTTGCTAGTTTAGAAGTCTCCCGTCTGGAAATATTCCACCAGGAAAATAGAAATAAAAAGTAAAAAAAAAAAATGGTAGATTAGGACAGTGCTACTCTCATTCATCGAAACCATTTTATTCCTAGGTATCAATTAAAGATTAGAAAAGCGAAGGGAATGTTTTGGCAATCATAAAAGATCATTTTCCCCCTAAATTATCTTGATTAATTGATTCATGGGAGTAGTTAAATAAATTTTCTATTTCATACCACAAGAGCTGCCAGAGTTCTTCAAAGGCACATGAAATCAGAATTGGGAGATCTGTAAGTTTTACAACTGCTTGCATAGGCACAGACAGAATAGCTAGATCTCCCTGCATCAGTTTCTTTGTGAAACCACTAACATGATCTTCTTAATTCTGTATCTGTGCAATATTTTCAGTCCAGAATAGTGATACAGACTTTTTTCATGAACCTATTATCAATAACTGGTTATTTTGTTTTTGTGAATGAAAAGTTTTAGAGATTTTTTTTTCCACCTCAAAAGAGAGCCTGCCTGTCCGACTCCTCCAGGGCCCTCCAGCTTTCAAAGATATGGAGCGTAAAATTACCCTTGTGTCCTTTTCTTCCATAACTTTGGAGAATCATAATTCATACAAATAATTCACAATGTGGGCTGTTTTTATTACAAAGGAGTTATAAAAAGTAGTTGATAAAAATTGTCAAAACACTTGATAACATACTTGAAAACCTACGTTGTTTAACATGAAGAGTGTGGTGCTTACTGTGAGTTAAAATTTATTTATTTATTTTATTTTGAAATGGAAAATATATTCACACAATTTAAGGTTTAAAATACATACTGCAAAAGTCTCTTTCTGGTCTATCCCTAGCTAGCCAGTTCACCTTTCCTAGAGAAAACCCATATTATCAATTTCCTATGTATTGTTTTAAAACCATTTTCTAGACTCAAGCAATATTACCCTCCACCACCACTTAAAACTTAAACAGCAATATAATCTATGTACTGTTCTGCATCTTGATTCTTTTCCCTTGACAATATATCATAGAGATTATTCAAAATCAGGACATAAAGAGCTTCCTTGTTCTTTTTTTAAAGCTGTATATTTAATTTTACAGATGTATAGTAATTTACTTAATCAGTTTTCAATTGTCGAATATTTTGCATAGTGCTAGTATAAGTTATCTTGTTCTTAGATCATTTATATCTAAGTATAAATATGTACTGTGCAAACAGAACAAATTCTTAGACCTGGAGTTTCTAGATCAAAGATTGTGTGTATATCTAAAATATTGATAGACCTTGCCAAATTGCCCTCATAGCTAATGCACCAATTTGTGCTACCATCACAATATTTGAAGACTATGATTCATTGGGAACATGTATTCATTACTGCCTCTCACTCTTCTCAGATGTCTATAAACTGTGCCTTTAATTGTATAGTTGAAAAAATACTAAATAAAGAATAAAATGAGAAGAAGTATAGAGACTTAGACTAAAAATACACATAAAAACCTTGGTTAATGAAGTGAAAAAATCTGAATATTTAATGACAACAACTGGTAAACAGTTGATGTTTAACAAGCATGTAACAACAATAACTACAAATAAGAAAATAAGCCCCAATAACAATGACTATTTTCTATAAGATGAAATCAGAGAGGGGGACAAACCATAAGACACTCTTAATCATAGGAAACAAACTGAGATTTGCTGGAGGGGAGGGGAGAGGAAAGATGGGGTGACTGGGTGATGGACATTAAAGAGGGCACATGATGCAATGAGCACTGGTATTACATAAGAGTGATAAATCACTGAACTTTACCTCTGAAACTAGTAATACACTATATGTTAATTAATTGAATTTAAATTTAAAAATAGTAAAAAAAAAAAAACCAAAAAATAGTAACTGTTTTCTGATGAAATAAGATACTAAACAGAAACAAAATCAAATTTAAAAAAAAGGATGGGTATGCCAAAAATAAATGAATGAATGGAATTCTACCATTTATGTCAATTTCAGCAATTAGTAGTATAGAGTTAAACAAATTAAGCATTGAACAAGTTAATTAACATATTCATTCATTAAAACAATTTATGAGATACCTACTAGATGTCAATACTGTGTTAAGTGCAAGAAGAATAAGAAGAAAGGCAATTCTAAGGACAGAATAAGGATTGCAAGATATTTTAGAAATGTTATAAAAATCTCTTGAAGTTTCCTGACCATTCTCAAGATCTCATTAACCTCATTGCTAAGACTGTGCTATCTTTAGGGAAGAAGCTACCCTTTTTAACTTTCTCTTTGCTTCATCAATACAAAGAAATCCCCAATTAGTTGCTTAATAAGTACCTCTTTAACAAAGATGATGATGATGATGATGATGATGATGATGATGAGATAGCTATGTAACCCTCCCAATTCTGAGGATTTTCTACAGTTCTTCTTGTAGAAAGATAGGAAGACGTCATTTGCTATGATCTCAGGTGACCTGTTAGTACTGAGACACATTTCCAAGTAGCCTAGGAAGTTCTGGCCCGTAGGAACTTATCTTTTAGCAAGAGAACAGAGATGTACTTGGGTTAACCTCACCATATACATTCTCTCATTAGAGTGCACACAAAAGTCAAGAGAGGACGCTGGAGTGATGGATATGGGAAGACAGAGTGTTCTGCGATGAAGTACTCTGCTCCTTGCTCCTCTTCCATTCTAATACTAACAAATCTGTGGCACTAATTCTTGGGTCTCTGCCTCCATTTCCTGATGTTACTTAGATACCTATACTGCTAAGCCTGACTATGGCCTACATTCGGCTTCATTTCAGATCCTGCTTCCTATGTTTCTAATCCTCCCTGATAATCCTGTCACTTCTGGGCACACCCTAAATAATTTAACTCTAATGGCTTAACCAAAAAGTTTCTTTGGTATCCCTCCTCCAAACAAGTTTGTTCATATTAATCTTTGTATCCCCAGGGCTTAGCCTAGTGTCTCATGCCTGTAGAGCTCCCTTTTACTATTTATAGATAAAATTGTCCAATTTCAACCTACTTTGGTAGTAGAGGCTATTTCATGGCATAGCAATAATGGTGATAACAGTAGGTCTATATACACACATGTATGCAGCACAATTTTGTGTTCTCTTTGTTCATTTTTCTCTTTCAAAACACTTAGTATTGAAGATATGAGTAGGTTGTTCAGTCACTCACTCATTTATTTATCAAATATTCATTGAACTCCCATTTTGTGCTGGACATGGTGTAGTTCCTGGGATGAAACAATACATACTGAAGACCTGGTTTCTAAGCTTGAAGATCTTGCAGTATATAAGGAAAAAGATTACAATAGAACATAGAAAATGTTACTATATAACTTAATGTGGATGGCTATGGGAACATAGAAGATGAGTATCTAGCGTCCTCTGGACGGTGGTCAAGGGAGGTTTCCCAGATGAGGAGTCACATACCAATTATCTTAGTTTATGAGCAGCCGTGTGGACAATGGTGGGGTAGAGCATGAGGGAGAGGGTGGGAAGAGGTATATAAAGAACATGAGAGGTAGCAGTCATGCCAAGGTCTGGGGAACGTGCCGTATTTGTGGAACTACAACTTGCTGTAGAGTACAGATGTATAGGTTCCCTGTCTCAGATTGCTGAGGATGGAAAGGAAGACACAGCCCTGAGCGTGAGGACCCTACAATTGAAATAGGCTGGATGACAGCAGCAGAGCAGAGACATTCTAACGAGGTGCTCTGGCTGGAGTGAGCAGAATGGATCACGGTGAGTGAACGCGTGAGAGGTGGCGTATCCAAGAGGCACCAGAGCAAGGAGCTCAGTTGAGAGGCTCTGTTGTGTTAAAATACTGCATATTCATTGTGGAAAAGTTATTTCGAAGGAAGCCAGGAAATAAGAGACACTCTAGTGCATTGATGAAGCCATTACATGGAAGAGAAAGAAGTCTAGAAAACTGATGGTTTAGGCATGTACAAAGGATTAAAGTTCAGAGACCAATTATTGTGTGTCACATTCATCATAGGTTCAGGGAAGTCAAAATATTCTATTTTCCTAAAGTTTAGAAAGACCTGCTGGTAGTTGGAAATGAGAATCCGTTTGGATTATCTGACCAGAGATAAGACTTCAATGGTGTTTCAGTATCATGCACTACTTTACTGACTCTACAAAAGGGAATTACAATTAATTGGATTATGCTGGTCTCCACACGCTGGTTGTAAGAAAAGAAAGTATAAAAGTGTAACTATTGCTTAACAGGTCGTATCTATCATCAACCATGGGATTTGCTTTTTTACTTACCAATAAGATTAATTTCTTCTTAACAATCTTTCAATTTGAAGTCATTTTAATTATAGAGTTTAGAAAATTCAAAGGAAAAAGAAAACCTACTTTCAATGTATTATTAATAATTGGCCTCATTTTTTTCATATTTATGATGTGGGAAAAAATGGATGGCTTGTTTATTGTTTTGAAGATTTTTACTTACCTAAGATCCCTTTGCAGACTTTCTCAATTTTGATTTAATTGAAAATTATTTTATACTGCATATCTGTAAAGTGTTAAGCCCAAGGCTATGTTTCTGGGATTCACAAAGATGTGGTCTCTATTTTCAGGGAACTTAAGGTCTAAAAAAAAGACTTAGGTCTGCAAACCCCAAACATTACTACATGGCTAAATGGGGTGTTAGGTTAAAGAGATAAACTACTAGGTAACATAATACAGTTGAGCACTTCCCTGGCCCAATTGTGAGTGTTTCACATGTATTAATTCATTTTATCCTCACACCAACATATGCTATAGGAACTACTATTAGTTCAATTTTCATGACTGGAAAATGGAGGTCCAGAGATTAAGCAACTTGTCCAGGTTCACTGACGTATTTAGCTAGAGTCCAGTCCATCCGGCTCCAAGCCTGAAACCTTAGTCACTCTGTCATCATGGAGTATGGACTGGTTCATTCTGACTGGGGTGAGAGGAGGAATTTCTCCAAGTCTATGACAGCAAGGAAGTCATAGAATGTTAATGACTGAGATGGGAGAAAAAGCATGTTGTAGGCAAGAGATCTGCAAGTGTGGGATCCCAGGACTAGCCATTTCAATATTACAGTGGACATTATTAAAAATGCAAATTATCACATTATACCCCAGACTTACTGAATCAGAATTTCTGAGGTACAGCTGGCCATCTGTGATTTAACAAGTCTTTCAGGTGATTCTGATGCATGCTAATGTCTCAGAGCCACTTTTCTAGCAAACAGAGAGATATGGATAAAATTTCGATTATTGGCAAGCAGCCTCTTGATGGGTAGTGCAAAGGTGGGTTTTAAAATGTGAGAACTCAGTTTGGAAGTTCGTGGAATGCCTTAAATGTCAGGCTAAAAGATTAAATGTTTAAATGTTCTCCTTTGGACAAGAGAGAACCACCAAAAGTTGAATGGAGAAATAACATCATTCAGATTGTAGTTTATGGAGATGAATCATTCGGGAATATAATGACGCATTTGAGAGGTGAGAAACTAGGAAGATGCAAATGAGTTTTGAAGCTATTGTAATAGTCCAAGGCATGAGGAAGGCCAGAACTAAGTAGTGTTTATAGAAAGGAAAAAAGAGGCTAGGGGCACCTGGGTGGCTCAGTGGGTTAAAGCCTCTGCCTTGGGTTCAGGTCATGATCTCAGGACCCTGGGGTTGAGCCCTGCATTGGACTCTCTGCTCAGGGGGGAGCCTGCTTCCCCCTCTCTCTGCCTGTCTCTCTGCCTACTTGTGATCTCTCTGTGTCAAATAAATAAATAAAATCTTTAAAAAAAAAAAAGGCTAAGTGAGACCTTGAAATTTAATAAAAGTAGTGTTGGTAAAAGGAAAAGAGAACCAAGTAGAATTCTTATTTCTAGCTAAAAAGATGTTGATGTGCTGATGCAGTTGTCTTAGGTTGGACACCTAAGAAAGAGTAGCTAGGGTTTTTTCATTCATTCAATTTGTTCTTGGCAATAAGATGCCCGGGAGTTTGGTTTGGGTATGCTATCGACATTTCCAGGTGACAATATCCGGTAGACATTTGAATATTTGACTAGGAGCTTAGTAAAGGGGGAAAAAATTGGATAGGTCAATTTGAGAATTAACCACTAGAAGTAAAAGTTGAATAATAACAATGATGACAAAAGCCATGGACCTAGCACCTGTCATGTGCTAATCACTATAACAGGCTCTTTGTCTTGCTTTGTTTTTTTAAGATTTTATTTATTTATTTGAGAAAGAGACCCACAGGAGAGAGAATGAGGGGGGAGGAGGGAGCAGGGAGCCTAAGAGAGGGAGAGGGGAGCCCGAGCCTGGGCTCAATCCTGGGACTCCAGGATCATGACCTGAGCCGAAGGCAGCTGCCAAACCGCCTGAGCCACCCAGGTGTCCCGAGACAGGCGGTTTGAACACATGATCTTATTTAGCTTCCATAGCAACCAAGCAAAGTAGTATTATCCATATTTAACACGTAAAGATCTAAGGACCAGAAAATTTAAATAACTTGCTCAAGTTCACACAGGAAGTTAATGCCCCAGCTATTTCTACCACTGTTGCCTCAGTCACAAACTATTTCGCAAGATTACCTAAAATAATAAGGGAGGAAAATAGTCATGTAGAAATAGAACAAGAAGCGAAGAGTGCTACTCAAATTTATGTCCTGGAAGTGAGAATATAATTATTTATACACAAGGACATAAATAAACAGCTCCATACTATGATATAAAAGAAATACCCAACCAACAACATGGATTCCTATGTTAATAGTTGATCTCCAGTGATCAGCACCCTTACAAATCAGCATGTTTGACAAGGCAAATTCTACTGCAGTTTTGTCTGTAGAGGGTTGCAGTAGTTTTAATAGTCACACCTTGTGATTCAGGTCATCTCTGCTGAAGAACACCTATTATTGCAAACCCAGTACTCTTGGATGTGTTATGGTTGGTAACAAAGACTATGGCATAAACTTTATAGGGCAAAATACATCTAAAGTTGAGAGGAATGAAACACATGGAATGACAGGTGTTTCCCAGGTTCAGTAGTTCTATCTCTGCAAACAATGAGTTGATAGTTTGCAATCAAACTGGAAACTTGGTTGGTCAAGTACAGATAAACTGTCAGATTTATAACTGTCCATCTTAGTCTAAAATATTTAGGAAGACAGTACTAAATGATGAATGTCGGTTAAAGACATAAGATGGTTTTAGGAACGTTACCTTCTGAAAATCTAGGTCACATTTCCTTTAATGAACAGAGCTATTTTTAGTGATAAAACAGCCATACGTTAATTTGAATGTGTAATAAGGCACTTAAATAAATTTCCACGATACTTATCATTTGCAGATTGTATTTATATACTGAACACACCTTCGTCATGTATTTTAAAGACTAAGATTTCTTGGGGTTCCTGAGTGGCTCAGTCAGTTAAACATCCAATTCCTGATTTAGGCTCAGGTCATGACTTCAGGGTCCTGAGATAGAGACTTTAGTTGGGCTTTTTGTTCAGTGGGGAGTCTGCTTGAGAGTCTCTCCTTCTCTCTCTGCCCCTCCCCCTGCTTGCACACCATGTCTCTCTCTAAAATAAACAAACAAACAAACAAATAAATAAATCTTTAAGAAAAAATACTAAGATTTCTTTTGCCACTCATTCACGGACACTACCATATAGTACAACCTGCCATTTAATCTTAACTTTCCACTTCGCTAAGACCCCCCCGATCATCTGTCTCCCTTAAACTGGTGTACTTGCTATTCCCAAGAAAGAACTGTACACTATAATCTCTCCACTTTGGTTCTTGCTCCTTCTTGACCAACTTTAATATCGACTCTTTCCTCCTACCCCATCCTACCAATTCTTTAAAGCCCAAAGGAAGCCTTCACCTCTCCAGAAATCTTGCCTAGAGCCATCCACTTTTCCTTGATCTCACTCTGCTTTGAAAGCTGAGCATTTATTACCTCTAACTCTAATTTGGGGATTAAGCATTGACAATCACGGCATTCTTGCACAGTGTCCCCCTGCCCTCTGCTCTCTTGCAGATACCTCCTATTGGCCCAATCTAGTTAGAAGCCTTTTGGCAAGGGAACCTTAGCGATGAATGCATACGGGTCAGATCCTGGGTACTGAACAAAATAGTGAAGAGTGAAGAACAGATGGGGGTTTGGGGAAGGGAGGAGAAAATAACAAGCATATCAATCCAATCTAATGGTCTTTCACTAGAAACATGGAAGTCCTATTGCCCAGAAAAATATTTCAGAATCTCAAAATAGATTAACTTGGTTTTGAATTTTGTAGAAACTTTATGTATGGGTGGGGACAAGATCTTTTGTGTAAGGACACCCCTAACATCCTTAATCCCATAAAGAAACACATGTACATGCATTTATTTCAATGTATAATTATTGACATAAACACAGCTGCTCTCCATGTTAAAGGAACATTCAGCTCACAAAAGCATGGAAATTCCTACTTAGAGTGCCTACTCCATCCTTAACATGCCTTGTTGTGCCCAGATGCTCCCTGTATTTTTGTACCATTTAAAAGGTTGATGTACAAAAGCAAAAAGTGGTAGAAAAATTAACTGGAGAGAGAACCAAGCCATATAGAATTGTCCTATTCTTACATTTTATTATGCTTTAATCTCCATAATGCCTAGGCACAACAAAACAAATTAAGAATTAAAGAAGAGATAATTTGTGGATTTTTGGATTTGGGGGCAGGAAAGCTACACATGTAAAGATACACAAGACACGTACAGCCAAAACAGAATACTGAAATTGTGTAGTTTATGTTAAACTTAAAATAAATAGAGATTTACACTTCCCTTTAGATCCAGAAATACATGAAAAGTTGCAAGGCAGCCCACAACAAAGCAATTGACAAGAAAGATAGCATCTGCTTTTCTGTCTATTCAAGCTGAAGTTTTTTCATTCTAAATGCAAGCAATGCTTCCCAAGTTAACATAATTAACTCATGACAATCCTGAAACATCATAATATAAGATACAGATGGAAATTCAAAGCTTTAAAAATGTCAGCTAACTGCATCAGGATTATCACTTTTTTTAAAGTGAACAAACCATAATGCTAATTAAAACAGGTGTTTTTATTTGAAACCCCTTTGCATGTTATGAAATTACAACCAGGGTTATTTATTTATTAGTCTGCTGTGAAACATACATCTTAGAAAAAGGGGATCTGTGAAAACAACAAAGTAAAAAGATAAAAAGGATGACACTCAGCATTGCTTTCTGACACAACAGAGGACCAGTCCTTCAATTAGTTAGTAATTTCTGTGTGACTACTTGACAGAATCTACTAATTGTTAATCTTCCACTAACTATTGCTTTACATAATTAATTATATTCAAATAAAAACAACAAAGACATGTGGGCCAGTTGCCCTTTTGAGAATGTTTTTTTCACAAACTGTTTCTGCTCACTGACAATATTTCCAGTATGAAAAGATATTAATCTCACAAGAGAAAACATTAAAGTCTTAGCACACTCTTTCACCTTGCTTATACACAAACCCAGCCCCCCCAACCCACTACCACCAAGAACACAACAACAAAAAAACCCTATAGCAACAGACTGCTTTGCACAAATTTATCCTTGAAACAATTCCTAACAGCCGAAGTCCTTTGAGTTGGGATCTTTCATATTAATTTAGCATTGCATAAAATTCAGAGTAACCCGTCCAGAGGTCAAGCATCATTCATCATTAGTTGAAGTGACATTTTCAATCCTTCATATTGCAGCTGCTAAGTTGGGGGGAAAAGGTATTCTTTGGGAGGAAAAAAACAAGACACAGAACACAATCCTTGCTCTATCCACAGAAGAGAAAACAAGGTGCCTCTATGTCAGCATGATAATATGCTTAAATTTGGTGATGTCATTCTTCCCTAACCCCAGAGTCACTAAGCACATGGCAGCTGCATTCCTCCACTTAGGAGTTCTAGTGGAGATCAGTATTAACCATTTTAGATGTAAATGAAGTCCTTTGGTGGGGTGGAGAACATAGCTTTGTGAGTTGAAATGATGATTTATATCCGAGTCCTATCTTGTTTTTGAGAGATTGCAACTTGTTAACAAGGCTGTCCTTGTTCCTGTGGCATCCTCCATGCATAAAAAATTCTGGGAAGCTGAGTGTGATCACTTTTGAAATTGCAAAACAGCATTCCAAGGCTGTGCAGCAAAAGCACTGGCCAAATTAGGACCTATGAAGCTTTGTAGTTAACAGTGAAAGATCATTCTCTTTCTTTCTTCTTTGGGATGCCTTCCTTTCTCTGAAACATTAAGGTCAAGACAGGAAATGGGAGTAATTAAAATGAAAAAGCAATCAGAAAAAAATAGATAGCTGCTATTTAACTGACGTAATTCACAGGGCTTTTGATAACGCTTACATGTTTGCAAAATTATGAGACTTCTCCTGGTTCTAAAATATCAGGATATCTGCTCCAGGAAGCAAAATTTCTCTGGCAAATATTCCCAGTCCAAAGACAAGTAGTATGAAAAATACCAATAAAAGAAGTAAAATCTGGAGATTTCTGCTAAGACTCTAGTGA
This sequence comes from Nasua narica, assembly GCA_028533885.1. Classification (NCBI taxonomy): domain Eukaryota; kingdom Metazoa; phylum Chordata; class Mammalia; order Carnivora; family Procyonidae; genus Nasua; species Nasua narica. The sequence goes on along the minus strand of CM052810.1, from coordinate 96,711,381 downwards.
TTCTTTGACTCTGCCCCTCATAGTAGAATTTTGAAAACACAGTAGAATTAAAAAAAAAAAAAAAGACATAGTAGAATTTTGGTGCTAATTCTCTTCCCCAGTTAGAACGGTGTGACTGAAAATATCTGTAGTAATTGCTTATGATGGGTAAGAAAACCATTTTCCAAATGTTGCAAAAATCAAAACTAAAAATGACTGACATTTCAGTGGAGAGAAGAAAGTAATTGCAAGGAATCCTCCACATCAATGGCTTGTATTTGAATTATGTATGTAGTTATAATTCTGTTGCATTATGTCAAAATTCGTATAATTTAGTATTTTCATCTGTAATAACTTTCCTACTATTATTTAACCTTCTTATCCACTATGTTTGGCCAAGATCACACCTGTTCAAAAAAGGCGAATGGAGTAAATAATGGCGTATGAATGAGGCAGGTGAGATCATAGGTCCTTTGGATCGTTACACATGTGGTCAGAGCCGGCAGTGGTCCAATTTTTAGACTTGACCCTGAGGGAAATGTACACCTTTTACTTACATCAAAACCATATGGGATTTCTGGCATTGAAAACTTCTTTACAAAGTAGACTTTAAGTTTGGATATAGACGTCTTATACACAAGCTAACCAAAAGTAGAGGCTGTCCCTACACAGTGGTTCGAAAACTGTTGCAAATTCTAAATACCTTTCCCATTTCACTGTTAATTAATTACCTGATATGAGTAATCTCAGTAGCACATAAAGATCGAATTGGGGTGTTAAAGAGGTGATTATCTTGATAATTTAAGAAATTATTTTTACTAAGCCAATTGAAGCAAAATATAAGAATTGTGTTTATATTGTGCATGACAGATAAAACACTCTCACACTTGGTAGCTCATTTAATAATCGCAACAATCTGGGAGAAAGTTATTAGTTGGCACTCCTTGCATTCTAGGGGACAGTGAATGGAAGTTCAGTGAGATAACTACACAAACCTTATAAACAGGGGCGCCAGGATTTGAACCAAGTCTCAGTCAAACACCCTTTTTCTTGCACCTTTGTAGCCTCATTGCTGCTATTTAAATCAGCTTTCCATTTTAATTGTTAAGTCCTTTCTAGGTTGAACTATAAAGAAAGCATCGGCGATAAAAGTAGTAACATCATTCGAATTCAAAGCACGAGTAGTTTGAAAGATACTGATGAATGGTTTTAAGGTAGGTCTCAGTGACCTCCCTGAGGTCCATCAGTTTCAGCTCCTTACTCTGGAAAACCAAAGCATCCTTACATCAAGTGCCCTGAGTCTGCTTCACAGCAGGAGATGACGGCATAACTGTTATTTCGGGATCATTTATCTTTTTCTTCCCCAGGAACTTCCCTGTTTCCAACCCTGAGTTCCAAACACTTTAACACCTCTTAGAGAGCCTGGTTTCTGTGCAGTTCAGGTAAGTTTTATATTCTTCCCTCAGGACTACCTCTTTACCTGGATGTATGGCTGAAAATGCAAATCAGATGCCTATCCCGGTGGAAGAGAATGCCAAATGGAAAACGCTTTTCGTGGGAGAGCCCAGCTATGGAGCAAAGGTGGAAAGAGCAGCAAAGAGCCAAGTCAGAACTCCGAATCATGGTTCTGTTTCTTAATCTCTTAGTTTGGGTTGCTGGGTTGGTATGAGCATTTATTAAAGAAAATGTATCCAGAAGCCACCTACAAAATTGCAAAATATTATGCTCTCTAGGCATTATCATTAGGCCAAATTTTTCCTCAACCAGAGTAGAGATGCTCAGGAGGGTAGAACATTTAGGAGAAAGCACAAAGGAAGAGCTCCCAGGATACATGATACATGCCACGTATTTGAGAATTAAAGTCATCTGAATGTCACTATGCAGTTGCAGCAAATTCACTTACATATCTTTTCATTTTAGTAGGAGCCTATAACCTGTACGTATTGAATGAATCACATCATGGTCATTAGGATCACGTTCGGGAGCCTTGTCTAGATGCATTTGTTAGGGACCATCTCAGTTGCTACCTGGATGCAATATTTTCTTTGAAAGGGCATTTTGGATAAATTCATATTGTCAAAATGCTAATGATCCAAATTTTGAATTCTGAAACCCCACGATGTTTAACTGAGCTAGCGCGGGAGCTTGATAGAGATTAGAAAGCTGAGCAGAGAGCCCTCTACATGATAACTGTCGCCACTCTCCTGCTTCAGATGTTTGAAGAACAGAGGAGATGCACAGTTGTAGCCATGTCTGTCCATACAATTCCATCCCAATTTTCTTGCAAGTGTCCGTGATGCAAGATCTTGGAAAATGTCAATCCTACATTCCAAGCTGAATTTCCAGTTAAAGGAACAAAAGTAAGGAACAACGAGGCTCAAAAGTATTCCAACTGCTGGAATACAACACGGCATTTGAAACTATCTGTGGCTGTCTTCAGCCTAACCTTGAATGTCAAATCTTATAAGCAATGTAACCACTGCTTTGAGAGATTATTTTGTAGTCTAATGGATCTCATTGTCAGGAAATGGGTTTTGATAATCAGCCAAAATCAAGCTTTCCAGAAACAAGTTTTATTTGCGCATTTCCCTCCTTCAATATTTATGGCTAATGCAGATATTTCACTTACGGGTTTCTTTTTCAAAACTTTAAATTGGTAGATGCGGAAAGGAAGAAGACAAGTTTATTCTTTTTCTTTCAGAATTATTTTCCTTCTTATCTGCAGCAAACTTAACTGCTAATACGGATGACTGCTTTTCCGCCGAGAACATGATAAATCCTTACAAGGAGAAGCAGCACAGATAGGTGGGGATATTTGAGCAGTACCTTTGCAGGAGCTGCTGCTGGAAGTTTACCAAACAAACTAAATCTGTAAGAAGACTACTTCAACTTCAACAGCTTTAAGATTCTTTGTATTGCCGTCATTCATTGGTAACTGGGGAGTTTTTACAGCCTTTCCAATCCTAGAGTCCTTTCAATCATTAGATGCCTTAAAGGGACAGAAGGCCTTAAAATGTGCTCCGGATCTCCCTAGTTGAACAAGATACATAGACAGAGGGGGAAAAGTCAAACAACAATACAAAAAGCATTAATGCAAAAAACAGTGGGGTCTCTCCCTAATTTGACTTTCTCTACAGGTGGCCTGCAGCTGCGTGCAAACAGGTTACCCCATCGCCTTCCCAAGAGCACAACAACAAAGTGCTATCTGTATTCACAAGAATACATTTAGTGGCAAAGACTGATTCAGGTCTAAAAATAAGAAGAAAGCATTTTTCCTGCATAGCCTGAGGTAACTCTGTGTACCAGCAGAAGACAGTAGCACTCTTGTCTCCCTGGCTGTGCCTGAACATAAAGGAATCAGAAACCTACTTCACATGACTCAAGGAGGCCCAGGGCCAGCAAGGAGTTGATTCATTCTATTTACATCCGTGTGAGTGCCATTGACTACACAAGGCAGCTGGGCAGGCAAAATCAATAAGGAATATTCTGTTTTCAATTGACTTCAAGGTGAAAAAATATATATATACAATCTCATATATATATATATATATATATATGAGATTGATATGTCTTTTTAAATAAGTATTCTGTCAAGCTAGCCAACATGATACTGATAGGTGAAATTAGGGAATGCCTATTAGGTTTGGCTTAAAAATAATTGATCAGACCACCTTCACTAATCTCATTTAAGAAGAGACATACACCCTACCCACACGGTTACTTGGCAGTAAAAACTAGAAGGAAAACCAGAAAAATGCTTACATTGGATGGATAACCTTCCTAAATTAAATTTATAGTTTCTGTATTAATATTTATTTATTTATTTATAAAAAAGATTTACATATTTATTTTAGGGGGAGAAATGAGAAGGAGCACGGGGTGTGGTAGAGGGAGAGAGAATCTTAAGCAGACTTCACGCTGAGCATGGAGCTGAAGCAGAATTTGATCTCACGACCTTGAGATCATGATCTGAGCTGAAACCAGGAGTGCGATGCTTAACCCATTGAACCATCTAGGTCCCCCTAATTTGTGGTTTAATATTTAAGTAATTTCTTTTGAAATGACCTTCTGATAACATTGCTTCTCGTAATTAACGTTCACATGTGAGGAAGTTCAGCTTATTTCTGGGGAATTCTTTCTCTCCCTCCTTCCTTCCTTCCTTCCTTCCTTCCTTCCTTCCTTCCTTCCTTCTTCCTTCCTTCTTTCCTTCCCTCCTTCATTCCATTTCCCTTCTTATCTCTAAAGCATGTATTCATATTTTTTCTTTCATGGAATCCCTTTCCCAGTTCATCAGGCTGATTTAGGAGCAAATCAGCAAGGGGTGCTCTCCCTACACTCACCTACACTGCCAAAAAAAAAAAAAAAAAATCTGCCCTTCCCCATCTTCTCTGGAACACAGTTGTACTTCCATTCCCACAGTCAGCCAGATCTGCCCTGAGATATGTTTAATCCCTACTGACCTAAGAAGTGTGAATCTCAACTCTCCTTCTAAGTATAGGTCTTATGAATAATATATTTGTTGAATCACTATATTCCAGAACTGTCTTCTTTTTAAACTTTTTGATAGCGCTGTTTTCCCATCCTATTAGCAAACCATACAATGTTACTTTTGTAATGTGTACATGACAACCATTTGCAAAAACTTTTCTCTACTTTGAATATCCAGATGGTTCCAATTTCTTTCCTTATTTTTCTTTAAACCTCCACCTATAGTGTTTTATGAAGATGTATTATTTTAGAATACCTCATAATAACATACTTCTGCTGATGCATGCCAAAAAAAAAAGACTAACTGATTTGCCTTTAGAATTCAATAAAGAGGAAGAATGGATTTAATAATGATTAATGAATGCTTTACTGTTTTATGTTATATAAAAAAAATAATGCCTGAAAAATATATCTTGTAAAGGGGTAGGATAAGTGTCCAGTAGTCAATGTTCATTGCTAAGTGAAGGCACATAAATGAGACCGGGGTAAGATTAACAAATCATTCTCAAGAAAGTCACAAACAATTGAGTGGATATACAAAAGAAAAAAATCCAGGCAAGCTATGTAATAGTTTTCTGATTTTAAGTGAGACACACTTAATAGAGTGCTGCTTAAAATAGGGCTTTTAAGAATTAGGAGGGAAAACTTCAAATCCTAATCATAAAAAATTTTCAATACCAGATGAAGTAAAAATGTTCAATTATATTCTCATGATTGGGATATGAAAGACAAATGGTTTACTGAGGAAAATTGAGAGTCTTCAACACACTTTGACAGAATAATCACAGAGCTCAGGTTTTAAATGGTCAAGCTTATGGCAAGGCTGCTCCTTCCTCTTGTGTTTGTAACTAGTGACATTTGCTTGATTTCTGACTGATGCTAATTTTTAAAGTGTGTGAGTACTAACTGTATCAGAGAAAACAGCATTTAGTTTTAAAGTTTCTTCTATTGCCTTTGACTACTTATCATGTCTCCCCTAACTTCCCCAGTAAGAAACTTTGCAAGATTAAGAAAAGTAAAGCTTTTGAAGAGACTAATACAGGTTATAAACACATGAAATCAAAACATATATAGAGACCATCACATTGTAAAATAAATATTAAAAGTATAAGGAGAAATTGAATCGGGTTTGGAGAACATGTGAGATAAGTTGTTGAGGTTCCTCCAAACTCAGCAATTCTCTTACTCAAACCTGAGAAGACTAATCTAGGGACTTACACAGCCACTAACATTATCCAGCCAAACTTTCAGAACTACTATGTTAGTATAGGGATGGGCAAACCATGGCCCATGTGTCAAATTTATCTTATGGCATAGATAAGTTACTTTTGAAACAGGTCATGTAAAAAACATGACCTGTTTCAAGATATGCCATTCATATAGATGGTATTTCTTAAAGTACTATTTTAGCTGCATTTCCTTAATTCTCAAAAAGTTAACATTTTGGAATAAAAAGGAATATAATATAATAAAAAAATAAATGTACATCTATGCAGGTGAATCATTTACCCAAGATCACTTGTCAATTCACCAAAAACATCAACAATATTGCATTAGTTGGCACAATTTACCTAACTATAGACAAGCACTTTAAAGGTAGTTCTTCTGGCAGTTGGTTTAATCTACTTTACAGGACTCTAAGCTCCTTCAAGAAGGTGGGCAATTTCAGACAGTCGTTAAATGAGATGAGACTAATAAGAGCAATGTAAAGCAGTGAAGAGCTATGTAAAGTGGTAGTCGTGATTGTGATTAAATATTTATTTAATAAATACTTTTTGGATGGATTAAATGTTGGCTCCATCTAAACTATGATTTTTAAGAGTTTTAACTGCTAAAAAGAATATCATGCTGATAAAATATTACGGATACGAAATTCTACTGAGTAACATGGAATATGAATACTCCTCTGGTTATGCAATGCTTGGAATTCCAAGTAGGAGTTTTACTCATGGAAGAAATACAGTATGTGGCCCTGTGACTAAAAGATAATAGGAACTATTGAAGATGGAGATTTTTCCACTTGGTCCTGGGCACGGAATCAAAATCTAAGTTTAACTTGGTGATATTTAAAAATGCATAACATGCAAAAGTCTGCAATCATTCTGTTTCTCAGCTAGTGAAAATAGAAGTCTACAGCATAGTATGTGTCAATTTTGAAAATATAGCCAAATCAGGCCGACAAGAAAAATCTTAAGTAAATAACTTCATCCATGTGTTTAGTACCATCCATGACTCTATGCCAAATTCACTTCAAGTTCCCTTCTTCAGCAACTTCTTTTATAACATGTGCCTGCAGCTATTAACTATCTGAAGTGTTGATGAGGATAGGAAAGAAATTACTTTCATGGTTATGTTTTAGGGGGACATTTGGAATTCAACAGTATGTGAGAGGACCAGCTTCAGCTTGAAATAATCTGCTAAGAAAAACACCTGAATTCTAAGCAAACAGTTTAGCCATTTAAAACTCATTGAGGCAGATACACATGATAAGAAATAGCAAAATTAAAAAAAAATCAGAGATAAATGACCTATGTCCACCAGTGGCAATGGAAAGAACCTAAAATAAGTTAGACTGAAAATATACCATGAATTCTGTATGAAAATACCAGATATTTGATTCTGAATGGAAAGTATCCTCTGGTCTCTAGGATATATTTTTCTGGTTAGGTAATGATGCCTTTCTTCATTTCTTTAGTATTTATTGTTTCTGATTGACAATTTTTAAGTTGTATTTTTGCTATGACAAAGGTCATTTTTTCCCTCCTTAATAGGAAACATTCAAATGGCTCATGTTCAAATTTATTTTTGAAAGAAATGTGCATTAATAGGAACTTACAGGTGTGCACATTTCTCAAAGTACACTGTTCTCTGCCAATTGAAAAATTACATAGGCTATCATCTAGGAGCAGCAACACCACTATTTAAATATCCATGTTTATTAAATGATTTGTTGCTGTTCTTCCAAGTGGGAGCATTCTGTGAAACACAAATACATATTTTTCTTAATAGCTAACATGTCTTCCAGAACACATTACTTAATGTTCCTGTTTGCTCTTGTTTTGTTTTAAAAGATGTGCGTAGATCTCTTTCTCTTGAAGACTCTCAAGTTCACTTTTCAACAGTGAGAAATACACCTCTACCTGTCTTACATTTCTTAGGAGTCCCATCTTCCATAGGCTGGTCGTACACTTTCTATCCTCAACAAAAATACACTAAAACTTCTTTTTAAAGGGTGGAATGCTCATTGCTGTACAGAAGATGCAGAGAGCGATAAAGGAGCCCTAGAGGATGTGGCCCAATCTGATTGGGCGACTGACCCAAACCAGCTCCTACTCTCTTTCCCTGCAGCCCCCTTCCAGCTAGTGGTGGCTGTGTAATAAAACACAGTGGCCTAGAAATTTTAACATGTGTGTTTCACTTACTACAATCAAATCTTTACATCTCTCCAGGGTTAATGAAGACCTTGAAAGTCTTTACCTTTGTGAACTCTGCTGCCCACTTTATATACAATTTTTGATCAAGATTTTATCCCTATTTAGACTTTTACTTTACACTCCACAAATTTCTCTTTGTTTTATACGGTTTCTTTTGATTTGCCCATGAGTTTAGATGTTCTTTGCTAAATCTTTCTTGCATTTCAGACTTTTGTTCTGGGATGACTTAACTTTTTTTCTCAAATACATCCTTAAAATATTTTTTCTAGAGATTCTATTGATTTTAAACTCAGATTTGTTTGCTTGAGAATGGGAAGTATTTGTTTTTTGTTTTTGCTATAGATCTTTAAAAACAGATATGCACTGTTAGTTTGAATGTTATTTTCTCATACATGTAAATGCTACTTACTTATCAAATGTCTTTCTCCATCTTTCTGTGTTAATTTTGTGCCATTTTTTAAACTATTTACCTTTTGATTTTAAAGTCTCTCTCTCCAATTAGATTGGAGAAGGGAACGAGAGATAGGAGGGAATTATTGGGCTGATTAAATGCTCCTTCTTATCAACCTGGTGACTAATATTTTAAGGGATCACTATGCTGGGTGGTTCCCTCCTATTGTCTTCCAGAAAGGCCACATCAGGGTATTTCCTTATAAACTGGATTAAAAGTAGATTTTTTCCTATATCTGCACCTGTATTAAGATCTATAGGCTTATATGTGTTATATATAATATACACCATAAAATAGAATTTTAACAGAACTCTTAGAAAAGAATGCCGATTTTATACTTGCATCTCTTTATTATATTTTTTATTTAGACAAATGAACAGTGATAATAAGATAAGAGAAGCCATGGATTCTGCTATGTTTTCTGAATTATAAATTAATTCTCAAAAATTCTTCTCCATTTCATATTTTATGTTTTCAGTATGCTTTAAAGATGTGTATCACTGTGGGGAGAAGGTAGTGGCTGGAGGAAAGGGTGGGGAGAGGATGAGAAAAGGAGAGGTCAGGTTAAATTAGTGAGAAATAAAATTATAGTCAACTTTGAGATCATTTCAAATAACATCCTTATGTATTATTAAAGATAATAAATGGTTGTTAGTATAATTCCTTAGAGGATCTGAGTTAATGCTTAGTTATGAGGGTTTTATAGTTAGAATATCACTTTTTGTAAAGACCAACAGATACCTCTAAAAATAATTAAGAATGCTTAAAAGTGTTCCTAGAATTTTGGATGTATTTTCTCTGAAGACTTTTTGCATAACAAACAGGTAAACAACCCATTCTATTTCAAGTATATATGAATCATTAATTAGTGCAACCTAAATTATTTGGAAGGATGATACAGAATATTCTAAAGCACTGGCTTAAGGATTCTAAATGAAAATAACAGTTTTGGGTAAGGGTTAACACAAATGCTAGTTTATATGTAAGTAATTTATTTTCAGAAGTAATCATTTTAGGCGTTTGGGTGCATTTAGAAATAATGGGTTTTATTCAAATAATTATTGTGTCTTTCTTCCAAATGATCTGATTCCCTCAACCCCATTTCTCTGGGGTTGTTGTGATGTGATTTGAAAGTTTTAGCATTCTTCAAACGGTAAAAAAGGAGAGGAAAAAAAAAAAAAACCAAACCCTTGCTTGCTTCTAACTTCAGTAGAAAGTTCTGTTTCACATAGGAAATGACAATATAGGTTGAAAAGGCTCTGCTCAGATATTGCAATCTAGATGCTTCTCTTCATATTAACTCAAGTTAAAAATTTCATTTTAATGTGCATTAGATCACAGATTTTTCTTTAGCGAACCCACATTTCCATCCTAGGGACTGCACTTTAATTCCTGGTATGATCTAGATGCCATATAATCCTGGACAGTAGAGTCAATGAGACTTCTTCCTTTGGCACAAAGCAGGCTTAGGCAAAAGTTGAGATCATCTCTCATATTAAAGAAAATCAGAATATTTCCTTCACCTTAAATATCTTTCTGTACACAAAAAGTAATGCTTGAAATCCTCAAATTAAGATTCAATCTTTATTTAAGAGATAAATCTTGGTTAGAATATAAGTTCCCCTGGAAAAGACAATATTTTTAATGATTCTTTATATCTCAACATTTGTGAACATCACATACTTTCTTGAGAGCGGGTTTTAGAAAGAGACAAGAGTGTATGGGAAATATATATCTTAGATGTTTCAGAAGAGGGCATTGCCAAGGAAGGACTAGTGGGCAAAATGTTGGAGCAAATTTCTCCTTCATCACAATCTTATCAAGGGCTGCCCCAATATTTGTGCACACACTCATTCATTCTACAAGCTTTAATTTGGAATCTACTATGTTCCTGGCAGTTGTAAGCATTCGAGTGTAAAAATGAACACCGTACATTTTCTGGTTTTAAGAATCCTATTCTAGTGGAGGAGCTAGAAACCAACAGTCAATAAATAGAGTGACAAATGTGTAAGAGAAGACTGTAAGAGAGTCCACTGGAGGATTATGTAAAATAGAGGGACTCCATTTACCTATAAACTATTTTTGGAGTTAGAATGTTTATTCATAAGAATATGAGAAGACACTTATTTAGTATAATGCACATTGAATCCAGTCAACCATTGCTGGCCTGACATTACCAGCTCTAGGAATGCTTCACTACATTTCTTCTCTGAAGACCTGGTGCCAGCAAAGCTTCAAATATTTTAATATCTGGTCAAGTCAGCTGCTCTGACAGCAATTGATTTGCTGAATGTCAAATCTGTTCACTCTGGAATTTAATGGGTTTTAATAAGGTTGGGATGGGATAAATCTAAATAATGTTTGAATAAGTATTTACCAATTTAACTTTTTATATTTTGGTTGAATAGAAGGCATTTATATCTCTAAATACAGATTTACATCATGGGCATGAAGGCAGCACCACTATTCATTTTATGGATTATAATATATCTTGACACAATCCAGGGAGTTTGAAGGTAGACTTGACACTCCATCATTTGCTTGCGTAGTTGTGTCTTTTCCTAAAACTGAACAACTTAAGCAGGGGGTGATTATAGATGTTAACTTTGACGCTGCTGACATTTGTCACCTTATGTCATAACCTTAACATTATTAAAGCATATTTATGGAAGGGTTTCCTGATTGTTCAAAGCACAACCTAGAAAGTGAAATGTACAGGCTTGTAACATTTGTTTCATCAGCAATCAACGCATCAGTTTTTCTTCAAGAGGTAACTATTATGTGTCATGTTTTCTAGGGGAAAAAAGTAAGAATTGCTATGATACGATTTTTGATATTTTTTTCTCTATTTTTCCTTTGTTGTAGAGGTTACATTAGAAATGAAATAGGCTGTGAATTTCTCTTTGTCCTTCATCAATCAAAGCTGATCAATTATAAGACCAGCAAAACTGGATCACAACTCCAAGCTACATGGTCCTATTACACTCATATTATTACTAAAAGCCACATCTATATTCCAAACTGGGATACTATAACCCCTTTGTCATTTTCCAATAAAAAGACCATACCAAATAGGCCGAGCACACCGTAATTAGCAGCTGGCAGAGAAAGCTGTAAATCTGTATGAGTTCTGAACGATTTGCTTACATTGTTGCTTTGTTGACAAATGATGCTGTACATGTTAATGTTCCTGAAATGTCCCCATTGCACCTGACGTGCCAATAAATGCCAGCCAGCTGTATGAATTATGGAAATAAGATTTTTGTTTATGAAGGTATCCCAGACATTTATTTTACAGCATTCCTCTCGACAGATTTAATGTCTGGAGTTACATTGAGAAGATATTTGCTACCTGACATAATGGATAATGGAAACTTTAAAGGCTCTTTTTTCTTCCTTTTAATGATGAGATTAATATATCCACACACGCACACACACGCACACACACACACACATATATACACACACATATATATATCTCTTAACATTTACCTTCTGACTTCATAATTTCCTCTTAATTTTTAAACACCACACATTCTTGCTCAGGAGTTAAATAAGATATCAATTTCTAATTAAGACTATTAGGGCTTAAAATGTAGAATTATATACTTGTAATTTTCATTTCCACTCCAGTCATTCTTTTAGTGTGTACATAAATAGCACAAATATATTTTGTATGAATTATATCATTTTGCATTTGTTGATCTATTAACTTTATTGTTGGTCTAAAAGAGTTTCAGTTGTGAGTATTTCTTTTATATGTTCCAAGAATTAGTCCTCAAATAAATATCTTTATCTCAATATACCTTAAATAATATAGTCTGTGGCTAGAATCCCACAAACTTTTCCTCATTGCCTGCTATACCTTTGAAACCCTTGGTTCAGATAAGAGATTTAATTAATACGGTATTATTAAAGAGCTCTCACATGAGATAAAAATTACCTGATCTTACAATAATCATAAAATAATCACTGGTTCTGAATCCTATAAACATAGCAATAAAATAAATTAAGCCATACTGATGTAAAAGCTTTTTATTCTCACATCAGAATGAAATTTATAATTCCCAGATGGGAATGCCAATCTTCTCAAGTTTTAATCTTCAAAACATTTGTGTGATAGAAACTCCCCATTGCTTTTGAATTATTCTACTTTTCCATAGGTCACAGGAACCTAGAAAGCATGATTTCTGGGCTCTAGCCACAATTTTGTTTTCTGCTTCAATGCTGAGGAATGGATTGAAACAGGACCTAAAACAGCTGATCATATGTAGCCAATAAGATGTTGAATTTGATCGATGAAATGCAAATAATCTGCCATATGATATGACTCGTGATTTTGAGAAGAGGCCAATGGGTAGAGGTGATTTGGCCCTCTCTGAGTACTGGTTAGGTGATTTTTTTTTTTTACCTGCGTTAAGTTGTTCCATTGATTTTTACATATATATAAACCAACGTACTTTTTCAACAGAAATGTTTGATATACTTTCCACGTCCTTTTCAAGATCTCCCTGCTACCTAAAGTCTAGAGCCACAGTGGGAAAAGAAAAAAAAAGGCTCTTTATGGAACTTTGAACAATGGCGCCTTAAGGATGATTAACATATAAATAGGGAGGAAAGTCAAATCACCTTTGTGACCAAAGGCAATTCCCTTCAAATACTTCTTTCCCCACAAAAGAATCCAGATGGCAAAAATGATGCTTAAATAAATGCTGGCTATGGCTCAATTCTTCTGGTTCACATTGGCTACAATAGACACATTTGTATATTAACCATTTCACAGATTTTGTGCAAAGAGTAAGCTACATGCCCATAAGCCTATTGTGTTCAAAGAGTTAAGTCTCCAATTCTTGGCATGGCTGCTCTAGTCTGTATTTGCTCAAAGGAGGATTAAGGGTAATGTGTGGCAGAGGAACAATGTAAGGAGACCTGGACTATATCTTTCCTCAGTATACCTGCACAACGGGAAGCACGGGGCTCCAGACCCCACTCTCCGTGTTCTCTCTCACGTGTATGGAATTCATTGAAACTAATGGGAAGGAAATTATAGTCGTCTCGTAGGTCTCCTAACTACAGGTTTCTGTGTGGATAAATTTAACTTGTCAAGGTTTCTTACAGAATGACACAACGAAAGTCAAATAGTCAACTAAGAATAGCAGAAAAATCTAAAAGTATTCAATTCCCCCATTTCGGTTAAATAAAACCAGATACATCATAGGCAAAGAACAGAGTTTGACTGGAGATTTTCCAAAATGATACTATAATTTTTTACTAAGTTGTGAAGTTAAACACACACCAAGTAATAAATATCTGGGGGGGAAAAAAAAGGTGGTTCACCCAATTATATCAGAGTATAATTTTAAAAAATAAATTACTTATTAAAAAAATCTCCTATACAATCCTAGGATATATTAGGATTCACTTCAGAAAAAAAATGAGGAAAGGAAATTATTGAATGGTATTTGACTATTATTCAGAATGAGCGTATCATCCAGGAAATATATAACAATAAATAACATTTGAAATGGACAGATGGACTGTGCTGCTTTATTTGGGCAGAGTAAAGTGGTAAAAGGAAGTTTCTTTAAACACAAATCCTTTCCAAAATAGTTACAAGAAATTTTATCTCAGCAACATTTGCAGAATAATAATAAAAATAATAAATAAACATTTACCTCTTTTGCCTTTTATATCAGAACTTCAGGAAGTAGGAAGTATTATTAACTTTATTTTATAGTTTGGAGGAAGCAGAGTCCTGACAAGTTTTCATCTATTCAAAGCTGTGCCACTTTTACACAGCAAGGCTCAAATTTATCCCAAGGCACTGTGACTCCAGAACTCACGTTTAAAAGCACACATTATTTTGTGCCTAGAAATTAATGTGCTGATTGTCACAATCTAATTTTGGGAGTTAATGAATGTATTTTGGAAACTTTATTGAAAACTGGAAAGCAAAGTCAAGCGGATTGGGGAAGAGGATCCTCCAAATGGAATAGAAGTTGGTAGGAAAGATTTAGAGCAAATATAGTTAATAAAGTAATTGTACACAGTGAGGTGAATGAGGTGTATCAAAGGGTTACTTCTGGAAATTTATAAGGATTTTATATGAAATTTAAAAGAATTTATAATTTATAAGAATTTTTTTTCCCAGCTCCTGAATATACACGATATCCCAACCTCAGATAAATCATTACTAGGAGAGCAAAGTCCTAGATTGGACGCCTAATTTTTATGGACAAATATGTTCATAAAATGTTCATAAAAATATGTTCATTTATGTTTGTGAGTAGAATGTAAATTACAAAATGAAAACTTATATTCCCCAAGTGAGATTATCATCTGTGATAGGTACTATGTCAAGGCAGAGAAAAAACATATGTATTAACTACCAAGAATTAATATTTGAAATAGGAACAATAATACTTACCAACTCAGAAAAAAAACATGCCCCCTCTCCCAGAGCTTTAGTGCCCCTGTTTTTCACTAGCTCCCAAAGTACTCTGGACAAAGACCAGATGGCAAAAATGATGTTTACATAAATGCCGGCTTTTCTTTATACTTTGTGTCTTATTCATCTTTATACTTTGTGCCTTTACCTGGGACATAATGATGATTCAATTTATGTTTGTTGAAAGAAGAGTGACTACTGATTCAAGAAACCCACCCTACACTTATGGAGAGAGCATTTAAGACATACTGACTGAGAGCACGTAGAGTGTAGATTTAATCAGTCCCAGGTTTGAATCCTGGCTCTGTCACATTGAGCTGTGGCCTTTGCACAAATTAACCCCACTAAGCTTCAATTTCTTTATTGGCACAATTGAGGTGAAAATGTCCAACACTTTGTGTTCTATGATTGTTAAATAAAATAATATGTGTAAAGCACACCATGGCATGCCTGGTACATAATAAATGTTCAATAAATGTTAAAGACATAGTCACAAAGTAAATATTGAGAATGACTCAAACTTGTCATCTTAGGATAGTAAGAGCAGCCAACTTTTGTAGGCAGTGGAGTGTACACAGAAGGGGTAGATTTCTTGGAACAGAGATTAAGCTGCTCTATTATTCCAGTCATTAGTGACCACTTAGGTGGAGATATATTTGGAGGCAATGAAAATCACCCTTCTAATGATATGTTGAAAGATGGAAACTATATGATAGAAATATATGTTTGAGAATAATTTGAGTGCAAGAGATGTTTGAACTGCAAGTTCTCTGAGGAAGGAATGGGTAGAGAAAACGTCCCAGAGGTGAACTTTCGCAAGTCTAGTTCAATAGGTGAAATGAAGAGAAACCAGCAAAAGGGACCATTAAGTCCTTTTTAAAGTCTTGACTCAGTGTCTTTAATCAGAAAGTAGGTAGAAAAGGCCATAGAAGATGACAGATGGTTGGGGAGGACAAACATGAATGTAAGTCAAAGAGCATAGAGAACTTGTCCACGCCAGGAAGCAGATGAATTAAATACAGAAGGAAAGAGCAGGTTCCAGAATCATTTATTGCTCCACACAGTGTAGTTGATTTGTGGGAGAATTTCTGATGGGGTGCTTAATCTAACTGGCCAGAAATCTATATCTTTCTCTTCTGCCCATAAAAGCAAACTGAGGTGCAATGGAGTGTGATTTTTTTTATGGAAATCTTGACTTTTCTCCAATCTATTTAGAAAAAGGTAAACTATTTGAAAACATAAGTACTTAGAGCAATTGAGATGGCTGCTCTAGAATGGGATAAAAGGTAAAGAGCCAAATGGAGAGGCTGGCCCGTGGATTCTATTTGTGTCCCAGAGCATCTGTCCAAAGGAGACCTTAAAACATCACTTACAACATAATGAACAGGGAGAATTTATTTTACTAGAACTTGTCTTAGGAGGAGAATTACATATGGTTCTTTGATACGCTGTTTCAGAAGGAAGAGAGGAGCTAAGATCTTAAGTGGTAATACTTAAGTAAAAACAAGATATCATTCAATAGTCTTCTAAGGGGGGTGAGTAGAGTTGAAGGAAAGGATTTTGATTTGTTGAATGGGGTTTGCGAGTGGAAGTGCTAACGACAGTAGACTTCTCTTTTGCTCTTCCATTACCCAATACTTGAGTTTGTCTCTAAAAATATGTTTAATAAATATATCAGTTTAATGAAGTGACAAATTGTTGGCTTGCTCTGGAGGTCAAATAATAAGTCTCATCAGCGTGCAAGGTTATTAACCCACCAAAGGTGTTCATATGTCTCCATTCAGTTCTGGTGGAGGGGCTGGCATTCCAGAAACTGTTATAAAAGGGAAGATGGAAGAAAGGGAAGTTTTATCCTTCAGTTTGGGAAGGATCAAGTCGATTAAAGCAAAAAGGAAATTGAAAAAGAGTACAGATCTTCCTCCACTTATGATGGGTTAACTCATCTAATACACCCAACCTGCCAAACATCGTAGCTTAGCCTAGCCTAACTTAAACATGCTCAGAATACTTGCATTAGCCTACGATTGGGCAAACTCAACGAACACAAAGCCTATATTATAATAATGGGCTGACTATCTCCTGTAGTTTATCAGATACTGTACTTAAAGTAAAAAACAGCCTTATTTTATGGGTACGGAATGGTTATTAAGTGTATTGGTTGTTTACCCTCTTGGTTGCAGAGCTGACTGGGAGTGGTGTCTCACTGCTGTTGCCCTACGTCAAGAAAGAATATCATACAGCACATTGCTAGCCTGGGAAAAGAACAAAATTCAAAATTCCAAGTACGGTCTCTCTTAAATGCATATGGCTTTTATACCATTGTAAAGTAAAAAATTTGTAAGCAGAACCTTCAACTGTAAGTTGGGGACTGTCTATAATATATTTGAGTTGTTTAAATGAATTCATTAGAGAGGAAAAGGTTTTTTCAGGAGTATTTGAAGTAAGATCAAAACCAAATGACACAAACTTCGGAAGTCCAGAGGAGCTAGGGTCCTAGATTATTTCCCTTAAAAAGCATCTGAATTGAGTGTCTTGAAAACACACCAAAAATAATAAAGACTGAAACACAGGGAGCTACAACCCCACAAGAAACAAAAACCCTCAGTGGTCAATAAAACAAAAATAGCCATAGCCTCAAACCATCAACAGTCATGTGTACTGCGAAATGCTGTGGCGTCTGTACCAAAATGAGGAGAGAATCTGAGCCAACGCAAACTTCAGAAATGGAAGAGGAAAGAGATTTCCTTAAAAGGGTCATGGTCCTGACAGTGATATCTGATTATTTGATTTGAGTATCAAGCCATGAGAATGGGTGCATCCTGTGAGTAGGAAAATATACCAGAAATTGAATGCCACAGAAAGTCAATGAAGGGGGCATAGAAGGCAAAACCGTTTTATTGTTTATTCCTCAGTCATCTAGCCTAGGTAAGGTTTCAAATGTAAAGATGCATGAAGAAGGGATAAGAGACAGAAACTGCTACGTTGCAATACACAGAGGCGTACTGGTGATAGCGATATAGATAGATAGATAGATAGATAGATAGATAGATAGATAGATAGACAATACACATAGATCCATAGATCCATAGATAGATAATAGATAGATGATAGATAGATACATTGATGATAGATAATAGATGATAGACAGATAGATAGATAGATGATAGATAATAGATGATAGATAGATAGATAGATAGATGATAGATAGGTGATAGAATGGTCCTATTCAAGGATTAGTTGTCAGAAGAAGATAAGTAAGGATTATAGAAGCACCATAGGCTCATTGATCAGACAACAATAAAAGAAAGGAAGAATATAAATCACAAGAATTATTCAAGAATTCAGAAGAATTCAGATAAATATTTCAAAAAATTATTTAGATATAATGTATCAGAAAGAGTTTTTTAAAAAGAGCTATAAATATTCAAAGCAAGTTGATAGAGCTCAGGAGATAAGTGCAATTCAAAAAACCTAGCAAATGTCAAAGTGGAAGAAAAGTAGAATATATATATATAATTGGAAACAGAATGGTATATAGACTCAAAGACTCAAAGATATACGAAATGAAAAGGAAAAGATTAAAGACATAAAATACACCAATGATTAATTTCATATATATGGATAGAGGGGACTATAGTGCAGAAGACAAGACTCTTTTTTTTTTTAGAGATTTTATTTATTTATTTGACAGAGAGAGAGATCACAAGTAGCCAGAGAGGCGGGCAGAGAGAGAGGGGGCAGAGAGAGAGGGGGAAGCAGGCTCCCTGCTGAGCAGAGACCTCCCCCCCCCATGTGGGGCTTGATCTCAGGACCCTGAGATCATGACCTGAGTCGAAGGCAGAGGCTTAACCCACTGAGCCACCCAGGCGCCCCAGAAGACAAGACTCTTAAAGAAGATTAAGAACAAATGGAACAGAAGCAAAAACAAAGATGTAATAGAAAAAAAGTTTTGGCAATAGAAAAGGATTTAAATTTGCTTTATGAAAGGATATACTTACTCCCAGAAAAAATTGGTATAGAACAATTAGTCTAACATATCCTAATAGAGCTACTGAAATTTAAGGATAAAGAAAAAGCCATATAGTTTTTATAGCAGCACTGGCAAATCACATTAAGAGGAACATTCACAGTTGCAGTCAGTGCCAGATGAAAAGGTGTGCAAAATTCAGAAATATTCATTCAGAAATATGAGGGGAACCTGCTCATGACCCTTTCTTGGAAATGGAACTAGAAGATGAAATATAATAAACAGAAAATAAAAATAGAGCACTTCAACATGGAGAAAACTTGGCAAAATGAATAAGTATAAGCATTTTCTACTCAGCATAGAACAGAGTCTCAACAACATTGGAGAAAATGATTACAAATATAAATGTCAATCTCAAGGATCATAAAATCCTAAATAAACTGTAAGATCATCTTGAAAGGAGGAATACCTGCACTAATTTCCTCATAGACAAAGAACAAAATATTTGGTCAAAAATGGAAATAATTTTACTGGTTTCAAATTCTTAATGTTTTTCTTAGGGTTATTTTTTAAGAATTCATATTTTTTCAAGTCAAATAGATATTTATTTGAAGTTTAACCATTCTTTCAAGCTCATTTAAATGTCTTTTTCTTCTTAAAATACAATTAAACTAAACATAAAATATTTTACTGAGGAATAACCACTATGGCAGAATTATATGTTTTGTTTGTTACATCACTATATTTGGAAAGGACCATCTAGACTGTGATTTATTAAATATTAATGTATTTATTCATGAGGCAAACGAATTTGATTGTAAATATTCAGATAGTTGATATCCAGAAGACTTGGAACCTATTGCTAATTCTCAGGAACTAGCATCTCTGCCTTGCATGAACTCTCTTGGGAGATGTTTACTCGAATACTTTGGGACATTTACTCTCATGACACTCCTCAAATATCTGACTTCAATAGAATAATATTTAGCAGTTCAAAAAATGGTAACAGTGGCTCCTGGGTGATATTTTTTCATACTGCATTTATTTAATCTATCAGTTAATGGAAAACATCACTTATTTCAGTTTTTAAAATTTCAACTGTACCTAGAAAAGTCTAACTTCATAAAAGTAAAAATCTAGTTGAAATTATGAAGAACGACAGGAGGAACTAGGTTCCTTAACCAATTAAATGCCTAAAATTAGTAATAGGCATTTAACTATAAGTAAATAAAATTAGTATTTTGTAGTTACCAGTTCAAAAAAAGAAAAAATAATAACCCCGGGCAACTCTTATTCAGAAATATTTCTAAATATAAGAATTGTTAGTTTATCTTTGCTCACAAGAGGTCTTCCAGTCTGAGCTTTAGCTTGGTTTCCATGTTTAAATAAACTCAGACAAAATCTTAGAAATATCCCTAACAGAACTTAACTCCCTACATTAATTTTCGATTTGTCTAAGAATTAAGAAACACTGGTTTAAACAGATTCTGTTAAGTAAATCCATGCCAACTACCTTTCTGACTTTTTTTTTCTTTGATGAATGCAAGTATCATCCATCATGAGTAAGTTGACTTTCTATAAAAGTAACAGTTCATAAAAATCTGTGAAACTACTACTAGGAACAAACAAATTAAACAAATGACAGTGTAATATAATAAAACCGCTATTGTCCTCCTCTGGTGGAGGAATTCTTCTTCTATGGGACTAATACATTCTGCAGAAACAATTTTAAATAATATGTAACATATGGATTCATCTTTTATTATTTTTCTAGAAGAAGACAATTATGTTTATGTGATAAACTGTTCAGTGTTAGTAGCATGATGTTTACATTACTGGCCATTAAATAATCTTTGACACGCTCTTATGTGAATCAGCAGCCTGCTTCTCTTGAAATCCCTCTTACAACTGAAGTCCTGTCTCTACAATGGCACTCATGTGCCCTTCAGCAACATCAGGAGTGTAGCAAGCCTCTACACAAGACCAGCGAAGAAACTCTTGCAGTAGATCTGACCAACACACACTCCACACTCATCTCCTCTCCCTTTCCACACATCTCCCATCTGAGTTTGCTCCTATCCCTGAAGGAAAAGTTGGGACTTGACCCCAGTCAGCATTTGGTGGAATTAAAGGGAAGCAGCTCTTATGAGAGGAGTCATCAAATTGCTGTTACTTGTGGAAAGTTTCCGAAGTATTATCCTCACCTTACTCATTGGCAAGCTGGTACGAGACCTACAGTATATTATTTTTTAAAAATGACTTTGGAGGAGAAGAGAGACACCTGTAGACATCTGCTGAGTTGCCTTCCACAATTCATCTAAAAAATGCTTCATAAAAGCAGAAAGAAGTTTGTCTCCGCATCTTTCAGTCTGACTGCCCCCCTCACTGACACAGGCATTTCTGAAGGAAAGAAATGAATTTCCAAATTGTCACTTTGGCTCACTCGTCGGTTGCTGCTGTGTGTTTAGATAACACTTGTTAAAGAGTGATGGAGTTGGTTCTGCTGCCTTGGGCTTCTTTAACGAATGTCTTACAGAATATCGGTTGGGGGAGTATTTACCAATGCCCTTGCTCACTACCCCACTGAGTGAGTTGAATAATTCTAATAATCAAAGGCACAGAGTCTGCATCTAGTTTGGAAATGAAACCATGGGTAATTTTCAAACGTGGTGCCCTCAATTTTTGATGAACTGTCACAGAAACAGGAATTACCACAATTCAAAATCCCATCCACTACTGGACAGAGATCAGCATCTGTGGATGATTTCTTCTAACCCACTACCCTCAAATTTCCTTCCCACACCCCCCCCCCACCAATAAAAACACGCTTTTGCCTCATGCTTCCAATTTAGTGCAATCATGCCTCTTACTGGCCATTGTCTTGCAGGACACCAGCTGTCAACACATAGATGCAAGGTACGGAAGTTTGAAATATAAAGCCTTATAATGTAAAAGACACGCACATCTTCTATCAAGCCCAGTATTAGACTCCAATGGGTCTGCTCAGCATGGAGAAACAGGAGCTCTACTGCATCAGAAACACTTGAAATGAAGGACCGCTAATGGCAGTTATGACTTTCCAGTCTTTAGATATGTAACCTAACCCAATCTAACCTAATCTAACCTAATCTAGTGTCATTCAGGAAAGAAATGGTCCTGCTCCATATCTTCCAACCCCCTCCCCATCAATGAAGGAATTGTGAAAGTAGCTCCAATCCTAAGACTGTTTTAAGGAATCGTTTTTGAAGAGGAGAGTTGGGTTTTTCCAAAGATTCTGAGAATGTGATCTTAGGGGAGATGCTTAGCAGCCAGAAGGTGCCAGTTCTGAAGTTGGAGCAGCTGATTTCATGCACAAACTGCATTTTTTTTTTTTGCAGGAACTCACGTAAGACCCAGGCAGCCACATCACTTCCACACTAGTGCTCGTGTCAGTAGCAGAGGCAAAGGGAAGACGGGATACTCTCCCATATGGAATTCAGGCTCTTCAAGGGAGAAGGTGGGGAGAGCCAAATAAATAAGTACATGACCACACTGTATAAAATGCTATGATAAAAGTATGGATAAAAGGGAGGAAGACCAAAGGCGGGAAGGAGAGTTTACCTCTGTCTGAGGAATTTAAGGACAGTTTCAGAAAGACGATGACATTTTCAGGATGACCAGCGATTTGCAGATGTTTGTGGGGCTGTGAGATGGAAGTGTATTTCAGATGGGACAAGAACGTGTGCAGCGGCACACAGCTACGCTCTAGCAAGCATAGCAAGGTGCTGGTTTGACACCATGAACACAGCTCTTTGTGAAGTTACAGACAGTTCCAGGTTGTTTAACCTTTATGGTACATTGAGATGGATGTGGCTTGGCTCCTGCATCTTTTGGCTTTTCATGGGGGCTAAATCATTGATCAACTATGCTTGAAAACACAGATTCTTTTTAAGCATATCGGGGTAAGTACCTAGCACATAGTAAGCATTCAATAAACATTAGTTGTCATTATCATCATTATTATAAGACATCGATTATGTCATGAATACTTTTCTGGGCACTTTGAGGGCAGAAACTGTAGAATAGAATATGATCCCATCCGAGAGGATCTAGATGGTTTTGTTTGGGAAGACATGACAGAAGTGCAAATACATACATTAGTTAGAATTATGTAGCAATATATATGCAGTGATATAAAAAAATTAAAAATGCAGCAAGGTATTTTAAGGCATTAATTCTTATAACACACATAAAAATGTAAAAGAAAGAGTAAGGAAATAAACTGAATTCATCAAGGAAATTTGGAACCTGAGTTGAGTTTTGAGAAATGGGCTAAGCCAGGGAATCTCAGGAAAACAAAAGACCCAGAACGTGGAATCTGTTAGCACCAGCAAGTCATGGAGGTGGAAATAAACATATCATTTTCTAATTGTAACAATAACATTCATTTCCAAGAGCATAAGATTCATGTTGGGCGTAGGTTGAAAATAATTGGATGTGGTCAGCTTCTGGAGAAAGTGATGAACTCTGGAGAAATTTATCTGGTTTTGGTACTAAGAGATACAGGAGATCTTTAAATTGTCTTTTCATTTTCTATTTAATTGCAATGGCACAAATCTCTGAAAGAACTGACATATCGAATGTTCTGAATTGGGAAAATTTCTTTTACCGATCTATCTTTGGCCCCCCAATTAAGTCACTACTAAATGAAAATGAAATAGAAAAAAATTTGCAAGAGTTTCTCCTCTAATTTTAGAATATTCCGTAAACTTAGTCTGTTGGCCCTATTTTCAGATCATTGAAAATTTAAGCAAGATCGGAAATAAAAAGCTTTTTGTGAACTCCCAATGTTCTTTCTTAATAAAACAAACAAATGTTGTTCCAGTGTTGGTAATGGAGGGAGAAGTTCCGTGTGGGGACAGCTGGGCAAACTCAAAATCTTAATTTTTGCTCACTTAAAACTGCACTCCGCCAAAATATTTATTAACGAGAAATCGAGCTTCATGCTCTATTTAAAAAGTTGCCTTCTACCACCGGCCTCTCTTGACAAAAAATCTGGCTGATTTACTTCATGTGGGGGCATGTCCTTTGAACAGTCTTCTGGAAATGGAGATGGATCTGTGTCGCTTCATTTGTTCTTTCTGGGTCAGTTTCCCTCATGATCATGAACATACACTTCTGAGAATGCTGATCTGAATTAAGGGCATAGTCTATATCCATGGAATATAGGGCATCAGACTGACCCACACAGAGACTTGAAATACTGTATCCTAACTCAACTAACTAAATACATCAGTATTTTCTCAACGAAAAAAAAAAATAATTGCAGATCAGATTCAAACAGGTTTAGATTTGCCAAGACAGTGTTTACAATCTGAGTCAGCTACAGGTAGGTCCTCTTCTAGCTAACTTGTGTTTGAATGAGTTCGCCATTCGATAACAAATATTAATTGCAACTTTACACCCTCTGATTGAACCATGCCTGAGAAGTCCATGTACTTAGATGCCTCCTATCACATTTTAAATGCTCTCTTAAATATTCAAATTATATAATTATGCCTAATTATGCAATACAAAATCATAATACAGTTTTGGCATCATTGTCATCTTACAGCATTTGCCTTATTATGCTGTGGCATTTTGAGTATTTTTGATCAAACAGTATAAATGGAACAGGTTTTGCATACTGAGCATCTTAAAACCCACTTTAAAGAGATTTACTATCAATGCACATTTTCTATTCGGCTGGAAAAAATAAGAACTTTGTAGTGTACATTATGAAATGTTAAATATTAATACTATTTAAAGTTAATGGTATGCCAAAGAAAATGGCTAATAATACATTATACAATTAAATGTCTATCATATTAGCTCATCTATTAACAAAATAAAATAGATTTAAACAGAAGGGTTCCGATTTGTATTTTTTAAGCAAGGGTTGCCCATGTGTAAAAGCTAAATTATTTATTCAGTTTTTAAACTGCTGGATGCATCGGTTTGAAGTTATTTGCATTATATTTGAATGCTTTGTCATGTGTTCTTGATATAACAAACACAGTTTTTTCTTTTTGTGTGGAGGCACTGTCTTCTGCACAGATGCCACTGACAATGACCAAAACAAAACAAAACAAAACAAAACAAAACAAAACAAAAAACCCCAAAAAAACCCTTTCTCTATGTCTGAGAATCACTGAAGTTTTCTGGGCACCCTGCAGGCAACAAAGATCTCAACACTACTGTGTCAGATCCTTTGCTAAACTGCATTTGTTATCACATCTTAAACTTGTTCCCAGGTAGGTACATACTTCTACATCATCGTCCTGACCTTTCCAATATTTATCTTTGCTGGTCCAAGGTTAACTATCTTCTATTTCATAATCTATGTTGTAATTTTATATATCTTGGTCTATAGATGCTTGTGTACCCTCATGTGCTCGGCTTTAAGGATAGTTTTTCTTTTCTTTTCTTTTCAGTGTCGGTAGCTTAAAATACCTTGAAAGCATGTGGGTTTTGCTTCTAAAACATTTCAAAGATTATATATTAATAGAATGCTGAGCACATGTGAGGGCCCATGCTTGTGCCTGAGCAAGCTAGCTGACTGAATTGGGAAGCAATTACCCCCTTCCTGAACCTCTCAATGACAGCAGGCTTTGTGTACATCATCTCCCAAACCAATTATTGTATGTTAAAAAAAAAAAGCCCCCAAACCTTATGAAATGAATTTACCTAGAGAGTTTGAAGCATGTTTGAGGACTGTTTGAAAATAAGAGCATTGCTTGAGTGATGCCTGACGTTTTTTCCACACACCAGTCTCCATGGCATGGGACTCATTGTTCTAATTGTAAAAGTTCATTTAATCCCTGGAGAGAGCATCTTATTTCCAGACACAGTGCACTAAGTTTTCTTAGGGGAACATCTTCCTTCTCTTCTCCATCTACATGCCCTGGATAGGACTCTATCTACACCTCCAAGTATGGAGCGTGTGATCTTCCTCTCAGTCCATCAGCTTATTCTATTTCCTCAGCCACAGCAGTTGAATCAGGACTATTGGTAATGACTCAATTTCGGTCATTAGTAGGCAAGTCTGTTGGAAAAGAAATTCCTGATGAATGAGAAGCAAGGATCATGGTGAGCTGGTGATGTTGTAGTCATTTTACACCATGTGAAGACTAAGAATGAAGTTGACATGGACGACGGCAGAACTGAGAGATCAAGAGAAGCCAGGTCCTAAGGAGGTTGTCTAGCTCCCAGAACTTAGAGAAACTTAAATCTTCATTGCTTCCTGAATTTTCCAGATATAGGGAAAAAAAAAATCTACAAACATTTTGGATTGGCTTTCTGTCTCTTGAAATCAAAAGAGTCCTAATTGATTTACTTATACTTTTTATTTACTATTTTGTTTCCTGAATGGTGCTGAGCTTTGCAGCCACTGCATTTTCATATATCAAAAGACCAAATATGTTAATCGGTGAAAAAGTCAACCTTTCTTTATATTCTGTGCTGAAGGGATCTTTATTTTAGCTGATATAAGGAATGGACTGATAATATATTAAAAGTCAAGAGACAACTCGAATACTGGGATCTGGCACAGATGGTGTGTTTCCTCAATTTTTTTCAAAATTTGTCTTAATAAAAATAAATCTCTTCAATCTGAGCCCAAACTAAGTGAAAGTAAAGTGGGAAGACACATCATTTTAGTTTTTCTCTATTTCAAGGGATTTGCTTTTCTCTCAGTGAGTTCTATGCACAGTTAAACAATTCCTTTAGGGATAGAAAGATGGTGTTAATGGTCATCGGCTAAAGTCATTAACTGGAATGGGACATTTCTTAGAGAAGATTATTTTAAGCTTCCTGTCATTCCAACGGGAATCAACTCAATAATACATGATTCACATAGTTAACAAGAGTTAATGAAATTAGTCTAGTCATACCTTATAGCAAAGGGAGGATTTAAATAGTGGATAAAACAAAGCTAGTCCTGGTAAAATTGTTAAGCAAAATAATGGCTTTTTAAAATCTAACTCATTATTGGAGTCCGTGTTTTTTTTTCTTTCTTTTAAACTTCCCAAGATTTTTTCTGAGTTTGTTATTTTTTAAAATATACTCTTCTGACTCTTTCAAGATTCTCTGTTCTTTGTTGTATTCCCTTGGCAGTATGTTAGGTTGTATGCTCTTCTTCCTGATAAACAGATTTGTGTTTATGATACTCTCTTACTGTGGAAACCTCATGTGATACTTACATCATTCTTTTTTTTAAAAGATTGTTTTTATTCATTTGAGAGAGAAAAGAAGCAACCAAGTAGGGAGAATCTGAAGCAGACTCCGCACTAAGCCCAGAGCCTCATGCGGGCTCAACCCACGACCTGAGCCGAAACCAACCCACTGAGCCACCCAGACGCCCTGATACTTACATTCTAATCATCAAATTTTATTAATCTAAAACCATAATCCAGAAGCAGAAAGTATGTGGCATGCATATTGAGGTTTTTTTCTTTCCACCCAAATAATGCCCATGCCATACATCATTAATGGATGACAGAACTCGCTCTCACTTATTTAGGACAATGTTTCAGTATCTGTCTTAACTATCTAACCGCTACTAACAATCATCCATATTTAGTGTAAGAGGTGAAATGACTTGCCTTTCCTGCCTTAGCCAGATAAATTGATTCCCTAATTGTAGCATTTCAGGCATAGTGGAGTGACGGTGGGAAATTATTTTGTATGTAAAGAATTTCCTTCATCAGCACATAAGCACCCACCCACACTGCCATCAAATCAGGTTTGTCCATGAGTATTTTAAACATAGTTAAATAAGAGATATAGATTTGGGTGTTACTGAGCAGTGCTTTTTATATTGTCATTTGAATATGGATGTACTCAGTGACCTAAGTGAGTTTATGTTCCACCTCCTCCAGTTTAGATTATTTATAAAATAATTCAGGGCACTTCTTTGTCAAAATAACACATTCCATCTAGAGAAGGCTAAATCAAGTACTCCAGTCCCTGCTTCCTTTTCCTTTCCCCCTTGCCCCCAGAATAAGTCTATTCATATGGAAAACAAAATACAGGCACTATTAGAACGGTATCATCTCTTATTTACTTCACAAAGCTGAATACAATATGGGTTGCTGTGAAATACAAATGAACTGTAATCCTCATCAGGTTTGGAAATAATGGATTCAGGCTAACATTTCCAGAAGAAATATGAAGGCAGTATTCTAAATTTCCTATTCTTTCCCAAATGAGTTTGCACAAAATGTGTCGCTAAGAAGAGTAATGTGCCCATCACATAGTGAAATTTCCCACTTGCAAAATGAAAATGAAAAGTCTGCATTTTAGGATGGCGTATTCAAACACATGCACCATGCTGTTTGTACAGTAGGGACAGGAAAGCTCCCCCTACTGGAGCATAAAAAAGCCTCATCTCTTTCCTGCACCCCATGGCTCCGTCATATGCAGGAAGGCACGGAAACATATAGTCTTCCCATTATCCCGCACAGAATCCTGGTTCTCTCATCAAAACATTACATTTTCCTCATTTTGGTTAATTAAAGGACAGCTGGACATTTCGTTATTGCGCAAGTCTCAGCTCTGTCTAGTTGAAATGGGGCATGCGAAGGTCTTGGTCCCAGAGACACTTTCACCCGAAACAAACAGTTCGACAATCCATGCTTCTGAAGAAGAACTTTGAAAAAGAAGTGAAAAATCATCTTTGAAGTGTGTATCTAAAAGTGCCTGGGTCTGATTTTCACAACACACAGGTACATACACAGACAAGAAAGGTGAAACATGCATGGAAGAATTTTAATATATCTATATCTATCTATATTAATATCCACATCTATTATCTATATCTATGTACATATGTATGTATATACAGAAAGGGACACACTGGCACACACTCCAAAGATTGTTTTCATTTCTTTTCATATATATTATATATATGTTATACCTTATATCTATGTAGGAAGGAATAAAGAAGTTGTCACGTGATTAGTGAGTTGTTATTAATGGTTGGATATTAGCATTTATTGGCAAATCTCTAGACATATGAAACTCAATATATATCTATTTTACTCTATAAGCATAAAAAGCTAATGTAAATGTGAGAGGTTTAGAGATTTAGAGGCATAGCCAAATTAAAGATAAAAATAATTTTCCCATGCCAATACATGAGGCAATGTGTTTTATCAAGAGGGCAAAGGGGTTTCCACTGAAAAAGATTCTAATGAAAATTTTCTTCAGAAGAATTTCTAGGCTTTCATAATTGAAGCACTTGCTGTCTACGGGAAAAAAAAAATCTGCAGTTAACCAAAGTTAAAGATATTTCTCCCAATTCTAGAAGGATAGGGGCATGGAGGAAGGGGACATTAAGCATGTTCCACGTATCTTTTCAGGGTTTTAATGTTACTCATACGAGACACTCTGGGGACTCTGGGGACTCTGCACTCTCCTCACAATCAGGTGGACAGCCTTTATCCGCAGAGAGATAATAGACAATTGGAACAATCCGTGCCTTTGAAATAAGTTCAATCATAGTTCACAACCATTTTCAAGAGGAGCTTCATATTTTCATTCTTTTTCTTTTTTGAACTAAAACCTGGGGAGGGTGGCTCCTTCAGAATCAACAAATAAATAATGTACGTGAACACCGTCTTTCCAGTCTCCCTCTATGTGCAGGACCAAGCAAATGTTCTGCTTCTAGAGCAGGGGTAGACTCTCAGGAACAAGGAAGTTCTCTGGGTTTTGGAAGCCTGATTAGACTCTCTGGGTTTTGGAAGCCCGGTCATCAAGGCTCCCACTTCTCAGAAATCTGAGGCATGACACTCATACTATTTTGAAAACTTAGGCACTGACTGAATTTTTGAGCAGATGATTCCAAACTCTAAGGCAAGGCGTGCATGAGCTGAGGGGCTATGTGTCTATGTGCGTGCATGTGTGACTGCACAAGGAGAGACAGTGCATTGAAGATGTTCTTTGCCTCTTTCCTTGCATCCTTTTATACGTTCGGGTGTAACAATTTGCAGAAAATGGTGTTTCGGTACTGCCAGATAGTCCAGAGACCATCCTGGGCCACGACCTCCACTGTTTATACGCATTTTCAAGAAAATAATACAGTCACAGATTGAGAATAATCCAGACTTTTTTTTCCCCTCCTCTCCATCCTGATTTTATAAGACATAAAATAGAAGAGATGCAACTTTTTCTAGAAGGGGACAAAATATGCTTATGATTTGCAGTGAGTGGGGGAAATATACAAATCAGATTTGTCACGTGTTTCCAACAACTAGAACTGGGTTACCTCTTATAAAGGGAGAGTGCACCTCTAAACCCACTATAGTAGGTATGTTGGAACCCATAAAATTTCCAATTACTGCTTCAGAATTTATTGTGCACATATGGAAAATAATACTTGTAAAACAGAAAGGGGTTTGTGCCTTGTGCTGTCAATACTGTGAAGGATGGGGTGATTATAAAGCAAATTAACAATACTTTTAAATGTGCATTCACTTATCTTTCCAATTAAATCCTTGTTAAACAACTGCACAGACAGTAATGGCGCTTCTGCAAAGCACTGATCAAGACAGTTTTATTGTAATTTTTACTCTGCAACAATTAATCAAGTAGGCATTTTCTTTATTATTAAATTATTTAGTTAATAAATATTCTCAATTGGCTAACATATTTGTAGTTTCCATGTTATTTTTGATTTTCCTACAGTGGAACATATTTGGGAATATTTCCATTTTCTAGCAAAGGGACCATTAAGGCATGTGATTTTATAAATTTCTTCTCTTTACAAGAATAACTGTGAATAAGAGAGGTCCTTGAAACTTTAAACCATTCAAATACCCTATTTCAACCATTTTATTTTGCAAGGGATGCAAACACATTGCTTTTAGCAGATAAGAAAGGAGAGATTTTGCTTTAAGGCGTCTTTCTGTTGGGGTAAGCAGGAAAATTAGCATTTTAAAAGTTCATTAATACCAGTTACAGACTTTTGAGTCACGAAGCTGCCTTGTAGTTAGCATTTTCTGTTCATATCCTAGCAAAGTGAATCCTACCTGAATATTATTCTTCTGTAAACACACAAGGTGGTATAAAGAAACAGATAAAGTTAACTAGAAGTATTTTTTTCCACTTTTGAATTTCCGTTTTTGTAATTTGGAGATCTGAATTTAATGCAGTTGGTATATTTCACTTTTAACGTGTTCCAGTGGTTCTTCAAACAGCCTTTTGTGTTCTGCATCTTTCAAAAATTTTTAATTAGGAGGAATTCCTAGGAAACCAGATCAGTAGTGAGGGCAGTGATCTCAGACACCTGGCTTTAGGACTCAGGAGGGCTACATTAATTCAGAAGTAGGAATACACATAGAAGAGACACAACATTTTCTTGAGCCATAAAAAGAAAATTTCAGGCAACGCTAGCTTTATAGTGAGACAAGGGGTGTGATTTGAGCTGGATCAACACCACTTTCGGAAATGCCTGATGTAAAAACTTGATATCCTCTCTATTGTTCTGATTATAGGAGGTCCCTTACCTTGTGCTTCTCAAGACTAGTAGAAAGCCTGACCTAGAACCCTCAGATTAATAGATTGTCACCTTGGTAAGAGACTCTCTGCAGATGGGGATGGTGAAGTTCAGTGGTAGGTAAGGGAAAACGAAGAGGGAGGGAAAGAATGAAGGAGATAGGGGCATTGCGTAGGAGTATGGAGACATGGGGTTTATTAAAACTTGACCTCTTAAAGTTTCCAGTAGTGAGAGCAGGGTGACCCGAGAGGCTTCCGAAGTATAGTTTGATTGATGACTGGGCCCAGTTTCTAGTCAGCTAGATCTCTGGGGCTAAAACATGCAATGGTGATGCCAAGGCACGTGTTTCTCCTGACTGAAATCACAAGGTCTAGAAGGCCTATAAGGCACTTAGCACCGATGGGCATGATGGGGAATCCAGAGGTAACTGTGAAGTACATCTCACCCTCCAGCATTCACGGTTGGGAAAGAAAGAGAGATTTGATGCAAAATAGATGAAAACCAGTGTTAACCACAGGCCCAAAATGCTAGGGGAAGGGAGTAGAAAAGAAGCTAATTCCTATTGAGATTTATTCCAGAAATCATGAGATTTGTCTTAAGGAGGTGAGTTCATCAGTCAGCAAGACCAGTGATGGTGTGCTTCTTGCTCAGAAAGACAGATATGCTGCTCCTTCTGTTGAAACCAATCAAACAGTAATGTACGTACATATTCCAGTCCCTCTCACTGATGGGACTGCGAATCCCAACAGACTTAAGAGGAAGAGCAGAGAAAGGTAAGTGAATCCTTGATGGCTGTCAGAACACAGAAGGAACAGATTAATAAGAAGGGGCAGCAGGGTACTCACTGAGGAAAAATGTAGCAGGGAGTGAGGATGCCACAAAAAGACAAACAATCTGAAGGAATGTAAAATATGAGATGAGATGGTATAACACAGAGAAAGACTGTTACTTAAGCAAAGTGATTCCAGTGGGCCCCCTAGAATTTTCCAGACATTATGTTGAGTAGACTATTGGATATCCTGCTCACTCTGAGTGCCTCAACGATGGAGACCAGACGTTGGAAGACCATAGCAAGACTTTCATTCCAGTTGGTCTCTGGAGTACCAAGAGACACACAGTGCCTTCTCGAAAGATACACTGAATAAACAAATGCAACTGTAAGCAAATCAGTTAAACTCATAGGGACTTTTATTTATCTATGAAGTGGATAGACTTCTTCTAAAGATCCAGTGAGTCAGCATTTAAAAGTGCTTTGGAGAACTGACGTACTGACATTCTCTTGGTGATGTCTATGTTCTAAGGAGTAAACTCTGTTTTCTTAAAGAAGATTCACCTAATTCTCAAAAACAAATCTCCTTTCAAAAGATATATGTACTAATTTGTAGAAAATTAAAGAATAGTTTGGAAAAAAAGGAGATAAAAATTGCCAACACTTCTTAACATTTTATGCAGTTCTTGCCATTTTTTCAGAAACATAGTTCCGAAATATGCAATAAAATAGTCCTTTTGAGACTGATCTTTAGCATATACAAAATGCCTCATCTTCTTGAGGCTTGAGGAAATGACTCAACCCTGGATTTAATCAATAAATTAATTAAAATGTGCCAAGAGTCTATCAGGTACAAGATATTCTTTGAGGTCAAGTAGGACAGATAGACTTAAAAAACATGAGCTCTGCTCTTTAACAGCATCCAGTGTATTGAGGAGATATGATATATACATGATTTAATGATATACAACACACATACACAATAATAATATTAATGAAAGAATTATATGTGTTAATTATATATTAATTATGTAGTAATAATAATAAGTGATTATTGTGTATTGAGTAGTTGAAAGTGCTAGCATAGGATGCAAAAGAGTTTCTATAGGTTGTGGTAATCCAGGGAAAATGTGAGTGACATTTAAATAATCCAAGGAGGATATAAGATTAGTTCTTTATCAAATATTCTTTCCTTTAAAAAACAATATACCTCATTTGGTTATAATAGATGTCTCCATTAGGAAGGTTGTGAGGGACACATTTCCATAGAACTTCCATTTCTATATGGTGTATCATTTTCCAGGGTAATGGATTCATTATCTCATGTTGACTAACTCATCTCAAGAGAATGGATAGTCTTCCTTTAAAGATAAGAAAATTACCCTGGGAAGGGTAAAAGACTTCTTGGGCACAACATCACAGTTAGTAAGGGGTCATATGGAAACTGACCTGGGGTTTCTAACTCCTGAGACAGTGTTCTCATTGTACTTTGTTGAGAAAAAAAAAAAAAGTTCAAAAGGCACATGGAAAATGAGACAAATTAGAATAGGGAGTTTATCTCATTGAAATCTGTTACCATTATTGTATCTTAATTGAACTGTTGTAACAGCTTCCTAACTGCTCTGCTTCTACTCTTGCCCTGTAAAATTTATTCTTCTCACAGCAGCCAGAATGGATTTTTTTTTTTAAAAAACCACATAAATAATATCAGATCATTTCCTGATTAACTACCCCTCCCGCACAGCAGTGGCTTAGAATGAAAGACAAAACTTCTTATCTTGATTTACAAGGGCCTCACTGGACAGGCTTTGCCCATCTCTCTGACCTGTGTTCTGATCTCATACAAGCCTGCATTCCCTGGGACCAGTTTCTCGCTGCCTGCTTTGCTCTCCCCCCACATCTCCACATGCCTCTCTCCTTCTTATCAGATCAGGTTTCCACTCAGATGGCTCCTCTTCAAAGAGACCTTCCCAGACCATCCAATCTAAGGACATTTCTTTTTATCCTCGTCAGTTATTCTCTCTTACATCACTATCTTGATTCTGGACACGACTTGTAAGCATCTCATATATTTGCTTATTATCAATCTCTTGACACAAAATAACACTCCACCATAGCCTGATTCCCCAAGGTTCTCCTCAGTACCTAGAAGAGAGCTCATAGGAAGTTTTCTTTTCTTTTTTTTTTTTTAATATTTAATTTATTTATTTGACAAAGAGAGACACAGCGAGAGTGGGAACACAAGCAGGGGGAGTGGGAGAGGGAGAAGCAGGCTTCCTGCCAAGCGGGAGCCCGATGTGGGGCTCAATCCCAGGACCCTGGGATCATGACCTGAGCCAAAGGCAGATGCTTAACAACTGAGCCACCCAGGTGCCCTTCATAGGAAGTTTTCAACAAATAATTTTGAATGACTAAATCCCCATTCGAAGTTCCCCTTAGGCAGATTAAAGCTGTATTTTATTCTTTAAGCTAATTTTGTTCCTTTCCTGATTCTTCTCATATACTTTGCAGATTATTTTACTTTATTTGAGCCATGCAAGTCTAGGACAGTCACTTGCAATTGAGTCCAAGGTGTCCTTTATCAGACTGATGTGGAGTTTGCAGAGCCCTGGCAACAAGCAATGACACTAGAGGGATCACACTGAAAATTCACATAAGCAGGTAACAGTCCTGAATGTGATCTTAGTACCACGTGGAATTGGGAGTCATCCATTGCTCACTCAGACAGTCTTTCTTGGCCTAAAGGGCCAGGCTATTAGGGCTGGCTCAGATCTCTCAGCTTGACAGCTGCCTCCTCTTTTCTCCATGCCTCTCCTATGTGGTCCATGCTGAACAGTCAGACTATGACTTCAGGTGGAGGTGGGAAGGGGGGACAAGTATATATGGTTCATTGGACTGGTTACATGGAGACTACCGTATTCTGAAGATTTTCTTCTAACCATCACTGATCATTTAACATTATTCATTAATCATTCATTTATTAAATCCATTCATATTCAGCAAATATTTATCTAAAGGGAATTATCTCCCAGGTACCCTAAGAGCTGGGTGACCAAAATGGTTTAGGTCTTGCTCATGTAGAAGCTACAGTATAGAGGGGGAAGGGCAGCCCTGAAACCACAGATAAAGAAACAAGGCAGTTCCAGAAAGGACGTATTCAAAGCAAACAAGATAGTGGGATGGCAAGTGACCGGATGGGTAGGATGGAGGCCCATGTTCCAGATGTGTTAGTCTTGCTGAGAAGATGACTTGAATGTTGAAAAGACAGTCTTGTCAAGTGGACAGGAGCACAAACCAAGGTCCTGGTAAAGAAATGAACTTGATGGATCTGAGGAAGGAAACCAGGATGGCTAGAAACTAATGAGATGAAAGAGAGGGGCATGGTGATATCAGAGAGCTGGGAAGAAAGAAGAATCTGTGAAGACTGCAGATCCTAGGATTTTCTTGTCAATTTCCACCAACTAGATCACCCGTCTTTTTGGCTATTGGATTGGAATAGCCATGGAAATACAGGCTCTCCATCACGAGAATGTCATGGGTTGTATTTATTGCTGTAGTTCCAGCATCCTGCATGTTGCCTGGCACATGGTAAAGCCTTGGAAGTGTCTGTCAATGAATGAATGATGGAAAAGCTAACATCGTATTTTATGGAGCTCACCTCTGATCCTGATGTGCTGGGACCCTCAGAAAGAAGGAAAGCTGACAGGGATACCTGCATTTCCTTCCAGTGGGCCCATGAATATGAAGGCATGAAAGAGAATGGGTTTTTGTCTAAGTCATTCAGATTTTCACTTGAGCATTACTTCAGTCCCCCACATTTGTAAATTTTGGACACTATCTTGAGGGTTTGCATGGAAACCTGAAAAAAATCCTTCTTAGCCTTGCACCTGTTACTTTTCCTTTTTAGAAGCAGCTTTGAGGTGATGAGAATACTTTTTTTTCCATAGCACACTTTTGTTAGAAAATGCTTCTAAACTACACAGAACACTTGGAAAAGAGGTGCTAGATAAATAAATGTGAGTCACAGAAGCCGAAATTACCAGCAACAGGGACTTCCTGTGCGAAAACAAAAACAAAAGCATCCTTTCAAAATTAAAAAATTCAGTCTATGGGGTTAACGAGAGCAATAGTTTCATTGCTGTTATCCGATACAGATTTTCTGTCTCCCTGGTCATGTCCAACATTTTGGAGAGCCGAGATGGCAAGCTGAGTTATATCACTGCTCCCAATTTCATTTCTGACTTGTCTAATTGCTAATATCATGCTTTGTGAAGGATTAGTGAGCCATATCTTCTCAAACTTTGTCATATGAAGGCAGAAAATGGGGATACAGGGTTCTTTACTCTTCATTTCTGTCCCTCGATTCTTTTATCCAATCTGAAATTAAATGGTTGTTTGTAAGAGTCTGGGAGAAAATATAATGTAAGATATAGCTTGAGTTTTATTTACTGCGACACCCAAGAAATGGAATGTAACACAATGTTCAATGAATATTGACATGGGATTGGTTTGTATTAAAAGTTCATCAATTTATTATGTAGGAACAAATCTTTATTCAATCCATATATGGTATCAGGCACTTTGCTATATTGGGGATACAGTGATGAATCAAACTTCCAACTACTCCTGATGAAGTCACAGACAGGAGTTACTTATTAAAAGGATCCTTTAAATGAAGTTTTTTCTTATAAAAGATTCCACGGACTGGACATCAAGAAAGTATAGTATTATAACAAGAATAAGTGGTTTTGGATTCTTTGATGTTAAAAAGAAGAACATGTCTCTCTGCCCCTTCCCCCATGGTAAATTGAATCCAGCACTCAGCAATATATTCTTTGGAGTAAGTTTAAAATAGATTCACTGTCTAGCTTCAAAACATATTAATATTGCAGCCTTAGAAAAGTTACTTAATCTTTCTGAACCATGATTTTCTTGTATGAATAATGTGGATCATAAACTTTATCTACCTTACAAACTTTTATGAGGGTGAAAGCAAAGTCTAATTTTCCATACCGGCCATGCAGTAGATTCTCAATTAAATGCTAGCTAGCATCACCATCAGCAACATTCTGTTACATTGTAAAATATTATTTATTCCTTAGCTTTTTAAAGCAAACCTTTAGGTAAAACATCTTTTCTTTTTAATTTATTCTAGAATCTACATTGGAAAAAGATTGTAGTTGTAAAAAAAATCCATAATTTTCATCATACTATTAACATACATGTTATATCCATGGCATTTTTTTAGTTATACTCCAACTTATGACTCAGAGTTCATAAAAATTAGTGAACATGATTACATCAATCAATACTCAAGAGAGTAAACTCTCATCACCAGGAATTTTATCAAAAAAGGAGTTCATAGTCTATTTCTGCCTTACTCAAATACAAATCTTGTATGTTTTATGGCTTGTAGGTCTTGTCTCCACTAGGTAACCAGCACAACATTAGCTGGATATTGTGTGGGGGTTCGCAAGCCTGGCTATGCACTTGACTCACTTAGGGAGTTTTTCTTTTAAAATACATACATATAGCTCCAACACCAGACTTTCTGCATCAGAATTTTTATGACTGGTCTCCAAAATCATTATTTCTAAAAGCTCTCCAAGTTGATTCTTGGGGTAGATAGACTTTAACATGATCCCTAATTATCCTCTGCTCCTTGTGTTTATGCCTTATATTATCCCCTCTGCTGGGGTATGATGGATAGGAACTGTGACTTGATTCTAACTATCAGAAGGTGTCAAAGGGGATGGGATATGCCCTTTATGGTTATCTTACATAGGATTCCAACTTCTGTCTAGTCTCTCTCCCTCGCTGTTTTGATGAAACAAGTTGCCTATGCAGAGGTCCACAAGGCCTCTGGCCAACAGCCAGTAATGTTGAGGTGTTGAGTCCAACAAACCACAAGGAATCCTAATAATCACATGAGCTTGGAAGCAGACCTGTCTCCAGCTGAGTCTCCAGATGAGGACCCACCCCTGGCCAACATCTTGATAGTAACTTTATGGGGAAACCAGCTAATCCATGCCCAGCTTCTGACCCACAAAGACTGGGAGATAATAAATGTGTGTTGCTCTAAGTAGTTCAGTTGGTGGTAATATATTGTTATGCAGCAGTGGATAACTAATACAGTCCTGAAATGTAGTCAGTGTCCATAACCAGTGATACCAAGCAGAATTAAGAGCAGAGGTAAGCTTGGTGTGTTTCCCCACTAATTTTTAATTTTTATTACTTAATTCTGTTGGTGATGATGATGATTTATAATGATGATGGATTTTTATAAATATCTGTTGGGGTTTCCTTGGGGATTGGCAGTTGCATAACTGACTGATTTAATTTCTGGAATCAATGGCCAAATCTACATGGAAAAGTCATAAATGAATTAAGACTTAAAATTTCAGTAGATTTTACTCACCTTCTCCCATGAACATGGATGGGGCTATTCTTTTGGAATTGGGCAATTCCCAAAAGCCTATTGATAAAGTAAAACTAAATTGCTCCTTTGTGTTCAGGAACCCCCAAATCCTATGAATTTGACTAGTGAGACAAATCACTGGATGGCAGGGATTCTCCAGAGCTTTCCCATATGTGATATTTCTTCCTAGGAAAGGACTCTTAATATCATCAAAGAAAATTCAATCACATGGAAGCCCAAAATCATACATTAATATATTTAGTATTATGATCGTATTAAGAAAACTAAGTTGTATTGATCTGATTTCATCTAACATCTTAAAGTTCATGATAAAAATTACTTGACTGATTCAGAGTTTTTAAAGTCCTAACATTTTCCTTCTCATTCCCATTTTGGAAATAAAAAGTCTGAGATTCAAAGGGGCTAAAATTGTTTTCATCAGACTAACAAATAGCTCAGAAGCAAGATAAAGAGGCAGTTCCATTGATTCTCACTCAGTGCTCTCTCTCCATTGGATGGTCTCTGCCTTTGTTTTCACCACAGCGTTAGGTAGGCTCCTTATTGTTTGGCATGTAACAAATTATAAAATATAACCCATCGTAAATGTATGATATAATTTTGCTTTAAATTAAGTAGCCAGAATTTGCATATTTTATATACTAAAAGTATTCATAAAGTTGTTATTAGAATATTGTGTAAAAACTGGGGCTCCTGGCTTTCTCAGACAGTAAAGCATGTGACTTTTGATCTTGGGGTTGTGAGTTCGAGCCTCACACTGGGTGTAGAGATTACTTAAAAATGAAATCTTTTCAAAAAAGAATATTGTGTAAAAACTTAAGACTATATAAATGTGTATGAATGGGAAGAGCTTATTGTTTTGATTCCCTTATTTGATTCCCTTATTATTTGTTTCCCTTCAGCATTATTTACAAATGACAATACATTTTCTTAAGCAGCTAGAAAGCAA
The DNA here is from genome assembly GCA_028533885.1 of Nasua narica. Lineage (NCBI taxonomy): Eukaryota > Metazoa > Chordata > Mammalia > Carnivora > Procyonidae > Nasua > Nasua narica. Next base: position 96,671,946 of record CM052810.1, on the reverse strand, counting down.
TAGAAGCTTTGCCATCCATAGTCTCTGAGCTCCCTGACTCAATGTAGCTGAAAAATGAGGTCTATGAAAGTTTCCAAAACCCTGAACGATGTTAGAGTCTGGCCCTTTTATGATCAAGTGATCTTTTCAGCTTTAATGGGAAAAATAAATCATTGTTAAAAGATAATCTTGTCACATGGAAGCCAGAAAGGTGCAATATCAATGATTTGACTTACCAAAAAACTGCCCTGCGGGATGGGATAAAGCAAATAACAGTTTGTTTTGTTGTTGCTGTGGTTGGCAGTCAGAGTGAAGTAAGCTTAAGGAAATACCTTGTTTTAAAAATAATAAGAGGGCACTATAAATGCACTTAATGGAAAAGTGAATGGACTTGATACAAGGGCTGTTTTACAAGAACAGAATTGCCAATTGTTCACATTCTTTCTCTTTCCTCTTTTATTCAATTTTTGATGCTGCAAATAATATGAAAAGCATGGGGGTAGCTCTAAAGTTAATGCTTTGCTTGGCATTGTGGTACAAATCTATATAAAAGTAGTTTAGATATAGTTGGTAACACGAAATTGTTTCTCTAATAGTTTATTTTCAATGGAGCTTATTCTTAGCATGTTCAAAATAAGCAAATTCATCTCTTTAAGCCAATGTTTAATTTGGATTATTATGCCAATAAGATCTGGGTGAATAAAGATATGCAAAGTGCAAGACTGTAAATTAATGGGAAAAAAAAACCCTCTCCCATTTAAAACAACGCACATGCACAATCATATGCACACACACACACATACACACACCCACACACCCACATACCCAATTAAGATTCTTGGCCACGTAGATTACAGCATTTATATATTTTGTTCCTCTGGGTGTGAAAAAGTGAAGGAGGGTGTCCCTAAGATTCTTCCTTTAAATTTTTTTCCTATATATGGAAAACATATCTAAAATCCTGGTGGGAAGTAACTTCCTCCAGTTCAGAGAAATGGTTAGAGGGAATATTTGTTACTGTGTACTAAGAAACACCAGTCTGGAAAATTCCCACTCGGTTCTTCCCCCAGTGCTTCATAGTTCTCCCATGGGCTCATGGACTTGGGAAGCTTCATAGCTGATATTTTCCAAAAAGGATGCCAGTCTTCCTTGTCCCTTTTTTAAAGGGTGAAAGAGAACATCTAAGCAGTACCAAAGAGAGTCTGAACTGAATTTGGAGTCTGGGCAACAAGCCTAGATGGGCAGCTGAAACCAGAATGTTGATGTCAGGAGGAGGGGAACTCAACCTAATGGGATTTCCAAGACTCACTGTCAAAAGTTCTCAAGACAGTTAGGCAGCATCTCACTGCTGAAGTTGGTCCTTTGCAGAAGCACCCCCAAGCAAGAAAATCATCAGGTCACAGATCATTCCGAAGAATCTATACAGTGTCGCAGGCTGTTGACAGGTTGACGTCTAAGGTCATGGACCAGTTTTCTTTGGGGGATGCCCTCACAGAGTGGAAGAGTTGCATCAGCAAAATATCGCTGAAAGCTGTCACCAAATACAGGAAACAAGGGAGAGCACTGCTTATTCACGCAGCGATGGCCCAGGAAATCAAGAGTTCTCAATGACTGCTAAAGGCTGCAACAGAATATTGTATGAAAGTAGTTTCTCGGTCCAAACACAGATACATACAGCCCTACAGAGAATGGCAATGCCAGGCTTCTTCATAACTGGGATGTTTGGCATTTTCTTTCACATTTTTCTTTCTTGACCTATTTTAGCCAAACTCTTAGGGCAGTACCTGTCCCTTACAAACACTGGAAAGCATAGATATAGGTGTAGATATAAAGTGACTGTGAAGTATGTGGAGTGTGGAAAGACTGATACTCACTTTTGTAAGAGGTAATCAACAATTAATGAATGGAAAATGCCCAATGGCAGCAGTGGCTTTTAGCAAAGGCTCTGAGTCAGAGGCACAGGAGATCTAGTCCTTTTTCAGTTACTTGAACTAGGACCTCAGGATATTATTTAACAGCTCTGAGCCTCAGTTTCCTCACCTTTAAAATGGGAACAGTGATAGTGCCTATTCTATGGGATGGTAGAAAGCAGTAAATTAAATGATAGAAGTAAAGCACTTAGTACAATGCTTGACACATAGGAAGTTATGAAAATATGTCAGCTACTTTTATAATAATTATTATTATGATTATTATCATCATTACTGGTTATAATTAGAACATGCTTTTCAAAAGTGATCACTTTGAATTTAACTTGTATGCCATCTGATCTGGAAGTATAATGAGGGTATCCAATTCCTACTGATTTAGTGAGTCAAACAGAAAACCAAAACAAATTGAATCATTCAACTGGTGTATTTAGAATTGCTGATGATTATAGCATTCAAGAAAGTTAGTGAAATACATAAATTGCAATTGAACTGTTCTTGAAAATCCCCCAAATCAGTTTTCATTTGTCTAGCCTAATGGTGGGTAGGACTTGTTCATTTTTAAAATGTATATTTAGAACCCTCTAAAAAGGAAATGTTGTGGAATATGAACATGGAGGAGACAAAAGGTGTTAATACAAAGGGAGTATACCAAAATCATGTATGTTCCATCTTTGAAAACAAAAAAGAACATATTGCATTCACATATCGCTTTATGCTTTTCATGGAATTATCTATCACTCATTGCCACTTTATTTCATCGCGCGTGCACACACACACACTCACATGCACATGCACAAAGGGGAGGCTACAATGTACACAGTCAGCCTCTTTGTACCCAGCACTGATTCTCTTCTAAGCCAGCTCTGTTTTTCGAGACCAGTGTGCAGATGGAGGGGAAGGTATGGTGTTAGCACCAAAAATTACGGGTCCACTCCAGAGATTTCAAAGGATAATCTGATTAGCAAAATTTGAGACAGGCCAGTGTAAGCATTCTTTTATCATCTAATTCAAAAAACTCCACCACACAACTTGGACGAGATCGCCAGTATCAAAGGTCCTAATGTAGCATAATTTGTGTTGAGCACGCTTCATTGTGACAGTGCTATAAACCAGGGAGACAGTTTACTGACAATTCTGTGCTACCAGATACCATCTCAGGCCTCTGTCCAGCTTTACATTGTCAACTCTCGTGGAAACATGAGCAGTTACACAGCCTCACAGGACGCGGAAGTCTGGATTGCAAAAGATGAGATGGACAGATTTCATATTTTCATTGCAGATTTTTTTTTGCTTTTTCAAACTGCTGAGCATAATTTTTTTTTTAAAGGCAGGAAATGCAACTAGTGTTTGTTTCTAGCATGGCTTCTGTTTTGAGATTTCTTCTTTGTAGAAGAAATGTGTTGCCCAGCTGTCTAGAATCCCAATCAGGATATGGCTTCAGTATGAAATATATTAAAAGAATGATTTTAGCTGGTTATAAGCAGGAACGAAAATGAGGCTGGGCCTATTTTATCCAATTTTTCCTCACAGAGGGGGCATTCTGGTTCAGTCCAACGGGGCCAATATGAATAAATGAGGTAAAGCTGAGTTCTGGGGTGTTCTGTTTTGTTTTGTTTTGTTGTTGTTATTTTGTTTGTTGTTGTTTCTCTTTTTGCCTTGGAAGGAGAGTAATTGTGAAATATAAAGGTTGTATTAGTGAGCAAACAGAGCTGAGAAGATTCTCAGTTATAAAGATTCTCAGAAATAAAAATTAGGTGTCCACTGGCCAGAAGTATCACAGTCAACACTTAAAAGGGTAGTTCATCTCAAATTAAACTGTTGAAGGATTTAATGCTTCCCAGTATTAATATTTCTACTATTTGCAGCACGCACACACACACACACACAATTATTCAACAAATATTAATTATAACCTCCCTTTATGGGCACCTAGGGCTAGTGTTGGTTAATGGGGAAGTGACAAAGAGGATCCCAGTCCTATCTTTTTAGATATATAGAGATTTGTTGCAGAGCGATTTCAACCAGTACTCTATCTTTAACCAACTTAAGATGTCTTAGTCTGCTTGTTTTCTAGAACATTTCTCATTTTTTATCTTTATTTTTTTAAATTCATAGTTTTTTAAAGAGAAGTTTCAGGTTTACAGAAAAACTGAATGGAAAATATAGAGATCCCATACACCCGCACTACCCCCTACTTCAACACACAATTCCCCTATTATTAGCACTTTTTTATTAGCATGGTACACATGTTACAATTGATGAAGCAATACTGATAAATTATTATGAACTAAAGTCTATAGTTTACATTAAGTTTCACTCTTAGTGTTGTATATTGCATTGATTTGACAAATGTATACTGACATTTATCCGCCATTATAATATCAAACAGAATAGTTACACAGCCCTGAAAATCCCCTGTGCTCATTGATTCATTCCCATCTATTCCCAAATCCTTTGCTACCACTGATCTTTTACTGTGTCCATAGTTTTCCCTTTCCCATAATGTCATAGGACTGGAATTCTGCAGTACAAAACCTTTCAAGATGCCTTCTTTCACTTAGCAATGTGTCTTTAAGGGTCCTCCAAGTCTTTCGGGGACTTGATACCTCATTCTTTTTATCACTGAATAATATTCCATTATATGTACGTGCCACAGTTTGTTTACCCATTTATCTATTGATGGACATCTTCGTGCCTTTCAAGAGTTATCAATTATGAGTAAAGGTGCCAGAAATATTGGTGTACAGGTTTTTGTGTGAACACAAATTCTGAACTCATTTGGGTCAATATCAAAGGAGCACAATTGCTGGATAGTATGGTATGAATATGTTTTTATATGAACCTATCAAACTATCCTTCAAAGTTCCTGTACCATTCTGCATTTCAGCCATCAGTGAATGGGAATTCCTGTTGCTCCACACCCTTGTCAACGTTCAGTGCTGCCCGTGGCTTAGCTTTTGGCCATCCTAACAGGTGTTTAGTAGTCTCGCATTATTGTTTTAATTTTGTAATTCTTTGATGACATATGTATTTCCTATTTTTTAATTCTCTTACTTCCCTATTACATATTTTTCTAACATCTGTGATTTTGACCTTTATGTTTTCCTCATTCATTTATTCAATTATTTATCCACATGCATTCAGTGTCTATTATATGCCAGTAACATTTTTCAAAACTAGGCTATTTTTCTTTCTTTCACCCTCTTGTTAGTCTTTTTTTCATTTTCAGTTTGTAATATTCCACTAGTTATTTATTTCACATAAACTGTTAGTTGGTTCCTCTCTCTGGTCTATTGATCTCCAAGTAAACTGGCTATCTCTTCCTTCTCTGGTGATAATTGTTTCATTTCTTCAACTTTGTCTTGTTCCCTTCAAAATTTTCATCATTATAGATTCATAATACATACAGCACAGAGTCTGAAATATTGTTAAAGATGAAACTACTGAAAAAAAATGAAGTGACGAAATCACTTACCTTGGTTGACAATAAATCTTAACTTCTGTATTGTTGCCAGATTGCCACTAACTCGGTATATTCCATCAACTTCCAGACCTGAAAATAAAAGGGCATGTTTTATATCTGTTCATAAAAGAACTAAGAAGGTAAAAGAAAAAAAAATTAAATGTGGGAAGGAAGGTAATAGTAAATCAACGCCAAATATCCCTTCCTCATAGAGAAGACAGATTTCTGTCTGTTCTAAACCAAGCAATCTTCAAAAGTTTAATTTCAACAAACCAATCATGAAGTTCAGTCATAGTCAATCATTAACAAATTTGAATCCAGTTGAATCACAGAAGAGTAATAGATAGCACTGGATTTCACACTACAGTTAAGATTCAGTCCCAAGGAAAACACAGGAATTAAACTGGTCGTAGGTAGGAGAAGAACCTTCACATATATATGATTGCCCCTTCCTGGACAGAAAACAACCTAAGTGATTTGTGGAATCTTCCTTTCTTCCTCCTTCCCTCCCCACCTTCCTTTCTTATTCTATCCTATCCTATCTTATTCCATTCTGTCCCATCCTGCCCCTTCCCATCCCATTCAATTCCATTCTCTTTTTCTTGTAACCCTATAACATAATATGCGTTGGTCAAACTATTTAGAAAGAGAAACACTTACTGAAATACTGTTATTGTCCTTAAGGAATGTGGATAACATAATTTTAATGCCAAGAGTGTATATCCCTTGATGTATCCAGGCTCTCAGAGAGGCCAGGGATGAGGTTACCCCCCAACTATCTCAGCTGTTTTTCTAGGGAAATGGCATAGCACTATGATTAAACATTGTAATTCTCAATCATAAGTATTAAATAAGTTGGTAGAAATTATTGTCCTAATATAACAGAATGAGGGCTTTGTAAAGCTCTTTACTAATACGAAGTGATCTCTTTTATAGTAGGAACATTTCTGCCATCATGCAAAATATTTCATCAATAGTTTAGGGTAGAATAACACAACTTGTAACACTGGCACTGATGATATAATTCAAAACAATCATTCACTATTTTCTAATAATTTTTTAGAGCATTTTTAGTTTATAGCAAATTTGAAGGGATGGTACAGAGATTTCCCATATGCTCCCTGTCCCTCATAGATGCATAGCCTCCCCCATTATAAGCACCCCCCACTAGAGTGATACACTTTTACAATTGAGGAGCCTACACTGATACATCATAATCAATGTTTATCGTTGCATTATGGTTCATTTTGGTGTTGTACATTCTACAGGTTTGGATAAATGCATAATGACACATATCCATCATTATAGAATGATACAAAGTATTTTCTCTCTGCCCACTTTTTCATCTTCATGATTTTCACCCTTCTATGTGATAAACTATAGAGTAATTTGGAATAATATCAATAAGATGGAATAGTTGTTAGTAAATGTATTAATTGATTTGAGTTTTGTAGTTCTAAAATAATCCACTGTCTCTGTCCCTTCATGAGAGTTATAAATTTGTGGGGAATTAAGATGGGGTTGGACAGCTATTAGTGTGGGTGAGTATCTAAGACACATTTATAAAAATCACATATATTATTTCTTCCTAATGCACAAAATAGCTCCATTAACCAAAAGTTACCTCAGTGTGTTTGCTTTTAAGTACAATTTGCATTTGACAACTGAAATATAACAATAATCCTAATTAAAAAATTTTAATATGTAACTTCTAGTTTTAGTATGTGACAATTTTGGTCTTCAGTTTATACACATATACCCAGAACTTTATAATTTATTACTCATTACTTTTCTTGCTTTGTCATTAGCTAGTATTTGGTACCTAGATTTAACCTGTAAAATTTTAAATAATATGACAGATTTTAAAAATATTAAAACTTTCAAGGAAGTATGTCCCTTTCAAAGTACTCCCTCTTGGGGTTATATTTAATTTTTTCTGAACATGTAGCTATTAAGGAAAATATTTTGGAACTCTTTAAAACCACCTTCAGTGGTTCCATATTATCTGTAAAAAAAATTTTTTTTTTTTAAGGTTTTATTTATTGGGCGCCTGGGTGGCTCAGTTGGTTAAGCGACTGCCTTTGGCTCAGGTCATGATCCCGGAGTCCCGGGATTGAGTCCTGCATCGGGCTCCCAGCTCCACTGGGAGTCTGCTTCTCCCTCTGACTTCTCCCCACTCATGTTCTCTGTCTCTGTCTCTCTCTCTCTCTCCCAAATAAATAAATAAAATAAAATAAAAGATTTTATTTATTTGACAGACAGAGATCACAAGCAGGCAGAGAGGCAGGCAGAGAGAGAGGAGGAAGCAGGCTCCCTGCTGAGCAGACAGCTGGATGTGGGGCTTGATCCCAGGATCCTGATATCATGACCTGAGCCAAAAGCAGAGGCTTTAACCCACTGAAGCCACTCAGGCGCCCCTGTAAAAAAAATTTTCTGGTGGCAAGTTTTGGGGCAAGTAATAGTTTTGGAATTGGAACTAGACAAAGGTCATTCAAAACCATAATTGGTGAATAATGTCATCCAGCTTGCCACCAGAGACAAAATTTCACCAATTGAAAGTGGTCTGGTATTTTCCCATGAGTTATCAGTTTCTTTGAAAGAATTTGAGAAAAAGAATATTTTATTGCCTATTGATGCAATAGGCAGACCTACATTCCCCAAATGAGAATTTTTTTTTTAAGATTTTATTTATTTATTTGACAAAGAGGAGAGAGATCACAAGTAGGCAGAGAGAAAAGGGGAAGCAGGCTCCCTGATGAGCAGAGAGCCTGATGTGGGGCTTGATCCCAGGACCCTGAGATCATGACCCAAGCTGAAGGCAGGGGCTTAAACACTGAGCCACCCCAGCGACCCTCACCCCAAGTGAGAAATCTTATTATGCTTTTTATAGAATTGGTTAAATTAGCCCTATTTAAAGTAATGATTCAAGATGAAATGCTGCTTATAATCTATTACAATATAAAAAAGAAAATTTACTATATAATTCTTTTTAGAATCAATTTTTTGTTTTGCTAATTAGTTGGACCCTTATCAGAGGTCAAAAGTAAATGATGTTACTTGAATGTCAATGAATTTTTGTTGCAAATAAGGGCCTTACTTAAGTTTTACTTTATATGCATAGCACTTTTATTTAAGGTACAAAATCAAGCACATTTCTATTTTGAAGCTGGGACTCTTTCTTTTCTAATTATTTTATATGTTATTGTAAATGCATATGTTGTCTAGAGTTGTAAACTGAATTTTAATTACTGAAATTACCCAGGATCTGAAAGTTTCTTTTCCTTTTCTAGAAATCTAAACAATTTTCTCTCACAATCTTCTCACAACATAAGAAGTACCCCTCCCCCTTGGTGTTTCATAAATTTCAGTAGAAGTTTTTTTCTTTTTCTTTCTTTCTTTCTTTCTTTTTTTTTTTTAAGTTGGGTAATCAAAAACATTTGAAAGAGCAGTATGGGTTGGATATATTACGCTTGAGCAATTGGAAAACACTATACTGTTTAAACAAAGCAGCCTCATCCTAAATTAATAACCCAATTTTCTTCTGGGATAAAAGGAGGGAGGGCTGGGGATGGAGACAGGGAGCGTAACTCAGACCAGTGCCACCACTGTGGTTATAGAACTAAGTCACAGCGGAGAAACTGCTTTGTGGCTTAAGATAGAAACCAGAAAGTAAGAGGGAGTAAAGCAAAACATATTAGATGCAATTTGAATCTAACTTGACACAACTTCCAAGCCCTTTAGATTCAGAGATATCAACACCATATATCTTGTGAAGGATAACTGTCCCTGGCGTCAGTGGCTCCTGCTTCAAACGGCTCATGCTCCCCTGCTATCATACTTTTTAAATTACATAAATAGAGTGAAAATGACAAAGTACATATTAAAAAGGAGGGTATTACATTTTGCAAAATAATCTGGAACATATCAGTGAATCTTAGCAGTGATAAATTATATAGGTACAGTCTTGAAGTTGATTAGTTTCCCCCTGAATGCCTCACAGAGTGGCAAACCCAAAGTCCTAGGAATTATGACCCAAATTGCAGTGATTCACGTGCTATCCTCTTTTTGCTCCAAGAACTTTGAAAGTTATGCCAAGCCAAACCAATGTAAATTGGTGGATTTGGACATCCTTTTCATGACCACATTATCCTTGCTGGATTGGAAACTACTTATTTTGGAAATATAATTAGACCTCGTATGATTTTTAAATGTGCAATGTCTTTAAGGTACCCATGTTGTGCTTTGGTGAAGTTTGGAGAAAAATCACTTTGAAAGGTACTTTTTTCGAGAAAATACCATGACTGGATGCTGACAAGAACTTTTCTTGTTATGCTAAAAATACTTTGGGAACACGGTGAAACTAAGTCATTTTCCTTTTTTTTTTTTTTTTCATCAAACTAGCATTAATGGCAGTAATGAAAAAATTCTCTGAAGAAATCCATGTTCACTGAAAGGTCATTTATTTGTTCATCATCAGCTGACCTTCTTAAGTTTCAAAATAGTGTTTACCATTGACAGAAATCACTGGATATTGCTATAGGAGACTTGCAAAAGTCTCTCTCTCCTACTCTCCCCCGCCACCTTTTCTTCTGAAGAAGCTTAGACTAGGATAGACACACAATTAGGAGTTATTAGACCAAATGGTGGTCTAAACCCAGTGGAAAGAATGCAGCTGTCATGAGTAATTCCCACTATAAATCTTAGACACTTTCCAAAAAGAAATCTAAGAGAACAGCACTGTTTCCAGAGTTGACTGGCTTATCTGCCAAAATACAGGCAGTTTTTAACAATGCAGATGAGCCTATTAAAAATAGTTGCAAACCGTGGATTAGGTAGCATTCTTAGTAGCTTGAATGACGAGCAAAGCACAAAGATGGAGAATTTGAGCCTGGTTGAGAGGTGTGCCCCAAAAGCTTACTTGTTTTTCTGGAACAAAACAAAATGCATCTGAACCCCTGGAGTCTGAATTGTGGGCTGGGAATTTTGCACAAACAGCCCCTCTCCAGAGATTTATGGCACTTCCTAATTCCTAGGAGGCCAGAGCTACCGCAAGAAGAGTCATTCTCGCAATTCTTTGGTCTTCTGGCTTTCCCCTCTGGCAAAAACCAATGAGCATGGGAACACTCAGAATGCCCTCAAAGAGCTGCACATTTCTTTCTTGGTCCTTCTGAAGGTCCTGCTTGAGTTTAGAGCTGAACATGAGGGAAAGTTAATGTGCCTTTCAGACCTATTCTTCCTCCCCTAAATTAAGTGTCTCCAACCTTCTATCGCCAACTTATTTGTTCTCACACTTTAAATTTAATGACTGAGAGAATAAGATATAATCTGAAACTCTAAATTTAATTCCTGCTCTGTCTCAATGGCTGGCATTTATGCTGCATCTATTTGCTGGTTTTATTTAACTATTAATAATTTCGTATGAGATGCCCATCCTTCAAGAATGATTAACTTAGGAAATTGTTGACACAATTCTGATTGTCAAACAAGAATATTTTTATACATGTTAACTTCATGACTTTATAATAACCATTTTGAATAGATGTTTTTTCACTATAGAGGCAAAAATACTTCTCGGGCAAAACTGTAAATTAAACCACACAAAATATTCTACAAAAATATTATATCTACCCCATCCTGCTATCCAAAGATAGTCATTGTTGACAAATGTTTTAGTTCATTTTGTCATTACTCATTTTATGTTAATGTGTCATATTTCTGTTTATTAAACTTTGAATGCTATTTATTGACTCCCTATTAGAAAAGATAATGAGTGTAGTTCATAGTTCCTATGTAATCTCTCTGCATTGGCTTATTTCTATTTCTTAAATCAAATTACCTCTGTACTATAGAAAAATAAGAAATTAATGTATTTCCTCTTCCCCTTCTCTCCCTCATAGTTCCACTTTTATCCTTTACGTTATTGCTTATATTCTCAGAGTTTAGATTATTTTATTTTATTGTCTATAAATATTTTGTGACTTACCTATAATTCAATATTAACTCCTACTAAAAAAAAAATGATTAGGTTCAATACTAAAATTTTGCTTCACAAAGTAGCTCTCCCAAAAGTCAAGGCCTGATGTGTTGTCTTCTTTTGCAAGTTCCTTCATTTCCTCAAATTGAGCACTTCCCAAAAGAACTTTCTGTGATAATGGAAATGTTCTATCTACCTGTTCTATCTATGTGGTCAAGCAGGTTGCCACTGGCTACAATTGCTGACTTCTGAGTGCTTGATATGTGGTTAGTGCCATTGAATCTTTGTTTTACTCAATTTTAAATAATGTAACTTTGTGCCTACCATATTGAACGATGCAGCTCAAGGTCGCAGTGAACTACGTGTGTTCCACTGTTACTCTCTCTTGGATTTCATAAACTTGGAGCTTCATAAACTTTTACTTTTCTAACCTCAAAAAATGTTTCATTATCTTCTAGTATCTCTGCTGTTAAGTCTTTTATTAAATTGATCATTGATGCTTTGTAGGTCAATTGTGTTTTCTTTCAAAGATTTTTAAAGATTTTTCTTTTTAAACTTGTACAAGTAAAATTTTACTCTGATGTGTCTTCATCTAGGCCCTTTCAATCAGAAAAATTTCTTATATTATTTTCTTGATATATCCTTCCCTCTATTGTCTCTTTTCCATCTGAAACTACTTTAAGATGAATGCTGTTCCAATATCAGATTGCCCTTATGATTGAAAGAGTAAATTAATTAGAATATATGGTGGGTCGTGGGTATTTTTGTATTTGCACAGATCTTTTTTTCCCTCCAATTGGCTTCAATCTTACATGGGCAGACTGAATGAGGGCTTCTTGTAGGATGGAAGGCTGAGTAGACAGTAGCCTATTAGTTCTTCAATTAGCAAAGGAGGGAAGACCTTATTTTGGATAAGGAATACTTGAATTGTTCTGTTCCTGGGCAAAGCTCTCTAACTCTGTGTCTATGATAGAGAGAGGACTTGAGTTACCTTATTCTCGACTGCCTTCTTTCTCAGATTCCCACAGCCTCTCTTCTGTCCTTGCAGAATTTATTCTCAGGCTCCAGTAATTGCTGCAGGTGCTTGCTTGGTACAGGATATAGGAAGAAGGGCCCAGGTCTCCCAGATATTAGGTCTGATATTTACTGAATTATTTATTTATTATCCTCCTGCCAATTTCTACTCTTTTTATTTAACTCCAAGTTTGGATATTCTCTAAAACATCCCTGGAAAGAATTGTGCCTAATTACTGTGTCTGGGAATGGTGTTTCTTCTGCTCTAATTTCTTCACTTGTTTGATCCCATCTGCTTTCTGTCTTCCTGGAATTTCTATTTCTGGTCAGCTGGTGGCACCTTTTCTGTTTTCAGCACCATCATTATTTTTTTCTTTTTCAACATATCTTTTCTATTATTTCATCAGGATTTTTTGAGGAAGAAGAATCAGACATGTTTTTTTCCATATGCCAGCTTGAATAAGGCCCTGCATTGTTTTTCATAAAGACAGACTTTTTAATGTTGAAAACAAAAGTTTCATTAGATTGTGAAGATAATTGCTATACAACAATTTTCTCTGTTGGTATATGGGATATAAATGACCAGGAATTACATTATGAATATTTAAAATACTCGTATGTCTCTAATTCTAATGTGGGGTAAACATGTTACTATAAGGGTCCAGGATAAGTATACACCTCATTTTCTTTTATTTCTCTCACTCTCATCCTTTTTTCTATTTACAGTTCTATCATCACTTATGATTTCTCAAATGTTCCCCTTATTACTTGATTTATTTTTTCTCTTCCATTTTTATGAGCCCTTTCTACATTTTCGTCTCATTTTGATATTTTCTCCTACCCTCCTTGTATCTCTGCTATAAAATCTTACAGAGGCGATTGTCACAGTAAGTTTTTCTTTTTAATATAACAAAATACCTACTTTTAATTAGTTTAATTTTGATTATTGAAGTATAGTTGACATATAATGTTATATAGTTTCAGGTACAGCACATTTGACAATTCTATACATTAACTTTCCTTCACTATGATTGATTTGGGTAATAGTCTTTTTTCAACGACTTATGTCTGATTGAAATGAAGTTTTCATCTAATAGATATTTTATAGTAGATTCATAGGGAAAAGAAGAATTTTAGTCCTCTAAAGATATGAAAGAAATGCATATTTGTTGTGAAAAATTTAAAAAAAAGTTAGAGTGAAAAAGAGAAGGGTGCTTTTTTATTTCTGAGAAAACTGTTTTCGACTCGTGATGCTGATAAATGTGACATCATTTTATACTGTTGATATAGCTAGTGTTATAGATAAGGACCAAATTCCATATCTAAATTAATGTCTTAAAACTAAAAGAGTACAGAGTAAATAATATATGGCACTAAGAACAAAATGGTATCAAACAGAATTTTGGAGCAGAAGGAGAGATGTTAGTTTTTCTTCAAGGACTATTCACTGAATAATTGTGTAATTAGGGTCATTATCAAATCCTATACTCCCTCCCACAAACTCACATCTGCTTAAGGTGTTATACTAGGAAATAAAATTGTTAAGGATCCTAGTCAAAAATAGTTACATATGTATTTGTCATTCATTCATTCATTCATATTTGCTATTTTCCCAAGCCTGACCTCTTAAAGATTTTTTTTATTTATTCATTTGAGAGACAGAGAGAGAATGAGAGGGGAGAAGGTCAGAGGGAGAAGCAGACTCCTGGTGGAGCTGGGAGCCCGATGTGGGACTCGATCCTGGAACTCCGGGACCATGACCTGAGCCGAAGGCAGTTGCCCAACCAACTGAACCACCCAGGCGCCCCCAAGCCTGACCTCCTAACCAGTTTTGTCCTATTTGAGCACCTGAGAAGATAAAATTGGGAGAGGAAAAGGACAAAATATCCTGTGTTAAGAGCATTACTCGTTGTGTTTCTTGGTGGTCCTGGATTATACCACATATACCTTGAAAAAAATCTATGGCACTAGTATTTGTGGATGGGGGTGGCAGATGGCCAACTTTCTTAACTTTTAAGTATTCGTCTTATTACTTTTTAAAGATTTTATGTATATATGTATGTATTTAGAGAGTGCGAGCAGGGTGAGGGGTACAGGGAGAGAGAGAATCTCAAGTCAACCTGGAGCTGAGCTCAGAGCCCCAACTCCCACAACCTGAGATCTTGACCTGAGCAGAAACCAAGAGTCTGGCACTCAACCAACTAAGCCACCAAGGTGCCCCTACTATTATTAAATATTATTATTATTATTCTATAGAATTACATTGTTAGAAAAAAATTGGAAAACCATTTATTGAATTAGTTTCCCATCTCTCTAGTTCCCTTTAAGTCAGACATTGGACACTTTGAGAACTATAGGAGAAGCTCACCGAATTCTTTAAATATTATCAGAAACACAAAAGCCATCCTCTTTAATGTGTAAATCTCCTCAATGTGCACTATCTTTTTTCACTATTAGAATTTTCTCCTTATATTTCTAATTATATTAGTTCTGATCATAATATTTCATAACTGTTTCAGAATTGGAGATGCTTATACATACCATCAGAGTCCAGAAGAGTGAGAGTAGTTTATAAAAAGTCCTGTGAAAACTCACACCAGTACTGAAAGCTAGATCCTGGTTTCCATTCGCTGTAATTCTTTTTATGTTTTAGGCTTATTTTTGCATATAACCTCCATACATTCATTCAGCTCATATTCCATTTAGACATACCACCATACCACTGAGCCAATTACCTTTAAAATCATGCTTTTAAATGTACAGAATACTAATTGATAGGCAAATAAGGATAAAAAAAAAGGAAAAGAAGTTACAACATGCCAGTGTGATATGGGTGAAAGTCATTTGGTTACTCTCCTTCATACCTGAATAAAATAAAATGAGAGTCTAAGGATAGCATCTCATGTGTGGTTCCTCATATCTTAACAATGATCCTTACATATCTGTCTAAACTCAGCTAAGAATTTGAGACCTAACAATATGAAGCCTGTAGGATGGTAGACACAAATATGGTTGATAGAATTATAATGACTTCAGACTCATTCTGTTAGTATCTCAAGGAAAGAAGGATCTCTGAGAGACCTTGAATTTGCCTGGGAATAGGAAACCCAGTGTCCTTGATTTGATAGGACAAAAGGTAGTGAACTGAAATGATTTCTGCAAAGTGGAAAGTAAAGTACCTGGAAATAGTCTTTTATAAATTCTCTTACATGTTTTTCTTTCTTTACTTTCTCTCTCTCTCTTTTCTTAGTCTTACAGACAAGTATTGGCCAATGATTCTGATTATCATGAAGTGAGAGCTCTTGTCTTGAGGAAAAGCTTCACGGGTCTGGAAGATATTGAAGTGGAAGGTTGTGTTTGGTTCATCGCATCTCATTCTCTGAGTTTCTTTTATGTTTGAGTTCCATTGTTATTGTTCTGCTGTGATTGTGCTGATGTAAATAAATCATTTTTTGGTATTGTGACTTGCTCAGAGTGTTTCTTTAAAATAAATAGAAGTAATAAGAACGAACAGACTAATTTGGGCAGCCATTATCATCTGGTAGTTCGAAAGCAAATGCATTAGCCTAAGGTGAATTTCATACAGCCACGGGTGACCACTGCAGCGGGATAGATGGGGCGGGCTTAATGAAAGAAAGCCAGTTTCCTGAAGGTGTCATTCCTAAGGAAAGCTTGGAGCTTAAGAAGGAACGATCTGCAGACTATGGCCATGCACGCTTTTTCTTTTAAGATTTTAGCAACAAACTCATAAGTTAAAGGCATGCACCAAAAGGCTTACCAACACAAACAAGAAGAAAACACTGAAAAATGCTTCCTTTGGTGATGAAGTCATAATAGTTACATAAAGTCTAGCCTTTAATCCCATTATACTTGAAATAGATAATTTAAAATTCATATATTTGCTCTCATTCTTTTCAATCCCCCCACCTCTATTTTTTTTTTTTTTTTTAACATCTAAACAAAGTGACCTCATTGTTTTCCATTGGACTTTTTTAAAAACATTGGCTGGGATGATTGAGATTCAGGAATGTGGGAAAATGGATTCCCAAACCACGTCCCTCCCCTTTCATTCTGAACTGTAATTTTTGGCTTGGCTTGAATCACAGTCATCGCATTTCAGCCTGAATCTCTCTGTAAAGTGATCTTTCTTAAACATTTCTCTCACTCATCAAGGGATCAGAAACAAAGCTGTTCTAGTCTTTCAGCAAAACACTTACAAGCAGCTTTTACCAAGAAGTTGCAAGAGCTAAATTTCCTCTAAAATTGTTTGAAAAGTGAACATTTTCAGTGCCTCGTTGTCCTTTTTGTGAATCTTGTCATCTGTATGCCATGAGCTCCAGCAGCTATTTTAATCTGTTTTTGTTTGCAATCCATTTGGTGTCCACCCAAGGAAATGCAGGTGATTCTAATTAACTTACTGCTGAAGATGTAGGAAAAAAATATCTCAATTGTGTCTCACAGAATTACACACTTAAAACCTTTCTTCTATTATTTATAACATATTATTAATGAAAATGATTGTATGAGTATGTTTACCACCTAATTCATTGCTGTTCACTTTGTTCAATCAATGAGGCTTACGGCACAGAAAAAAGCCACACACATACACAAATACACAGACACAATACAGACCCCAAGACTGCTTGCCAACTTTTATTTAACAAGAGTAGCAACTTAAAAATAACATTATTTTTACTTTGTGCAACATAGTTTAATATCTGAAATAACCCTGTTCCAATAAAAACCTATTGAAATACTCTCAGTCTAACTCTGCCCTGAAGGTAAAAGTGATTAATTGAAAGATTTTGGCAGATCTCTGCTCACCACCAGGGCAGTTTAATTTAGAACACATTCAACCATTTCTCAGTGTCTCTGTGTTGGTGGAGCATAACTTTTGATCTTCTTTGGGGAGGTGCCTCTAATTCAGACCCTTTAGCTAGCCACTTCCTGGAGGGTTTTGAAGGCTTGCTTCTGCTAAGCATTCAGGTGAGAGAGAGCCCTTCTGGCTGCTTCTTCTAAAGTGGGGTAGGGAAGCAGAATTCCAGACATAAAGGCAAAATATACTATAAACGTGTTTGAGTATATCTACCATCAGTAAAGTCCTATTTAGATCATAGACAAACTTGTGAGAAATTCTGATACCGTTAAACTCTTCTCTAGTTAAAGAAGATGCTCCTGGCCATGAGACCGAAAAGATTAAACTTCCTTTTCTCAGGAAATATAAATAAGATTATTATTTTCTTTTTGTTAATACAAGAAAGAGTATCACGTGGGTATTGCTAATACTTCTTCTAAACAGAGATGGGGCTAGCACACAATCCTCCCTCTTTGGCAAATGGACCTGTGCTAAACTGTGGTTCAACAGAGGGAAAGAAAAATTCCAATATATTCTGGATGGAAAGACCTTGAGTTGGTGAACTCCCACTTCGCATACCACTTAACACATATTGATTAAGCACTTACCATATTACGAAAGTGTGCTAGGCACTGGACTTACAGCAATGAACAGAGTATACAGTCCAGATATTATGGAGCTATAGCGCTAGTATTGTTCTGAGGCACTAATGGTGAATCCTGCACACAAATTAATGAGTTAGTAACAATGACACCTGCGATCTTTAATACTTTCACACATGCAACACATCTGAGCAATACACTCAGGTTAATATATCTTCTATAGCCAACTTTAGAAGGAAACACATTATGATTTACATTCAGTTTCCACATTATATCCTCAGTTATGCAATATGTTATATATAATATATATATATTATGCAGTACATTATATGTAACTATTTGGTATATGTATTATATATACATTATGCATTACACTATTAATAGTAACTATCTGTGTACAGTGGAATTATAAAAGTGATTCTGGTTTTATTTATTATTTTATATATTTCTAATTATTTTGTATGTGTACATATGTATCCATATATGTGTATATAAGAGTATGTATATTATTTTTTTAAGATTTTCAGCAACTGATACAGATTTTTATTTTTATTTATTTGACAGAGAGAAAGAGAGATCACAAGTAGGCAGAGAGGCAGGCAGAGAGAGAGGGGGAAGCAGGCTCCCCGCTGAGGAGAGAGCCCGAGGCGGGGCTCGATCCCAGGACCCTGAGATCATGACCTGAGTAGAAGGCAGAGGCTTTAACCCACTGAGCCACCCAGGCGCCCCAAGAGTATGTATATTATTGTAAAAAAAATAATGATACTTATTTCATTACCAAAATATTGTGCCATAGATTACATTTCTTTGTTATGATATGGGTTTATGTTCCTATAAGCTCATTTGAAAAAGATTGAAAGATAAAACTATTGAGTATCCTTGAATGTTCTATTGTATATCTCTAATTTATCTGAAACATACTCTAAGACTCACGATATCAGATTCCAAATCTTTATGAGACACAATAGAAATCTCAAAATTTAAATATTTTACAAACTATTCTATTATTGGACAAATCACACCCAGGTTTGGAAATACAAATACAAGGTTTCTGAAATAGAGCCGAAAAGACATAATCGTTTCCCCTAATTATAAGTTCTATCTAACCCTGGACAATTTATGCCATTGTCATTCATGATAGTAGGTCTTGTACGAAAAGAAATGCAGAGATAAAGACCCAAAACTAGCATTTGGGTTGGCTTTTTAACTTCTACTATCACTCCATAAGTAGAGAAGTAAGACAAGTTCTCTTTTAGTGGTATAGGAGAGAACTATCTCCTCAGCTACACTCTTTACTACTTGAGGACTGTTAGCCATCTAGTAAAGCATTGCACACACTCCAGTTACTCAAAACATTACTTGTTGACTTAAAAAAAAAAGACATTCCAATACCAATTGTTCCCTTACTTAAACTCATCTAGCACTAGTATAATACAAACCAGATTTCCTGCTTCTGGAGGATTTTGTCACATAAGTCTACATAAAACATCTTATTGAACTATTTCTGTGTGTGTTTGCATATTTAGCATCTATCATTTCTTTCTGATCTGTTGTTACAGAAAGAAGGTATATTAAACTAAGATGTGCTACATAAGTTCATGTTCATTAATACAATATTTATTGAGTGTCTATCCCATATATGTAATTTTCTAAGTGGTAAGAAGCCAAGTTACAAATACATCGCATGCTTTCCATTGTATGAAATTTAAATAGTGTCTCAATTTCCCCATTTTCCCTGAGGGCTGGCAGATTTTGAATCTTAGGAATATTAGAAAATCCATGATGATTCACTCTAACTGACTCTTGAAGTGCTGCAGAAGTTCGAAATGAAAGATTATCAGTTCAGAGGCCTGGACTTTATACCATCAATCCCCAAGGTTCGTCTTAACACAAATTATAGAGGCTTTATTTAGGGTATCTTTTCAGAAGTTTAGGATAAAAACTCTGTCCTAAAGTGTTCCTTTTATACAATTTTGCTTATGTCTAAAATTATGCAATTAGAATTTTATTTCTTTGTCTTCAAATCCCTTGAAAGGATTTCATGTCAAACTTCACTAATCATGGGCACTTTAGTGTAGATTAATCTATTCAGTCTTGTCCTGACATCAGACTTCAGCTACAGTGACAGAAAGTACAAGACTTCACTTGTGTAGGGTCTGGGACAGGCAAAGATAGAGGATAAGAGGGCAAGTGTGATACACAATGGGAAAGAAACAGAAAGGGGAACCGGGTGTCCTCTATTGGTTTCAAGTTAATTTAAGGTAGTTATCATTATCCAAATGCTTACTCTGCCTGGATTTTCTATTTTCAGATATACCAGGATACAGGGAAATGGTAAGAAATATCCTTACTGTATTTAAAGATTTCAGGGAGGAAAGTATGTTTTTCAGCCTGTCTAAACACATTTTATCCTTAAAGATAATTTATTCTTATCATCATAATTTTCTATCATGCGAAAAGTGTAATAAATTATCTTTCTTCAGAGACAACTTATACAATAATTTTTTCACATAAGTGAGTATAATGCTCTAAACTGAGTTTTAAAGCTAAGCTTATATAAATCCATATGGGGCTTTGCTCTACAGATTGAAATTTTGTGAAGACAGACATTGTTTGTCCTTGGAATCATGAGATTTCTGCACATCAGGTCTTTCTTCTCTTGGCACCCTGCCTGCAGTAAAGAGTCTTGGAGACTCCTCCCACCGTGTCTTTCTCCTACACCTGCGCTGTGTGTGGGGCTGCCTATTTTAGACCACTGGCTCCATGCAAAACCCCTCAACCCTGTAGTGGCCTTAAGTCACCCCAAGTAACTCAGCCTAAGGCTCATCAGCAGGAGACAAACTGCCCTAAATGACGGCAGTCTCGTGAGCTCCTAGATTCCCAGTCTACTTTCAAGTTTTCAAACAAACCTTAACAAAGACTACTAGACCCAGAAACAAATGCACTTCTATTAATTCATTGGCCATAATATCAAAAGAAAATAATAACCTTATTTTGCCAAATTTAGAGCAAAGTATGCTGCAAGGAAAACCCTTGGAAAGGAGGAAGATACTAAGCTTGGGAACATAGCATGCCTTAAGGGATGTCAATATAACTCCTTTTGCCCTTTTTTGTCTTATCAAAAAGAACAAAGCAGAATAAAACCCTTCTCCCCTGGTGCTTGGGAAAGACTCTAGTAGGAGACAAAGATATTTAATGCTAAATCGTTGGTACCTCTTAAAACAACCGTACTCCAAGTAACACTCAAAGGAGTTTTAAGGATGTATGAACTTCAGGTCAAGGTATAAATGATATTCCTGAGACAGGTTTGCCAGGAAGAGGGTGTTGGAGGCCAGACACAGTGCTCTAGGGGATATTATGGAGTAATGTGACAATCTAGCAAAGAAAAAGAAGGGAGCAAATGAGAATCCAAAATACATCCTGATCTGTCCTGGAGTTTTCCTTGTTCAGACCCGTGTTTTGCCCCTGTGACAAATTCCACTAACAGCTTTGTAATTGTCTTTTTATGGTTTCGGGATTTCAGACTCCTTCCAACTTTAACTCAACCTACCAACATTAGTTATATAATATCCTGTTATAAATATGGAACTCAAATTCACTATTTGAAAATGTTTAACAAATAAAAATCATTTCCCCTGCCCACCATGCTGTTAAATGGGACAAAGACAATAAATGATTCAGGATTTTGAGTAAAAAGATTTCTTTTCATTCCTATATGGCATGTATGTTAGAAATAGGAAACAAGACGAAACTTCAAACACCTTTAAAAGGGAAGTTATTATTCATAAAATAGTATTTCTTTGGAATCTCCAACAGTTTTAGTTCAACAGATACACTAATTTTTCTTTGTTTTGGTAATACAATTTGTGCGAGTTAATTTTAAAAATATGAAATTTTGAGAGTTCTTTTTAACTCTCTTTTATACAAAATATCACCCTGCTGACTTATCCACAGGGTCAAATGCAATATTATTTTAAATATTAAAGTTTTCCTTATTACTTTGTGTAAAGACACAGGAAAATATGGCAAAACTATATTATTTTGACCTGTGATCCTTGTTTTGGATCCGTGGTGATTGTTTTTTGCACAAGGTACTCTAATTGTTTCTTCTGGCTCCTTGGGAATCCAAAGTGTCTCTAGAACTATTTCCAGCTAAGAAGAATTGATTGCTAACATTAATTTAATTTCTATCTTAATAAATTTCCCCTTATGTATTTTTTCTAGTAGCTTACCCAGTTAAAAAAAAAAAAATATATATATATATATATATACCTTATCTGCTCCTATCCATAAAAACCTTGTGAAAAAAAGCCTTTCTGGTGGGAAAAGAATTTTGAAAGGAAAAGTGTACATACATATATCAGACCAAGAATTAAAAGATGAACATTATATGTGAGGAAACATTATAAGAAGGCTTCACTATATTAGTTTTTCCAAGTCAGTGTTCCAAGCCAGTCTTGGATTATATGTGAAAAGTAAGAACTCCATACTGTAACAGGTGCTGGCAGGAAACTCCCATTAAAGCTTATGAAAGTTATGCCTGTAAAGTCCTGGCATCTGAGAAAATTCTCGCATAAGAATGCATTATGCATCAGATTTTTCTCACTAGAAAAACAATATGAGGCTGTGACTACTTAACAGTATTCCCAGGCACTATTTTGTTACCATTATCCCTCGGTGATAACATCTTTGGTGACCTCGTGCTATATGTAAAGTATATATCAGCCTTCATTTCAACACTGAGAGTGTGCATTGTCTTCTATACATACCAATAGAGATGTTGGTCTACTATCTGTCTGTTCTAATCAGAGCATAAACCTGAAAGGATTTTTTTTTTCCCTTTAGAGTCGAGTCAATAGATTTATCCTAATTGATCCATATTTCAAATATTGGCTCTTCATATACAACATGGCAAATAATTATGAAATTTTACTGGAGTCTGGAATAGTCTATGGAATATCAGGTAGTAAGCAACATAGGTTTTAAATCTATAGTATTGACTCATGTTGGAAAGTACTAGCATTATGTATGGCACATAGTGGGTGCTTAATAAATGTCATCTTTGTTTTCCTTATGTAAATCACCCCATATCTGTACAGTCACATCTTCAAAGACTAATGGTATAATTCTTTCAACATAAACTTGCTCACTTTAGAGTTAACAAGTAAAACTTCTTCCTGTGATGAAGCTCACCTTTCTAGCCTATAAATTCTAGAGGTTAAAATATTTCTTTTACTGACATTTGTCTTTTGGATGCAACTGAATAAAAAGTCTCTTTATTCTATAAATATAACATTTATAAGGAATTTGATTTAAGCCCAAGGGGTAATTTGGATCTAAACCATTTATCACATTAAAAACTGAGATAAAAATTTAGACAGTAGTGAATGTTAGACAAAGATCAAGGAAAATGGTTGTGAGTCTGTATACATCCAGATGTATGTATCCATATGTAGGTTTGTTAGCTGCACTATGGATTAAATGTTACTAGCTTGCACTTGTACTTGTATATATAATTTTAAATATACTTTTCATGTATCAATAAGTATATCTTCAGTAAAAAGCCCTGTTAGGATAATATACTTACCTTTCAGAACACACACACACACACACACACACACACACACACACACCCCAGCACCAACCCAGGCAATCTGCCAAATGTGGTTGCTGTGAAAAAGGTTTTGCTTTAGGGCAATAGCAAACTAGCTCACCACCCCGCTGCCCTGTCCACTCCTCACCACACGGTTCTTTGCTGTATCCTGAACTTCCCCTCCTACAGTGAGGGAACATTTCTTAAGACTGTTTTATTGGCAATATATTTTTACTTTGTATGATGAAATGAAACAGGGGACTGGTTTCATTAGAAAGAGAGGTAAACAGAGCATTAATTAAATTTGCCGATGATACTAAATTGGGAGGAACTGTGGACATCTGTGAAGACAAAAGAATCATACAAATGGAGTTAAGGAGTTTAGAAATATGAGCAGGAAATAATAAAAAGAGATTCAGCCTTAAATAATGCAAGCTAATACATTTGGGAAAAGATAATCAGAAACATGGCTAGTCAGTGGATGGTAGATGCCTGGAAAGTGGTGATGGTGAAAGAGACCTAGGGAGTGATAATGGGAAAAATTATACACAAACTTACAGGGAAATAGGCACGATGCCCAGACGGTTACATAGAAAAGAACATATTTTTTGAACCAGAAAGATGATAGTCCTACTCTTATGATACTGGTATATCTCAAAAGCATCAAATTTGGCTATAGTTAGTTGAATCCCTCATGGTTCAGGTTCATGAAATAATTTAACACTATGTGTTGAGAGACTGGTTTCACCCTATGAAGGATGAGAAAGTCTGTTTCGTCTGAAACATGTCCTAAACACCAGAGTCGTTGTTCTATTTCTGTCTTATCTTATGCTATTGTATACTATTACTAATATGGTGTATCATATAGATATAGATATGGATATAGATTATTTTTAAAGATTTTATTTATTTATTTGACAGAGAGAGAGAGATCACAAGTAGGCAGAGAGGCAGGCAGAGAGAGAAGGGGAGGCAGGCTCCCTGCTGAGCAGAGAGCCCGATGCAGGGCTCCATCCCAGGACCCTGAGATCATGACCTGAGTAGAAGGCAGAGGCTTTAACCCACTGAGCCACCCAGTTGCCCCTGGATATAGATATTGATATGAGTATAGATACATATTGGCCATGCTGCAAACAAAAAACTCCCTTACTTTCAATTTTAAGGTAGTTTCTCTTTCGTCTGTATAATATGACTTCAAGTTATGCTTCGAGAGCTATCTAATCACTATCTCCTCTGGTTCAATGAATCTTCAGTCTATAGGATTTGATTCCCTAAGGATAGATGCATGGCTAGATGGAGGAAAAGAAATTTTGGAAAATATCCATCTACTCATCCATTTAATAATATATCATGAATTGAGCCAGCTTTGGTATGCTAAGCACTGATGAGACAGAGATGAACCAGACACAATCCCTAGACTTCTGGACTCATACTTTAGATGGAGAAACAGGTAAAGACACAGCCCCATGCAATAAGGGCTATATTAGGGAGAGCAAAGCTGTCATTGGAACACTGCAGAGAGAAATCCTAATCATGTTCAAGACACCATGGAGGGGTGGTTGAGGATATAAACCAGAGACTATTCCTTGAAGAAGGGAGTCCTGTGCTATGCACAAGAGGATGAATATGAATTTGGCAGATGGATGGGCAAAGAGAGGGCCCTTAGAGAGAAGGGACGGCCCATGGAAAAATATCAACCTTCAGAAAAACTTGATGTAGTTGATATTCCTGGAACATAGGAAACAGCTTATGAGAATATGAAACTGGACAGTAGACAGAGGTCATATGCTTATGGGGATAATTAGGATGGAATTTTGTTTATCCCGATGGAGAAAAGAAGCCTTTGGAAGGATATTCAAAGAAGGCATAACACAATTCTATTTGTGTTCAAGAGGACTAATGTTGTCATGATTGAAAAGGTAGCCTGGACAGAAAACAGAACAAAGGCAACAATATTAATTAGGAGGTTTTTCTCAAAAGAAATTACAGGGTTCTAATCAAGGCCATAGCATATGAAAGGAAGAATCAGATTCAAGAGACAGTAAGAAAAGAGAGATTATTAGACTTGGTGAATAATGCTCTGTGTAAGTAGAGAGAACAGTAGAAAATATACAACATATTTGTTCTTAGAAGAATGGGGGGACAAAAAAGAAAGAAAAAAAGAATGGGAAAAATAGCCCATGATGCCATTGACTGAGTTAAGAAACAAAAAAGGAGGAATAAGTTTATTAGGGAAAGTGATAAATGCAGTTTAAAGAAGTTGAGTTTGAGATGTTGGAGGAAAATTCAAGAAGGGTTATTCTTAGATCTCATCTCTGAGAATAAGACATAGCTTGAGAAGTCATTCTGAAATAGGAACTTTGTAGTCATTGAAGAAATCATTGAAGGTTTTGGTATCATTGGCATTACACTGAAAGAATGGATAGAGAAATTCCAGAGTCAAGAATTAGATCCAGAGGAAAACACACATTTCTTATGCTGTCAAACTCTGGGCTAAGCGCATGGGCTCCAATATTATGCCATGCAATTTCAAATACAGGCCAACTGCTGACCTTTAAGATGAAAGAAACCTTACTACAGTGATTATTATATTGTCTGCTAGGTGTTCTACTGCCCTGTGGGGAGACTAAAGAGTTAAGTTAGCCCAAACAGTAAAAAATGTAAAACACACACACACACACACACACACAAAATGTAAAACATAACAAGAAGATCATCACTTTTAAAACAAGAAAGATAACAGTCCTATTTTAATGGCACTTACATATTCAAAGTCTTCAGAGAGCTTTTCATAGTGTCAGCAGAATTTAACTTTTCTCTCACGAAGTAAATTTGGAGAAAATGAAATCAATATCCAATAGCAAAATCACGTCAGAATTTAGAGTGTTGTTGGTATCCTGTCTTCATTAGCTTCCAATTGATAAGTCTGTGTAGTTGACCATATATATATATATATATATATATATATATATATATATATATATATCTTATTTTGAATTCTTTGGCAGACTCTTTCAACTCAAGAAATTATCATCAAAATAAAACTTTCCTCAGATTTATGTAAAAAAGAAACACTGAATCAAGAAGGTGAGATGTTCACAGGAAGTAAACTAACACAGAACAGAAGCAGCATGTTATTCCAAGTCTGAATTAGAGGAAAAGATACGGTGCTCTACTTTCTGTGTGGTTATGAGACCTGAGCCTACTCCTGACTATTTCGAGGCATGTCATTTGTAACTCATAGTTGCCATTCAATTACTTGATTAAAAACAGCAGGCTATTGGTGCCAAAACAATGTCTAATGGGATATGACTTCTGATGAAAATGAGTAGAGAATGGGTATTCTATTAGCTGCTGCATGGTGCACTTAAATATAGTCCCCCAAAACTGATGAACATAAAATCTTTAAGGAAACATATCTTGAAAAGGTTGGTATAGCTGGGTATAGACAGAAAAAAATATCATTTAGAATGACACAATACACTATCATCAGAATGGTTTACATGTTTAGAAAACAGAAACAGATTGGGAAACCATGCAAATCATACAGTTGCCTTCAACCAACAACTGTTGGTCACTGATTTTTTTTTTTAAGCTTCAACCATATGCAGCTGTAACAACGGCGTGCAACTTTCCATGAAGATTTAGGCAATGTTGAATGTAATTTATCTATTCATTTATTTATTGAGAATCCATTATGTGCCATGTACTCTTAAGAGTTAAAAATAAATCCACGCTCTCTATGGGAGGTAACACATGATGGACTGAGGGTAATATTTTAAATATTTTTCTTCTGTAAGCTGTGCTTTCACTCTAAAACTCAGGACATTCTTATTTTCTTAAAAATTGTGTGATTTTACATTCTGGGTCTGCAATCTACTATAAGCTCAAGAACTCTTCCAGCAGTATCATCTTAGAGCTATTTTGGTTTTGCAGTTTTTCCTCTCAAAGTGTTCTGCCCCTGGTTTTGTTGTTGTTGTCTGCACTAAAAATAGGAAGTAGCTTGAAAATTATAAAATTTGGCAAAAAGGTATAAAACCAATATGGAAAAGATTACTTGAACCCAAGAAAAATACACGCTTCTAATTCTGCGAACTGTAAGATAACCTTTCACAGAATTTAGAAGTATCCCTAAGGCCTGAATCTTTTCAGGGGAACAAGTAAATTACCTAAAACATCCTATAGAGGAAAATATGCCATGTTCAATTCTATGGACTTATGCAACTATTTCTGGAATCTGTATGTCTTTTTTAATATACATGTAGATCAATGATTAGTGCTTAAGTTGGCACACTTCATTTGAAAGTGTGAAAATTCCTCGGAAAAAGAAATTCTTTCCTAGACATTTTAAAAGGGAACATTATTTATTAGGAAACCCACAAAAGAGTATAATATTTTGTTCTCCTTCACAGCTTCCTGAATTAATTTAAGATTTCTTAATTATCACAAATTTTTAAGCTCTAGCAAAATGTTTAAAAAAATATAATGTATAAATTCCCATTCAACCAATAAAGAACAGATTATTTCACAAAACAAAGTGACACTCGCGAGAGCTTGATAATTTTTTTTGACAATTTATTTTTTTAATTAGTTGGTTCACATTATGCAACAAGAATTTTTTAAAAATTCTATTTAAAAACTACAGATCCATTTTTGAATGAATCCCAAGGCAACAAATATTTGAAAATCTTTGTCTGCCTTTTTTTTTTTTGCCTTTTTATTGAAAACCTGAAAGCTTTCCAAATGCATGTGATTTTTTTTTTTTTTCAAATTTTGTAAACATTTGCTTCCAGGCTAAAACATCCTGCCAACTTTCAGCCAAGATTATTTTTATGGTTGAACTATTAACTTCTGAATATGGGGGCTTATAATAGACAAATTCCCAGACCCAGAACTCTCATCACATAAATGACACCGCTATAGGTTATTTTGGACTATCACATCTTGACATGAGGAGGTGTTGCATTATTTAAATCCTTCATTTACACAATAAGAGACTAATTTCCTAGGGCATTAATTTTGGCTCTGTTTCCCTCCAACTGACTCGAAGGGAAAGTATGGTAAGAAACTAAACTTTAACATGCGGGTGGAACTGGGGGTGGAGGTTGGAAATTAGACTCAGGCTTTATCTGGGGAGAGATATTATTTATATTCATGCATTCTGGACGCTAAAGTGTGGGAATATCCACTGACTGATTTGACCAGAGCCACATTGCTGTATCGGGTACGTTAGATAGCCTTGCCTTGCTGGTTATTGAACTGCACATTTATTCCTCCATCAACTTCTGGTATGTTTAAGCTCTCTTTCTGATAATAAGACTGTTGTGTACTGCTAGATGTAGATAAACTCCATGAAATGTCACTAATAAGTACAGTGAGTTAATCCCTAACCATGTGTATACACGGAATTTATGAGCATTCAGGGTAAGCTTGCCATTCACGGCAAGATCGAACTTAAAAGTATTTTCTTGAGTGGGAATACCTTTCTCTGGGACAGAGAAGCAGGTCTCAGGTAACTATGGCTGACTTGGGAATTGGTTCCATCGCCATCTTCTCTTCATTACGGGACCTCACAAGAGTGCCCTTTTATCCACATTTGTTTTCTTAATTACAAAATGTAGCTTTTTTTCTCTCTCTCTACCTCGTCATCTCTGATTTCTTTTGGTTGTCTTTTCCCACTGTCTCTTTTATACTCTTGCTGGCTGTTTCCTGTTTACTCTTTTTTGATTTTTGTCTTCCCTTCTAGCCCTGAATGTGGCTTTCTTACAAACACAGAGGCCCCAGCACGACTACCCCAAAGAGCCAATTCCAACTTGGACCCAGCACAACACTAGAGCTGTCAGGAAGGTGGCTATCGTTGGGGTTACACCAAAACAAAACAAAACAAAACAAAACAAAACAAAACAAAACAAAACACAAAGCACAAAACACAAAACACTCAAAACACAAAAACATGAAACAGGACTTAATTTTAACTCAGAAATAAAACCTAAGGAAAATTCACTGCAAACTTGCGTAGAACTTCTTTGAAGATCAGCTCTTTTGTAATTGCATGTGGATGCCTAACTTTAGGCATGAAAAGCAAGCACTTAAAAAAAAAAAAAAGCAACACATAGGTCAGTGCCCTCAGAAACATTTTTGTCCAGTCCACAAATATTCTCTGGGGAAAAAGAAAAAGTGCTTATCTTGAATTCTTGAATTTTTTTTTTTTTTTGGAGCATGTAATT
Organism: Nasua narica; assembly: GCA_028533885.1. NCBI lineage: Eukaryota > Metazoa > Chordata > Mammalia > Carnivora > Procyonidae > Nasua > Nasua narica. The sequence goes on along the minus strand of CM052810.1, from coordinate 96,642,308 downwards.
TTTATCAGTTTGTTTTGTTTTTGTTACTTTTTTTTCACTCACTGCTTATAAAACTAGCAAGCAGAAGTCTCTCTGGAACAAGATAGAATCATAAAAGTTTTCAAGAATCTCGTCACAAACTAAACAGTACAAATTGCACATTCCTCATGGAAGTATCAGCCTTTCGTGCGTGCCTGGATCCAACCATAATAGATTATCCCAAAGTGGGAAAGAATGAACAGTACAAAATTAGCAGAACTGGGAGCAAAGCTTGTCTAGTGAAGGCAATTTGATCTGTACTTTAGGGATCTGGATTCTCAGGCATTGGGAAAACACGATGTAAAGTTTTATTTTTGCAAGTGAACACTTGTTAGGATCTCAAGAGGCAGACTGGTGCACTGAATGGAGTATCAGGAAAACTATATTCACAAGTATAATGCTTGGTATGTCTTAGCACAATAGCTATGCTATAATCATGTCTGTTGTTTGTATAATAGATGCATACATGTGCATACCTTACCTAATATGCAAATCTGATATGTATAAATAGTAAATATCTGTGTATTTATTTTCTGTATTTAAAGATCCATGTATATATGTATATTCGATGTTCTGAATTTTTAGGAGTCAGATAAGTATATCCCTAAGTTAGTATATAACTACACCTTCGCATAATATTAACAATTATGTCTAAATATTCCCACATTGGAGAAATGGATTTCATTACAATGCCATGGGCTTGCTGATGTGACATTCTCTCAAACTTTATGTAATAGCAGAGGAATGACCAAAAAGAAATAGTTAAGGTATAATAATAATTTTAGCCATTCTTTTTCCAAGTTGCTCTAATCTACCCAAAGATAACTAATTGTTCAAAGTAAACATTCCACTCCGACCACAAAAGGAATCCATTACACAAACATATAATTCACAGTCATTTTTAGTGGGTTGTAAACAGTTTGGAATGAGCATAAAATGGGACAAAAATCAAAGTGAGCATTTTGAAATGAAAAAGTGTTTGCTACAAAAGGTCAGTCCCTTTGCTTGGCAAACTATGTAGAAAAGCCTGGGAAAATGCTGATCACACAAGCAATGAGGGAATTTTAAAGCCAACAGCCTCCTTGTTTCTTTAAACAGACATCGGAACCTATAACTGGATCCTGTCAAACAAACGACAGCAAAAAAAATATAACAGCTGCTAAGAAGTCAAGTTGAGAGATAAAGTTTTCGAGGCTAAGGACCTTCTCAGAAGTAGACTAAAGGTCTTTCTTAAATCTTTAAAGCAAGGTGATGGATCCCAGGGTGGCTTTTGGGCACCATGTCAAAAATGTAACTTTGTGTATCATTCTTGTCATAGTATTTTGAGTTCCAGAAAAAAGGAAGAGGACAAACTTGTTGATTAGCATCTGCTGAGAGTAGCTTATAGCTGGAATCATCAAATTTGGAAGACATGGTACCATCTTTTTTTAATTGTGGTTAAAAAAATCCTCACATAATATAAAGTTTACCATTTAGCCATTTTTAAATGCACAGTTCAGTAGTGTTAAATACATTCACCTCCTTTGCAACTCATCTCCAGGTGTCATTTTAGTGCTAGTAAATAGTCCGGGGGGTGTACTGACTAGGACTGAAGCTCATGGAAGAAAAATGTGTTGTTAAAGCATATTCCAAAGGATGAATGCCTGTCCAAATGAAATTAACCTTATTAAACAGTCCTATTTCCTTATAGACAAACATATATTAGATACATTTAAAATATATTTAGAATAGAAATATGCTTATTCATTTAGTTAACTCCATTACATATGAAAGAAGTCTTTGGTAAAGTTTGGTATTGTTGGGTGGAAAAAGGACTGTCTTTCGGATATCTCACATGAAGTGACTCTTTATAATGCATTGGTATAATATTTGAGGAAAATAACCTGGGAAATATGGTAAAATTAAACTTCTGCTCTCAGCAGAAGGCTGAAGCCAGAAAAATTTGTGTTTATTATTCAGGGCTGATCATGTCATTTAAAATATATTTAGTCGTATATTTAGTATTAAGTAGTATTTCATAATATATTTAGTATATTGGATATATTTGAGGTTTACATGATGATTTGCTGTTATTACTACAGTCAAGCTAATTACCTGTCATCTCTTCCCGTATCTACTAATTTGTGTACATGTGTGATGAGAGCACCTACAATCTACTGTCTTAGAATAACTATAGTCATCATGCCTGTACATTAGATATCTAGATTCTCATCCTATATAATTGCAATTTGTGCCCTTTCACCAGTATCTCTCCTCCACCCCCACTACCTATTATGTGATTTTAAGCAAACAAACTCTCTTTACCTTAAAAAAGAGTATTATAAAACTTATCTGCTCTTCTAGTACCTGTTCTTTTCCTTCATAACACTCATCACAGTTTGGTACTCAGTGAATTGTCTTTTTGCTTAATGTATATTTCCTCTATATTCTCAACTGGTAGTGTGGTACTGACACATGGGTAGGCACTAAAGAGCTACTTGTTGCTGGAATACAACGAACACTTAGTATGTGTTACATCATTCCACCAGGATTTACTGAGTGCTTCCAGTATGTCCGGTACTGTGTAAGGCTCTTTCTCAGGGATGCACCTTCACAGAGTAGCAAGCCAGTTACATGCTTTACATAAAAAGAACTACAGGTTAAGGTCTTAATACCAATTGCACCAAGGGTAGACTACATACCTGAAGTCACATGTCCTAAGCCCTTGTCTTCTGACCGATACAGCTCACCTTATTTTTAAGTAAGCAATTTCTGTACACTTTACGGTCATCCTAAGCTACACAAAGTATTCTATAAAGTGGTGAAAAGTGGACTTCTCACTGCTTAGATCTACATACTCCCAGTATGTCACAATGCCTCCTTCTGCCTGCTTGTTGTATCAGACCTCAAAGAAAAGTACTGGATGACCTCAGGCTTTGGGTCACTTTATCATACGTATTGAGCATTAGCTAAACAATGATCCGATATCTGCACGGAAACTGCTTTGGAAGAAAAAACATAAACTGAGTTTTTCTTTGGCTGCTTATGTTACTCATGCTCTACAACAGTAAAGGCAACACAAGCTTGAATGAACCCCTTGGAAGAGCTTTAAAGACTAACACACTCCTTTACAGTTTCCCTCCAAGTTTTGTGTATGTTCTCTGGGCTGAGCAGACAATGTCAGAAACCACAGAAATAACTTTAATCTGGTTATAATAGTTGGTGAGGGGAAGAATGCTCTGGTGGTTTAAGGGAATAAAGGAAACCAAATCAAGATAAGGAAATACACTAAACAAGTTATTCGCTAAATTGGTTTACATTCGGCTCACTAATAGATTTTCTTCTAGGCATGTCTGTGAGATGCAAAATTTAACTTGTGACTAATATCACTTTACTAGGGTTGATTAAAGAATGCAACTATGCCAAGCACTGGGTAGATTTTCCTTGGTAGACTACAGAAGCATGAACAATTTGGTTCTGTCAACTGCAAGCAAGGAAGACAAATAACTGAATGAATGAATGAATGAATGAATGAATGAATGAATGAATCAATCAATCAATCAATCAATCAATCAATCAATGAATCTATCAACCAATGGTGAGATCTGCCTTCCTGATACTGTTTCATTCAACATCAAGCATGTGAGAAGCATTAAAAAAATATAGCTATAACTCATAGATGATTCTTTTGTGAAGGTGGGAGAAATAATCTTAAGAGAGAAAGATAGAAAGGAAACAAACCTTTTTATAACACACTGTGTACTGCTACAGTGAGTTTTGAAGTCATTTCCCTAAGACTGTGAGAGTAGACACTTTTCATTAAATGTGCCTTTCCCATAACTGGTCCATAAGCATTTCCCATGACTCTGCAGTTGAGTATCTTGGCTGGAGGAGGATCTGGCCATTAGAAGGAGGGCTCTAGATATGCCGAGTCCCAGCCGTGCTGAGAGACTTGGCACCTTTATATGCTACTTCCTAATACCAACCCCGGCACAAAATGTCATCAGAAGCCTGCATAAACATTGGACTTAGATTCACATAAATTATTTCTGTCCTAAGGTGCTTTCTGCCAGAATTTAGTAAAAACAACACTTTGAGTAAATAGAATTGGCGTATAAATGTAAGAATATTAATCCAACAAAATGATCATAGAAAAATAAAATCAAAAGTACACATTTGTAAATCTTGCCATGATGTGAGAGGTTTATCTTGTGCCTCTGAGTTTTTATTGAATATTTCCATAGAGTTCCTTTAAGCTGACACTGCCAAAGTGCTTTGAATTATCAGTTGCTTTGTGGAATTGTAAAGTCTTCGAGTTTCATTAAAATGCTTAGGAGTTATTTTAATAATCATATGTGTGATTAGCGCCTGTTTAGTGCTGGATCTACAAATTCATTTTAAGAGTAAACATTGGGACAATGAAATATAATGCCAGATATGATTGCTGCTGTCAGCAAAAACATTGTCTTATTTTATTAAAAATCACCAACAAAATGCCATGAACAGAAGATACAGTTTCTATTTATAGATATTTTCTACTCTACAGTATTATGGTATCTGCACACCAACAGGCTGTATCTAGCAGAGTTTTCATTTTGCCCCGGGTATGTGCATAAATAGAGAGGTCAGAGTCCTTTTATTATATGTGCACACGTCTTATTATGTACACTCCCCCAAAGTCCTATTCAGATATTTGCTCTAATGTAATAGTGCTCATACTGTCAGTGCTGAGTATTTTTAAGTGAATGAAGATTTCCTGAAAATGACGATAATTTAGCTATTGGCAATAATAACATTATAACATTCTCAGTGATCCATTTTGGCTTTAAGTACTTATTAAATAATATTTATTCCTAAATTATGAACTTATAAAATTAAATGAGATTGCAACATGCAATAAAAACACATTTCTCTCTAAACTCCAATTGACTCCATTCCTCACAGATACCTCTCCTTGCGTTCATTCTGCTTTTGCTGTTTTCTACCCTTTGTGAGCTCACGGCTCTTCTCCCTGATGTGTTGATATGCTTTCCCCAAAGCTACTCTCTTTATCTACTTTCCCTACCCACTCATCCCCTTCTCGTTATTCTCTCATTCCCTACTGATATGGGAATAATAGGATCCCAAGGCTGTCCTTACAGTATAATTAAAGTATGAATTTCCAGGAGTTGGAAATTGCAGGCCATTTTTATTATGCTTCTATAATAAAGCCAGGTAACATTGAGAGAATTAAAATGGCTTTTTCCTAGTAGATAACTTGGTAAAGATTTTTTTTCCCCTTGGTTCTATTGTTTTAAGAGACTGGGAGCTAAAAATGGGAATAGATTCACCAATTCTTTTTCTGAAAACACCTCTATCTTTTACATGATATATATCCCCCTAGATCCTGGGAATATGTTGTAAACTTGTAACAGATGGTGATGAAGCTTCACATTTTTATACAATACATTTTTTGAGATTCTACATCTACTGTATGTATCTTCCAGGGAAAATGACCTTGAATGAATGAAGTCATAGTCTGAAGGAAAAACACCCCACAGATAGACCAGCAAAGAAATGATGAGTCAATTGGGTTTTGTTTTGTTCCCCGTGGTAAGATGAAATAATTTCTGATGAAAAACAGAATGCTGAAAAATAGGATTCAAAAGTCACCTTAACACTGGAGGTGCATCTGTTAATTGTTCCAAGAGAACTAGTTAGCCATATTCTATACTGAACAGAAACACATGGAAGACGGGATATCACTGTTTGCAAGTAGGAATGCTATTTGCTTCACTTGGGTAATGTTGGGGGCTTACCAAAAATTGTTCTGGCACAACATCTACCAGCATGAATGTTAGGAGGGTTCTAACACTGTGAGTGCTGATATTTTATGAATGTTTTATCACTGGCTTGAAAACAAGAAGTTTGCAATTGAATCAACAGCATGTCAGACAGACAAAATATTAAAAAAAAAAAAAGAACATTAGTGGGAATTACTGATGTCCCTATTGTAAAAACAAACTGAAGTTAATAAGAAACTTGATCCTCTTAACCGATTAACAAAAGTCAAGTTTTAATTGCATGGCTTCCCAGACAAATCAAGTGGTACTGTTAACTTGAGCATTGGTTGTTTAGAGGGTGCGCTAATGGGGGAAATTGCTGCATATTCAGTCACCCACCTCTTTTTTCGACAGCTTCAATGCATTGCTTTACAAACCGTGGAACTGTGGAATTTTCACGTTCACACACTGTGTGCAGATGAGAGCCAAAAATTTGATCTGCAAAAGAAACAAAGATGAGCTTCATTAAAATCCAAGATTGCGTTGTTCTTTAATTTGATTCTGTTTCCATATCTACTGTGTGCTGAAATCTGTGTCTTGCATAAAAAAAGATTTTTTGCTTTAATTCCAAAGGGTCTACTGCAGAGATACAAAGGTCATAACTCCCTCCTTTATGGAACAGGACTCTGGGCCCAGAGAAAGGAAACTAACTCTACCATCAATTAGGCCGGGATGACAGAGGAAGTTATGGTTCTCTCTGGGCATAACTTTGTCGTTTATAAAATAATGACAAGGAATTAAGAAAACTTCTACAAAGTAATTAATCTTAATGAATTGGTGTCTTGAGTGTTTTAGAAGAAACTTGTTAATGATCACCAAAATTATAATTTTATAAGTATATTTAGAAGATTCGTTCAATGGGTCAATGATTTTGAAGAGGCAAATTCCAGGAGATTTACTTTGAAGCGGATTTCTTAACATCCCTCCTGCCTCGAATGTCCTTCCTCTTCTCTCATCTAAGTATCCCCTTTCCTTTATAGCTTAGCTCTGACCACACTTTCTCCACAAACTCTTTTCTTCCTCTCTCAGTTTTGTGTCTCCTTTAACATTGGTTCTTTGGAATACCAGTTCCTCAGGATGTTGATAGGCAATTTGGGAAAAAAAAGGCCTGTGATCAAAATGGCTTAGCAATGTTGGGTTAAACAAAGTTAAACAGGTTTCTTTCATGTGTATTTTTACAGTCTGTGACAAGCCCGTCTGCCCTGGGAATCTCCACAAAGGCCTGGAGGACACATGATTTCCCAAACTTAAATTTGAGTAAGATCCTTTTATTTCAAAGTGCATCTTTCCAGACTAATGCTTCCAGGAACACACTCTGAAATCCCAGCCTAGTCTTCTCATTTGGAACACAATTTATACTACCTTGCATTGTGTATTTACATTTATAATATATGGGATGTAATTTCTCAAAGCAGATTTGGAGTGTCTACATGCTCTATGTGTTTGTATAGTCACCAGTGCTTAGCACAGACTCTGGCCCACAGGATTCACTCACAGATATTTTTTATTGCAGCAAAATATACATAACATAAAATTTCCCATTGTAACCATTTTTATATGAACAGTTCAGTGGCATTAAGCATATGTACATTCTTGTATAATCATCACCACCATCCATTTCCAAATTTTTTAAGAACAGCGTAGATGTTTATTACTGATAATGAATCAAATATTTGGTAAGTTCAAGGACTTCCCATCTTGCTCAAAATGAACTCCAGTTCTCTAATGCAACTTCCAAGGTACTAAGTGACCTGGCCTTCCACCCATTAATTGATTTCATTTGCTCCCTCTCTCCCCCTCATCATTTGCCAGCAGCCACTCTGTCCACATTACTGATTCTTGTCTATGCCAAGCACACTTCTGCCTCAGGGACTTTGCACTTATTATGATCTCTGCATGAAACTCCCTAGCACTAGGTCTCTTTGTAGCCTTTGGTACCTACTTTTTTTCTAAAAAATAGCCCCACTGCAATAGGAACTCTCCATGATACTTCCCTGTTTTACTTTCCTTAGAGCACTTATCTCTGCCTGGTATATTGGATTGATGTTCTTACTGGTTAGTTTTCTCCTGCTTAGAATGCAAAACCCAGGACAATAAAGACTGCACTTATTTCCTTTCTTACTGGGTCCCTAGTTAGTAGACAATGTTTGGCATATACTAGAAGTTCAGTATCATGTATGAATATCATTTATTCAATATCATTTATTTAGTCAATCAAATGGTTGATTTCAAGACATTGTCTCAATCATCAGCAGAGGTCTTCAATACATTAAAAAATATGTGTAGTAGAAGTGAGGATAAAAATAAAATGTAGCAGAACAGAATGGTAAGTGAAATATTACAAAGGGATAGTCAAAATGGAACGTGGTGAGACTTGATTTTCATCCATTTCTTAGAAAAGGTGATGGTTTTGAACTAAGGACAATCTGGCAGGGAGGAAAGTAATTAAGGCTAAAGCACAAATATATTTCAATATGAAAATGTATATTTTCATCTAAGAGACAGAAAGATGATAAGCCCAAAACATATCAACAGAGTGTAGAGAAGTGGGAAACAATCATGGGTATTTGTTTTGACTACGTGGTCAAGTAACAAAGATTTGTTCAAAAACAGTGAGCCACCACTATAGGAAAAAAAATGACATAAACTATTTTTAAGAGAAATAACCCACAACTTCAGATGGAATAATTTAAATTGGCTAAAGATTATAACCTGGAAAAATTGCTACAAAGTATAAAAATTTTTTTTTAAAGATGTTATTTATTTATTTGACAGAGAGAGAGACAACAAGTAGGCAGAGGGAGGCAGAGAGAGGGGGAAGCAGGCTCTCTGGAAGCAGGCCGAGCAGAGAGCCCAATGCGGGGCTCGCCCCCAGGACCCTGAGATCATGACCTGAGCCGAAGGCAGAGGCCTTAACCCACTGAGCTACCCAGGTGCCCTCAAAGTTTAAAAATTTTTACTGGAAATTATAATTCAAATCAATTTCACAAATATTTATTGAGCATGTGGCAGGACAGCAGACCAGCCTTTGGTGTCCACAGAACACTTCCCAGAGAAGAAACAAATCCTCAAGGAAAAGTAAGACTTAAGTGAAGAGATAAAAGAGAGGACAGAAGTCCATTTAGGGAAGATGGAAGGAAGGTATACAAACACATCAGTGATGGGAAGAATGGCCGGAAGAATGAGATGTGCTGAGGGAAACATTCATTCTTACTTATTTAGAGAAATCTTGATGTATTAAGCTTTAAAAGGAGATGAAGATGGTGTTAGAGGAGTTTTAAATATTTAGTTAGGTAGGTTAAACTATTTGAAAGTGTGCAGACATCAGTGATATCTTATACATACACTATTCCCCCCCTGACTTCTTGTTTTTAGAGTCCATTCAGAGCCTAAAAATGTTCCCTTTTGCTGCTGCTCTGGGTAATTAGATCGTTCTAACCAGTCAAATGTAAGGAGAAATGCCTTGGGAAGCTACAAGAGATCTCTCTCTCTCTCTCTCCCCTTTTACCAGATATAAGAAGAGGGATGTATGAAGGCACTCTTTTTTTTTTTTCTTCCTGCTTTGAACATCTTGTGCAATCATGTGATGCTTGGAGCTACTGCAGCAATCTTATCACCATGAGACAACAAGCTTGCAGACAAAAGCAAACAGGATTAAAAAAGGTCACAAAAAACCTGAGACTTCAATGACATTGTTGAAGTTCTAATCCTAAAACAATTATTTTTCTAGATTTCTTACTATGTGAGAAATATAAGTCATTTTTAACTGGGTATTCTATCCACTATAGCTAAAACGTTCATAACCAAATGGAGGCACAGATTGTGAAGATTGAACACAAGGAGACTAGTTAAGAAGCTAATGTGTTCACCTTAAAAGGTGTTATGGAAGCCAGAATCAGGATAGAGTTGTGGTAAATTTAATCATTTTTCACGATTCTTATCTTCTCTGAATTAGATCTGTACATTCACCTCTTTTGCCATGTGACTCTGTGGTAAAACTCACTACAGTGGGCAACATTTATTCTTCCCATTTCGCTGATGTTGGGCTTGGCTATAGGCTTGCTTTGGACAATGTAGTGTGAGTAAAAATGACAATGTGTCAGTTCCAGATGGAGGCCTTAAAATGCGTTATAGATTTCTACTCACCTGACTGCTTTCTGCTATGGCCAAGACAAGAAGTTCCCTGGGTAGATGTTGCCCTTTCAGTCTGGGATCCAGAATAAATATACATGGCACAGATTGAGGCCAATTCTCAGTTAGGAGACAAGTCTAGAGAGACCTTACACTTAGAGTGGAGCTGTCCACCCAAACTTGCCCCAGGCTTCTTAGCCCATAGACATATGAGAAATAAATGCTTCGTGCTGCAGGTCACTGAGATTTTGTGTTTGTTTGTTAGGCAGCAGTAGCTTACTGATAAAGATGATAACATCTTGGCTGAGTAAAAGAGACTGATATGCAGAAGGAACCCTGAAAGTTTGGAGAAGAATAAAGAGACTGATGTTCAGGAATGTGGATAAGCATTTCAGATCCAGGAGAAGGATTGTGGGAGATAAAGGTGAAAAGTTCTCATTGAATTTTAACAATTCAGAGGCTATTGGTGACCATGAGGAAAAAAGCGAAAAGACCAAAAGCTTAGTACTGGGAATTCATAAATTAAAAGGGAAGATGTCACTGTCAAATTTCAGGGCTGTTGTGGAATTGCCACCCATCTGTAAATCTGATCCAATCCAGGGTTTGACACACCAAGAAGGACCATTAAACTTCAGGAATGTGTTTGAACCGCAGAACTTTCTATCTTAAAATAGTATGAGGAAAGGGGGAGAGAGAGAGAAAGTATTCTGTTTTCTTGGCAAGCATTAATGAACTAGCTTTGCCCCCTTAACTTCCATGCCTGTTGTCCTGGCACAACACTAAGGATTATTTCTGCTTTCCCTTCCTTATGCTCTTCCAAAAAACGGAGCAGCCCAGAACCCCGAGCTCCAGACTCCCTACCTATATTCCCATCTGTGGGCTCACTGGTAATCCTTTCTTCCTCTCTTAACAACTTTTTGTATTTAGAAAACACCTCTTTCTTGAGGTGCCAATATTTTTGGAATGCTCCGCAAATGCCTATGGCCTTGGCTAGTGTGATCATTATGTCTTCCTTCTCCTACTTTAGCGTTTATACCAGGGGTGGCAGGCAACACATTGGTTGGAGAAAATCCATTTTCAGCAATTTTTCTTTGAAAGCATCTTTTGGTGAGAAAAACAAATAGACCTTCCACATGACTGCACTTATAAATCATGTTGTTTACATAATGAATTAGAGTTTATCTAGGAAATGGTGGGTTTTAATCTTTAAGCTCTCAAACTTTTGACCGATTTAGTTAGTTCATCAGCATAACCAGGTTAAGTCTCCCCGATTACAAATTAGCTTCATTCTCCCTCATCTCTGCTATATATTTTTTGACAAATTATAGAAAGAACACCCAGTAATGGGATCTTTGTCAGTTAGATTCCAAATGAATCAAAACTATGAGGAAAACTACTCAATAGAGGCAGTTAAATGTTCAAATAATGTGACGGTGTTATCATCATTTACCCAGGAAGACAGTCTCCACATGCTTTTCAAAATGATTATTCTGCTTTCAAGACACAGGGCTGCTGTTGCAGCTAGTCCAGTAAATTTTAAAAAGGAAAACAGAGCACCTAGAACTACACATACATAAGGAACATAGAGGGGAACAGAAAAAATAATAAGTCGGGCTTAGACCCACCCAACCTTTTGGTCATGAGGTATATTTGTTAAGGGTTTGTGCTGCAAACAAAACAAAACAAAACAAAACAAAAACCACTGGGGCTATATTTATTTATTATCTTTTATTTGTTTATTTTTTTTAGAGAGAGTAGACTTGTGTGCCTGTGCACACACGTGAAGTGGGGGAGAAGGGGCAGAGGGAGAGGGAGAGAGAATCTCAAACATGCTCCACACGCAGCACAGAGCTTGATTGGGTTCAGTCTCACAACCCTGAGATCATGACCTGAGCCAAAATCAAGAGTCCAAAGCTCAACTGACTGAGCCACTCAAGGACCACCCCCACCAGGGGCTATCTTACACAAAGAATTTATTCAAATGATATTAAGGAACAACAGTGGCTAGGAACTCCAAGAATTTACTAGATACTCAAGATAATTTATTAATTACTCGAGGTTGGAGAACAAGTCTTAGAGATATTTCAAGCCAAAGGTCCAAAGGAAATCCATGAAATATACTGCTGGGTCCATAGTCTTATAACTCTGATGGCTGGGTCAGGGTGCTATTTACATTTCCACCCTACCACCAACATTGTTCTGATGACTTATACTCTCCAATTGCTCATGATTGGATGCCCAATTGGTTGAGATTATGTTAAAAATGGGGTTGAGAGAAGAAAAAACATAGCCCTGGTGGCTTCAATAGTAGGTAGCCTGCACTTGAAATATTTCTTCCTCGACAATGCTACACACGTGGGCACATATCTCCCAATGGGTTGCTATGGGGAGGGACAGTGGATACTGAAGGGTAAAAGTAATATTCCCAACATGGGTAATTTCAGAAATTTAACTGAAATTTACCTTTGATTTTAAACTATAAGTAACATTTGGTTTTCTTTTTGAGAGTAGGTTTCTAGACCAAAACTTTCAGATTACTTATCAAAGAATCCTATTTCTCCTTTTATCTTTTATATTTTCTCCATTTCCCTCCTTATCACTTTCTCTTTTTCTTTAAAATACTCACCATATAAGCCCTCATCATGTAACTTTACTGCAGCTTTACTGATGACTTTTAGAGAAATGGGTGATTTAAGTAAGTACTCTAATTTACAGATGGCTTATCTCTTGAGCTAAGATTCAGAAAAATATGTTTAATGCTAAAACACTACTGAATTTAATCTATATTAAGTGCTTCATAAGGTACTGCATTATTTTACAGTGCCTTGGGGCTTTGATTAAAAGTATCAGCTGCTGCTTTTTGATACACAGACATCAAAAACTGGGCTGATTCTCTCTGAATCTCTAATACACACTACAAGTGAAGTAAATTTCTCTCATTGCCTTGTTTACTTGTGTTTTTTTTTTTTTCTCATAAGAGTCAAATACAGGAAAACAAGAGCATAATTATTTTAACTTTTAAGTAGTTTAGAATCTAAATAAATAGAAATTCTAAATATATACACTTTTGTGTATAGTTTCCCCTCACATGTTTATTCATACTTGTGTAGCTCATTAACCTAATAGATTTTAAAGTCCCTGGTGGATAATGATAATGTCTGTTCTGGAAGAACTAGCCTGGAGGAGACTTACCAAGAATACGGAGAAGATACTCCCAAACAAGGGTAGGCTACAGTCTGCAGCCTCCAATCAAAGTTGGACAGTTGGATGCAGGAGTAGTATCCTGACACGAGTAGCAGCCATAGGTAAAATTCAGAGACAGGCCCACTGTCACCCAGACAGAATGATGGAGTTCTTCCCCAGCTTCTCCTATTTTCTTTTCTTTCCTCTTTTTTCAGGCTTCAAGCTGTCCCCACCTCAACCCCAAACAGTATTTCTATGAAGTACTATTTGGTTTCTTTTTCTCTTTTTAAAGTAGGTTCCACATCCAGCATGGAGCCCAATGTTGGGCTCAAACTCACAACCCCGAGATCAAGACCTGAGCTGAAATTAAGAGTTGGACGCTCAACTGACTGAGCCACCCAGGCATCTTTGGGCTCTTCTTTTAAGCTCCCTCTCATGGAAATAGATCTCAACTCAATTTTGGTCCAGTTAATGCAATGGACGTTTTGGTGAGTCCACTGCCCAGGAAAAAACTTGTATTTTTTAAACAAGAACTTTATTACCTCAAATGAAACAGTGAGTATAAGATTTTTCAATATTTGTCTACTCCAGGCAGCAACTTTATCCAACTTTATCCTATACTTCTCCATCTTTCTGTTTACCCAAAGCAACACAACACACAATTATACACAACACACAATTATACACATATACATGCACACTGCCCTCCACATGCATGTGCACAGAATCACAACAGTATAGGGAATGGTCTGACCAAGTGAGTATTTCATGAATTTTTGTATTCACTCATCTTTTATATCCATCCCTGACTATTTTTCAATGTCTGCTGGAGATGGAATAATGAATAGAATACTCTCTGTCCACATATAGCACTTTCTGGCTTCATACAGCTTAGATGTAAATGGGGAAAACAAACATGTAAACACATTAATATATAATATATGTATGATAATGTTCGGTGTTGATAGGTGCTATGAGAAAAGAAAGCAAGACAGGGAGATAGAGAGCTAGAGGGAAGTACTGTTAGGGAAGACATTTCTGAGGCAATGCCATTGAGTGAAGATCAAAAGAAGTGAAGGTGTGGTGGGGATGCAAGTTGGTGCAGCCACTGTGGAAAACAGTATGGAGATTCCTCAGGAAATTAAACATACAGCTACCCTATGACCCTGCAACTGCACTACTCGGTGTTTACCCCAAAGAAGCAGATGCAGTACAAAGAAG
>CM052810.1:96595374-96627454 GCA_028533885.1 Nasua narica | reverse complement strand
AAGCAGAGAGGCCAGTTTGGGGGTTGGTGACATATTCCAGGGCAAGGTAATGGTGCTTAGATGAGGCTGGTAACAATGGGAGTGACTAAATGTGGCTGAATCTGGAATATATTTTAAGGTGGTTTTGCTGACGAGAGCAGAAGAGAGAATAGAACAGAGGGTGACTCCAGCTGGCAGTTGGCAGTGGTATTTCTTGATGTGAACATGCCAGACCAGGGAATCAAGGACTGGATTGCTCTGGATAAATGTGAGATGTCAACCAAACATCCCAGGAGATGACAAATAGACATCCGAACATGCAAATTTGGAGTCTTGAGAGTCCGGAGCATGAGGCCGAAGTTTTAAGTTTAGAAAGCCTATAGATAGAACTTGAAGCCACTGGACTGCAATATTTCAGCCCTGGAGTATTTGAATAATGCCTGCAGTCTGAGAAGAATGAAAAAGGAAGGAAAGTCAAGAACATAACAAAAGATAACTCAACGATGTGAGGCTGGTGAGAAGGAGCAGACTCATCAAAGGAGTGTCCATTGACATAAGAGTTTCCAGAAGAAGGAAGATGGAATTGTAAATAAAGAGTAATTGTAAAACCATTGAAAGATTTTGTGTCCTGCTTTCTTTCCTTTCTACCTCTTCCCAGGCAACAACTTCTCTGGAAGTAAAATTGAGTAAAATGATCTTTACTCTACAAGATACAGTTCATGGTTCAGCTGGAAGATAGTACAATAATCAAATGATGAAATTATAATTTCAGGATAAAAAGGAGAAGAGCTAACTCAGAATGAGGAAGACAGTGATGGCTTCGGGCAGTTGGTAACTTTAAGCTGGAAGCATGAAAATGAATATGTTTACTAGGTAGAGGAAGCTGGAAAAGAATATTCAAGGGGAAGGAAACAATATACAATGAACAAAATAAATGTAATTTTTTCCTTTTTTATTTCCTTTTTTTTTTTTTTAATTTGAGAGAGAGAGAGAGCACACAGGAGAGAGTACAAGCAGGGCGAGAGGCACAGGGAGAGGGAGAAGCAGGTTCCTTACTGAGCAGGGAGCCTGACACTCAGGGCTGGATCCCAGGACCCTGGGATCATGACCTGAGCCAAAGGCAGACGCTTAATGGACTGAGCCACCCAGGCGCCACTTTTCCTCTTGTATTTCTATTGCTTGATTGATGGATTGATTGACTTATTTACTTATTTATTTACATTCTATCACATTCTCTTCTGGTTGCCAAATGAATACATAAATGAAAGAATGAGTAAGAAAAAATAATGCGTACAAAAGAATGTGATTTCTATCTAAAGATTGTGCCATAATCAGTTAAGTGGAGGGAAATATATTTCATTTTAGTTTGCATTAGTGCATTTTGGATGATTAACATGGCTAACTTTTGTTTAGCAAAGACTGATTATTTACATTTTGAGTTGGTGATATTTTCTGGTTTTGGTTTGCCTGTCTTCATTCCATTGAAGTTACAGAGAGGACTAGCAAAAGAAGAAGGGGCTAAAATTCAAAGACATCAAGTTTTGCCACTTTATCCCATATTGATATACACTTTATATTCTTAAAATAGAAAACTGCCCATAAAATTCAATTGCTCAATCACATAACTTACTGTAATTATTCTGAAGTTAAAACTTTTTTTTAAGGATTTTATTTATTTATTTGACAGACAGAGAGAGAGGTCACAAGTAGGCAGAGAGGCAGGCAGAGAGAGAGGGAAACGGGCTCTCTGCTGAGCAGAAAACCCAATGCGGAGCTTGATCCCAGGACCCTGAGATCAGGCCGAGCTGAAGGCAGAAGCTTTAACCCACTGAACCACCCAGGCGCCCCTGAAGTTAGAACTTTTTATCAGTTAGGTTGTGTACTTACTTGACTTAGTAGGAATTATACTCACATCTTCCTCAGTTTACCATGGGGTTATGTCACAATAAACCCATCGCAAGTTGAAAATATAAGACAAAAATGCATTTACTACACTTAATCTACTGAGGATCATAGCTTAGCCTGGTCTACATGAAACATGCTCAAATGCTTACATTAGCTTTCAGTTGGGCAAAATCACCTAACACAAAGCCTGTGTTATAATAAAGTGCTGAAAATCTCATGTAAATTGATAATGTACTATACTAAAAGTGAAAAACTGAATGGCTTTATGGGTACAGAATGGTCGTAAGTGTATGGGTTCTTTACCCTCATGATCACGTGGCTGACTGGGCACTATGACTCGCTGTCACCGCCCAGTATGAAGAGAATATCATATCACATATCGCTAGTCCAGGAAAAAAGTCAAAGTTCGAAATTTGAACCATAGGTTCCACTGAAGTCATATCACTTTTACACCATCATAAAGTTGGAAAGTGTTCAGTTGACCCACGTAAGTCAGGGACCCTGTGTGCTGTGAAATCAGTACTTTTATTTGTTTGAGTGACAAGACGAGGGAGATAACTTGATCCATACAATTTATTGAGATAATTTATTGACTTAATTTTAAATGATTTCATTTACCTTGTCAGCCCAATGAATATAAACTAAAGCTGGAAATACCACTCAGTGACTGATAGAAGTTGAGAGATTCTTTTAGGTAGAGAAGGTACGGCAATTTTGACTCACTCTAATTTAAAGTAAAATCTGGGAAGAACACTGTACTTTTCCTAATATCAGCATAGATTTGCTAGAATCCCAGGTGGTAAGACTTCAATTTATTTGCATGAATGCATAGTTCAATAAGAAAGATTCAAATTTAGTTGGAGTAAAACTGCTTAATGATTTCAAATATTACTTGTAATATATTAATACAACGGGTTTGAATATCTATAATGGAGTCTCTTTCATTTGGGTCTTAAGGGTGTTCTCATAGCCCCTAATGCTGAGTGCTAGGTACATGCTCAAGTACCTAAGAGGAAAGCACTTTAGGTTAAAAGCACTTTCTTTCCTCAGCCTCGGGTTAAAAGCTATTTCAGGATTCTGTTAAAGGCATTCTTTGGTCCTTAGCTTCAGCTTAAAAGCAGCTTTGATGAAAAGTGCTTTGAGGCAGGTAAAGGATTTTATAATAAACCATATTAAGAGCCAGGGAATCGTGTGGTTCTGTGGAAGTGTTGGCCAGCTCCGTGGACGTGTGGTATAAGCTCTGCACAGATCTACCTGTTCCCCACGGGTGGCTCTGAACAATGTGGTCCTCTGGTTATTCTATGCAAAGAAATTGAAAAAACATTTCCAGGAATGTAATTGGAGAGAGGGGGTTATGAGCCTAAATTAGTAGGCCATGATGCACATGTTTCCGAAACATTTTGTCTCTTTTGGGCTTCCAGTCAAATATAGTGCGTTTCTCTTTTTTAGCCCTTATTTTACTTTTTTTTTTTTTCCAGCCCTCCCTTTAGAAAGTGACTATGCAACAACACTTCTAAAACACCTTATCCTGTCCCGAAGCTGCCCACGGAACTGAATAAATAGATATCTTATTGTGAGATACACTTTGTATACTGCACATTCTCTGGGTTTATTGCACACTCTTTATATGACTTTTCTGGCTAACCAGACCTCCCACTGGGGTGGGGGGAGGAGTGCGTGTAAGGGTGCAATGGAATAACTCAGTTGGGTTTGCCTACTGAATTAGTGCAATGATGTTCATCACCCGGACATCTAAATTGAAGTGTTGGTATTAGTGGGTGAAACGACAGTGACATAAGAGGAATTTTAAGCTTGCGGAGGTCAATGGGAATTCAAGAGAGATGGCAAAATTGTGCATGTATCCCAGATAAGTCCCAGGGAGTAGATCTGACTTCTTTTGAGGAAAAACGTCTCACATGGAATGGAAAGAAGACATTTTCTCACTTTGTGAGATTTAGCAGAAGAGTTGTTGCTTCAGGTCCTAACATACCAGGTGAAACATGCCAGTGGCTGAGAAGAGAAGTCTCCCCATTTGCTCTGGTGACAGAGTGAATCTAAAAATGCTGTGGGAACCAGAGGTTCAGAGTACCATTGGCATGTGGAAGGTTTTGCAGATTTGGGAGCTCGTGGACAGTACCGAGGAAGGGAGGAAGTCGTCTCTCAGAAGATACTGGCTGCGTGGTTGTGGTGAGATGCCTACCTTGGGCAGTTTGTAGGTAATGGGGTATCAAACGCAATACATTCCAGGTGCTCCCAGAAATAGCCAGGGAGACCTTTGAGAAGGATAAAGCCTGAGTTGCTATGGCTATACAAGTGGGAGTAACAACTTAGGATATTTGTGCCTTAATATCTGTGTTACTTTATTCATATCCACAGGCTGCTGGGGCATGGCCCACCGTGGTTGTATAGGAATTAAGTAAAATTGGATAAAAAGCATTAAGATGTCTTTTCATTGGTCTTCTAAAGTGGGGACAAGTTTGCAGGGTATGGAAGTGCTTCCTTGCTTGATGTAGACTATTTCTAAGCAGTGCTAAAGTATCTAACTTGTAAGAAAGGAATCACATCTTACACATCTTTCTGGGCCCAGTATGTAGCCCATTGTTTTCCGCATGGGAGGTCCCCAAAAAATGTTTGTCAAACAAATAAAAATGAATAATGGGCACTAAATGAATAATAAAATTGCCTATAGAATCAAACTCCTGAGCCTGGCACTGTTCAAAATACTCGCCACAGACACTATGCCATCCATAGGAAGAGTAGAATTAGGAATAGAGTATGAGAATTAAGAGTTATTATTTGCCATGCTAGTTGTTCTTTGTGTAGTATAAGCAATCATAAGAGGTATTATTGGACAGTCTTAGGATAGAAAATTTCATTACCTTGTCCAAACTCTCAAAGCAAGTAAGTAGCAGAACCAAGACTAAACTTAAGATCTCCTTCAAAATTCAATGATCTGTATGGCTTAATGACTGCAATACATTGTTTTCCTGAGTAAACTAGAATGCAGATAGCTCTTTCAAATAGCAAGGGAGAGCTTGTCACCACCACCTTATCACTTCACACCATATGTATCCAGATCCAACAAGGAAAACAGTCTTTCATATATTTCATTATTGTAAGCATTCTTTATGTATTTAAACATATATAAAACTAGGTACAGTTTTGTGTTCAGGTATCTCTTTTTCCCAAAAATGAGCTGCATTTTTTGTTAGATATTCTGGGAGTCTAGGATTCTAGCCTGGTGAAAACGGGGCAACAGGCTGGGAACCTTCTCTAGCAGAGGTTGCTTAGACCACTTCTAGTCTCCAGATGGTGTGCCAAATCGATTAGCACAGACTCCTTCTAGCAGATCTCAGGTGAGTGTCTATGATCCAGCTTGGTATGTGAAACTAAAACTCAACACACATATCCATGCCAGCCTCTCAGACTCTTGACTGAGAGAATTGCATCTGGGAGACAGAAGTTTCCTTTGGGCTTTTGGTAGTGTTCATACTATAATAACTAATTGTAGAAACAGATGGCTTTGGGTTATCACAGGAAAGTGCTTTCTACTAAAACTTTACTCAGAAGGATTTAATACCATCTCCAAAATTCCTAAATGCAATGAGTGTCTCATATCCCCAACTTTCTTCAGATGGGCTGTTTATTCTTCATCCTCTTGTAATGGATCAAGATCATGGTTCCTGTTTTCCCCACTCTCCATCTCCAGCCCATCAGTCCCTGAGGGCACAACTCCCTGGCCAGGGCTTCTGCTTCCCCTTCTGTCTTAGAGAATGAGATGGGCATGTCTACTACCAACATAGTGCCTGGTATATGGCACTGTACCATCACACTTGGAATATTTCTCTTCCTATACTGCGCAGCCACGATGAGAATGCTTGCTCCATATTACTGTGGCATCTTGAATTGGGCATAACTTCACACACAGATGTAACTGTCTCTCTTTGTGTGTGATCAGCATTGTATTTCTAACCAATATTACTTTTCTTCAAGATTATTCATTCATACTATAAGTATGTACTCTTTCTGGTTAAAGGGCATGCATGCAAGTATGTTCATGAATAAAGGGAACTTATGCTAGAGAATTTGAGATATCTGACATCATTGGGAATTCTGTTTTTGATGAAGAGAGGGCCTAACCTTGTTGTTTTTTTCCTCCCTAAAATGTTTGACTTCTTCAACTGGTAATTATGTAAACATATTTATAGCCCATACAGGCTCTTATTTCCTCTTTTGACATATTAATTGTTTCTAAGAACATTAAGTGAGGTCCTGTCAAATTCTTTACATAATTTTGAACGTTCTCCTATGCTAATTAATTTTTTTAATGGAAAAATTGTCACATGCTCAAGGTCCCAGTGCATTTGAAACATGGAATGACAAAATATGTAAACACAGTATTCTACTGTCCAGGAAATGAATGTATGAGGTGAGGCAAATGATGATGGAGTCTGGGGGAGTGATGGCTTTTCTAAAATTTAGATTATCTGGAATCTCAAGATATTAAGAATCCTTAAGATATTGTTTTCAGCCCATCTGCTTTCTTATTTCTCAGCCTCTAGTTGCATGATAGATTCCTTCATTGTGAGGTTAACCGAGGCCAGTCCTCTTCCCCCTCTATCTTTTCTTTTCCTGCTATGAGTTTGAGTTCCGAGTTCAAAGGGACAAGTTAGGAGTGATATATTCAAGTTAATGACCTTCACATGTGTTTAACTTGGATGACATCTCCTCTAAAATCTCCCTCCTGTCTAATATGGGTAGATAAGAAAATCATTAAAAAATTGGAGCTCAACAACTGTTGAAAGAGAATGAAATTTCTCTCTTTTGCTCTTACATTTCTGAGGGAATTGGATCTTATGAAAATGTCAATCCTTGTAGCAGCCTCTTAGCTGGCTATCCATGTAAGTTATCCATCACAGCACAAAGCATAATTCAATGGCCATATGCCTCAGAAGGACATCAAATTGGGTAATTTTAAGATTTAGTCCAGGTACACAGGTTATAATCTGGGGCAAAATTTGAGAAATAAATTTATAACATGCTTTTTTATAAATATTGGCCAAATATATATGACTTACTTAGTGTTACAATCAGAGCATCCTTTATATTTTGATTGTCTTACATGTCTAACCATACCCATTGCCAGTGTATGGTCAAATAAATCTCCAATTCCACAAATTGTCATTAGCACTAGGTATTAGTTACATGTCTGGCATATACTAGCAGGGCAGAATGTTTCAGTTTTTCTTTTAAAAATAAATGTATGAAATAGGTAGCCAATATGTGGTTTTATATTTCATCAACAAACCCTAACTTAATCTTATTGATATAGATTGATATTTTCTCTCAGTTAGCTATATGAAATGCTTCTAATATTTACAATGAAATATCAAAGGCAAAATGCTGGAGATAATTGAAAATGGGATGGAGTTAGGTGCTAGTATTAAGTAGGAAGGGCACTGAACTCTTGGAAAAAATACAAGTTGGAGAAGGCATGTATAAACAGATATTTCTTTCTTATAAACTTCTTTAAGTTTCTCTGAATTCTTCTCTTTACTGGGCTTTTTCCCTAAGCTACTATTAAATTGTGAAAGTGCATTTTCAAAAAACCTCTTTATATAAGTGTTGCTGATTTGAGAAGGGGAGAAAAGTTTCCTCACTTCTCTTTTGTGTTCTTTTTTTCTGGTGTGAGAAAAAAGTATTCAGACCATCTTTTTAAATAATGAAAACAATAATAACTGTTCCTGGGAGAATAAGAAGGCAAAGAAGAGGCTTTGTTTGACTTATCTGTGATAAGGCACTTTGGAGCTCCGGTTTGTGTGAGTTGAAGAAAGAGATGTACACAACACTCCAACCCTTCTATTATGACAGTTTATGCTTCCTATACAGCTTATTTAACTCAGATGCCTGGGAAATAGACACAATTACCACCTTATGGAATGCTACTTAACTTTAAATGTTCCCTCCAGAATAGAAACCCACGTCATCAAAATTTGTCTGTTTCTCAGGAATTATTTCTTCGGAAGGCTTCTGCATACGCCTGTGCAATTTTAAAATTTAACCCAAGGTTGCTTAGAAATAACTATGATATAAAAAGAAAGAAAAAAATTCCCACACTAAGGGAGTTTGTTCACAAGAGTTCCTATGAAAGAGCTGTGTCCTATGCCCATGTACACTGTAATCATTCACTCTTTCAGCTGTTATCAATTTAAAACCAATGAAACTCCCACACTGAGTCCATTTGAGCAGTCAATTTTAATATCTCGAGGCATCTGTAGTTATTCTGAATTGGCTGCAAAAGCAGAACTAACAAGTTAAGCTCTAACCATAAGTCGACATCAGGCTGGTAAACCATACATCAAACACAGACAGTTAGTCAATACTCCAGTATGAAAAACCAACTAGCATTTTAAAGAAGAGCAACATATTCATAATATGTTTGGCAGTCTGGTTTGCACAGCTTCCTTGATGGCTGTGCATTTAACTTTCTAGTCAACAGGGAGCTCCTCGCACTGGCAAAGCAACATGTTTGAGGGCAAACCAGTCAGTCTTCTGATTTGTGGGTAATATTTCTAAATGAGAATAAAAAGGATGGAAGAATGCGCCTTTTGAGAATAAAAATCTAGAGTGTTTCTTAATAGTTGCTTTTTATAAGAAAACTGTTTCAACCATATGTTCTGGATCTTTGCACACAGTCCCTACTTCAAATATTATGTCATTGTCAGGCCATGTGTCTCAATTTTGTGTTTGGAAAATATGGTTGCTTGAAATACCTCTTTCTGTCCCAGGAGTGACTCCATAACAGGGCTGTTGCCTCCCATAGAGAGAAGAAGACAATGAAGAAGGAGGAATATTCAAACAAGATCAAGGCAGTCATCGCTTCAATCAAATCATTTCCAAATTTCTGGGGCTGGGGGCCTTGGGCGAGGAGGAGTGAAGGGTGTTTACGACATATAGCTGCCTATTCCCAGAACTCTTTTATGTACTTTTATTTTATCTTCAAAAAGAAAGACCATATTAAAGGGAAATATCTAAGGAGGAACAATGCTACATAAACTTTATGTTTTCAGATCTGTTGCCCCAGAAAATGCTTTGATAAAACATACTTACAGCAATACAGTCAATTTCAAAGAAAAGTTGGGAGACATACCTCTCCATAGTGCAATTTGACTAACACTGACAGACCACCAATTACGATTATCCAAATTCTGATATGGTCTCTTGTCTCCTTCCCACAAAGAAAAATAGGAAATGCTGGAATAGCACTTTTGCAACACTGAGTTACTTTTCTGATGACTAAATTTTACAGGGAGAACACTTACGCTTTAATGTTGCTAATCAGGTAGGGTAACAAGTCAAAAGGGAGAGTTTCATATGGAGCAAAATTTGCCACCACCCTCCCAATAACGTAATGAAGTTCTTTTTTTCTTCTTTCTCCTGGGAATTTGTGGACTGTTGTTGATTTATAATGAATTTGAGGGGAAAGATTTGCAGGCCGAACTGTCAGTGATACTAAAGGAAATAAAAGAGCGCTATCTTAATCTTAGGATATGTCAAAATGAATTGTTGATATTAATATTTCCTGGGCTTGTAACAGTTCACACATCTGCTGAATGTGGATCCCGATGAGGAGATAGTGGTTGTGAGAGCTCTGATAGATTCTATCCTTACAGACACGTTCAACGAGTTCATAATGTGGACTCAAATCCCAATTGTACCATGAGAGAGAAAGGACTGGAACCTCCTTTCTCAAGCACCATAGAAAATTCAATTTATTTCACTGCCTGTGAAGCATTTATTCATACATTTGTTCAAAGTATCAGTCTTTAGGTCACGATGAAATTCTGTGTTCCTCTCCCTCAATTAGCTACCTCACCACAAAATGAAATCACCAGCTAGTACTTTGTGTGAGCAGGAGAATTATAAAAACTACAAAGGAGAAAGTGAATAACCAGCACTGGCTTTAGATACAGTTTGTAGGGTCTATAGAGGCCCTGCAAAGCTAACAGGAACTAAGCTGAAGAATCTTCTATTGCCTGTGAAGCCGGGTTTAAGGAGTCATGAGGGAACTCTGGGGTATGAGAACACCTGCTGGAGAACAGCAGGGTATCAATAATAAATGCTAACCTTTAAAAAGGGGGATTCTTGTGAACAGTGATGCCCCACATCTTTTCCTTCTCTTCAGGTGGCTTCATGGAGGGAAGATTTAGGATGTGATTAGAAGACTGAAATGGTCACAGACCCCCCTCTCCAGCGGGCAGCAGCCTCCCGACACAAGAAGGAAATAGCACATTAACTTGACTTTGGGTCATCTGCAACGAGTTGAGGATATGCTTCCAAAAACATTAAAACTTTAGCTGGTGCAATGTCAGGGATGGAAGGGGAGAATTTGTATTCTTTTTAGGGTCTGTATACACATACACACACATGTTGAGTTAAAGTGCAGAGTATGCCCCAAACATGGTATAGATCCCCTTTCTTATGAAAGGAAAGCCATCTGTATTTGTTACTGGTTCTTTGTTGGTCCTCAGGCTCTATTTCTTCTTATTTTATGGAAATGTGTCAGTCCTCAAAATGGAAGGCTTAAAGACAATATTTCAAACTGGCACCAGGATTAGACTAACCTCATAGGGTATGCCAAAACTCTGGGCAATCTTTTTAGGATACATAGTCCATGGAATAAATAAAACCAGTAACTACTGCCATGGCAAAAATTAATATGGTTTTTAGAGACCATTGGCTAAAAACAAAGTGCCAAAATGCTGGTTTTGAATCAATTGGGTCATATTCATCTTATATTACCAGCACTTAGCATGGCTATTATTAGGCCTCCAGTCAGTTTTAGGACTGAAGCCTGATACTATCTGGCATTTTCTCTTACTTAAAAGAAATGGGAAAGATTTTGAGGGCTTGACTCAAAGGGAAAGAAATGTAATTTAAAGAAAGGAAAAAGGAGAATCATTATTATTATTATTATCATTGGCATTATTATGATACACAAAATATAGTAAATTATATCAGGAAATTATTGATAAAGCCATTTTTTGGATATTAAAAATCAGTTATATGTAAGTCATCATCTCAAATATTATATTCTAGCTAATGCCTGTGTAAAAAATCTCTCTCCATAAGAAAGGGAGTTCTTGAACTACAGACAAACCAACTTATTATTCTGACTTATTCTTTTTCCCCTTACCTAATTCACTCCCATTTCTGGACCTCATTTTTCTCTTGTTGCTCCAAAGTTATTCTGCTTTTAATATCTCATAAGACCTGGATCATTTCCTTCCTGAATAATGAGCTTTTAAAAGACATGGGCTTAACCTGCTACCCAGGTGCACTTTTTTCTCAATATTTGCCATCTCTCACGGTGACCTGTATTTTATTATTGAACAAAAGCTAGCTATGTGGTACTCTATTACCAACACATTTGCTCCCAAGAGCCTTTAAATAACAGAAACTGCCTGGGAACTGTAAATGCAAAGGAACCAGGAAGCTTGTAGGCCAAGATAAAGAAGCTTAAGGTTGGCTATTAATTTTGGTTAATATTAAATCATGACATAGCTCACACGTAAGGATCACAGTTCAATTATGAACCATAAAGAAGTTTAAAGAAAAGAAGATTTACAAGATATTTTTAAGCACATTAGTGCATACTGTGGAAGTTGTGGGAGTATTTCAGGCCCAAGCAATGATAGACCCATGCCCCAGTATATAAATTCAAATACAATTATTCTCAGACTAACACTGATAAAGTGGCAAAATTGGAGCATATCTCTATCCAAAGGTATATTGTAGTGTTGCTCATAAATATTTTGCTTAAATGAACAATGCGGGAGGTAGCTTACTCTGTCATACATTAGTTCTAACAAATCATTTTAAAAATACTTTCCTCTTAACTCAATGATTTTGCCATTCATAAAGATGACTGTTGAAAGTTTAGGGCTGATCACTTATATCTGCAATTTGAATGGCAAATTTTTCTTTACTTCTCAATATAATTGACTTATTTTATAAAAGTACTATAATTTCAAAGACATTATTTTCTCATGTGATGGAAACCTTAAACAATTAGTTGTGTCTGTGTGGGTAATTACTTAAATGTTCCAGCAGTTAGATGACACTGTATAAGTGGGTGTAGCTAGAAAAGAAAATTAGCTCAGGCCCATTTATGTATAAAGAGTACTATGATGAAAATTACCAAAAAGATAAATATGAGCCAACCATAAATTGTCTACGCACTTGCCTTGAAGTAAGCAAGTTACTACTGCCTTTCCTTGACACTTGCCAGGATTGATTTCCCAAATTTTAAAGGACTACTTGAGAAAATGGTTTCCCAGGGCCATCTTGATCATAATTTGCTCCATAAACCTAAGTAAGAAAGGAAAGAAGAAGGAAAAAATGGAAGGAATGGAAGATGAAAAGAAAGAAAGAAAGATGGAAGGAAGAAAATTGCTAAATAATTAAGATAAGCTGGGCACTGTGTATAATTCTTCCATATCTCATTTAAATTTCTCAATGTAAATTTCATAGATGAAAAAGTCAGTGACCCAATATTAAGTTATATAGCTGGTAAAAGGTATAATCCAGCTTTAAACCTAGCTTAATCACATTCTAAAGCTGCTGTACTTTCAAATAAACTCAATCAAAAGCAAAGAGTAACAGACTAGAATACATAGACTGTTTAACTGAGAAGATTGAAGTCCTTGATGACATAAAGGCCCAGAGGCAAGGAAAAAATGAAACTCTGAGAGGAAAATACCTGTATGAGAAATTCACAATAAAAAAATGTGTCAAACTGAAAAACAGCCTTATTTAAGGAAGTGATGGAGCATAAGCTTTAAAAAGCAAGAATATTATAAAAAGAGAGAAAGACAAACCTAGAAATACATTCTTACCTATAAAGAACAAACTGATGACCAGAGGGGTGGGGATGGAGGGATGGGTGGATTAGGCAATGAGGATTAAAGAGGGCACTTGTGATGAGGACAGGGTAATGTATGGAAGGGCTGCATTTCTATATTGTACACCTGAAACTAATATAACATTGCATGTTAGCCAACTGGAATTAAAAACTTAAAAAAATAAGAACATTATAATTTGTGTGGCCCATTAAGTCATAACATTGAACCCATGGATATATTAATCGAAATCTGGCAAGTGACTTGGTGAGGAATTCCATAATATTTACATGATCAATATAAAGTAAATGCGTGTGCCGGATTTTCTTCACGTTTACACCCAAAATGTGGGGGGAAAATGGAGGACTGGACTGTGAGGGCCAAGGGGGATTCCTCTTTACAGATCAAAGAGGTCATGATATTACAAGAACAGAGAATGTATCCAGTACTTGGAGCTGCATTAAGCAATCTTATATAATTGCAATTGTACGAATGCTGTTTTTTGGTTTTTAACTTTTAGAATCAATCTATAAATGAGTCATAATTATAGAAATCTGGGAAATAATTATTTTTTTATGATGGAGAAGAATTACAATAGTAAAGACAGAGGAGATGAGAGGGGAATGGATACAAAAGTTACCTTTCTTGAATCATCAATGGAGACCCTAAGTTTCAGTTTTCCATGGTAACCAGAACAATAAGTGCAGATTTAGGGTATACTGGATGTTCGAGAGAAAGCCATTGAAAAAAGCAAGACCTGCTCTATTTGACTGTGAGTATTTGCAGAGGAAGAGGGCCAGGGAGATGAGGTCTGGTTTAACTGAGTAGAATTCGTGTCTGTTGTAAAAGAAATCTGAGATAACATGTAAGCTTGATAAGTCAAGACAGTATGACTTTAAAGATAAGGAATATATTGACAAAAACTATCCGACCTCTACCCTAAATAATAGTAATAGAAGTTATGGAGTCAACCACCAGAACTACAAATAGAGATAGTGCCAAGTGGTGCCCCATAAGGAACAAAACTGGGATGAGGCAGGAAAGCCCTGCTTTTCATCATAAATCCTACAGCCATGCTATTGAATCTTTAAACAGATTGTTTGCTTCATAACATAGTGATTATACAATAAAGCAGTACAGCATTACTTTCAACTTCTACTAATACCACCAGTATGGTTTTATCCACATGAAGGAAGATGACAGAAACTACCGTCTAAACACAATCGTCTCTAATTCTATCATTTTGGTATAAGGAAATACTAGTTGTTCCCAAAAAACAAACAAACAAACAAACAAACAAACAAACAATTGTTATCCTTTCTAGAAATTGCATTGCCAAGTGTTTTCTATTCTTGGATGCCAGTGCTGTTACTTGAAAGATTATATAAGGTAGTTTGGCTGACACTTTATAAAGAGCTATTACTTCAGTTCCAGAACCAAGCAGAAAATATGTACAAACACATCTACCACCCTAAAATGTACCCTCTTGCCTATCATTTACATATTCAACTGATTCGGGTTTTATTTCTGATGAGACGCTCAATGAAATAAACACACATTTAAAAGGCACTTGCTACTCCCTTGCAAATGTGAAAGCACTTGGAGAAATTGAAGGCTTTTCAGAAGCCACCACTGCCATAGTGCAATGAGGGCTATACCCACCTGAGCTATTAAGATTTCTTTCCACTGAGGGATCATCCATAATTATCGGCTGGCCCTTTTTTGACATTATAATGTACCCTTCTCATTAGTCATATTAAAGAAAGTAGAAAATGCAGCCCCATCAAGGGACCATTTCCAGATCTAGCTCCCAGCCAATGAAATCACATATTGGCCAGGTCTCCAGGAATCCAAAAAATAGATACACAAAAAAGGGTTTGTGTCTGAGTTCAGACTGCATGATATCGGGACAATTCTCTTTTCGCATAAAGTGCTTTGTGAATATTGTTCTGCTGGGCATTACGGAGTCAAGAAGGCACAGCCCTTCCTGCTCTGTGTGGCTGCTCCATACAGGCTGGCTGAATTCAAAGCTCAGGCCTCTTAACCTGTTGGTAACATTACATCAAGGAGTAAGAAACCCTTTGAAAGGGGACTATGGCCCTGCAGGTGCCAGGAAGCACACTTTTAAGACCCCAGCTGTCACCACAGCTGTCTGAAACCTTGTTGTAAAGGATTTTATTCCCGATCTAACAGATAAGACAGTTGAAAGAATTTGATACATATTCTCCTGGGCAGGTACACTGAGGACAATTTTAAAGGCCGTTCTCTCTCTTTCTGAGTAATTCTTCTCCTTGAAAGAATGAAGGCATTTTACTTAAAGAAACCATTTAACCATTAATCATTCGTTGACTTTATGTAATTTTTCTTAACTGATCAAAAACACCGTTTTCATTGCTTTTTCTAAGTCTTTGTCTTAAATATGCTGAGAAAAGAGACTTAAAGTACTAAATTTGACTGGGTCTGTATTTTTAAAAATTGGTTTAATGCTTTTTACTCAGTGAAGAGAAAAAAAAATCAGTAAACGCTTTTTAAAAATTCGCAGTTAAAACTGAAACAAGCCCAAGAAGTGATTATATTTGCATAACTCGATCTGTATTTGGAAGAAAATTCCACTGAAGACAACAATGGAAGCTTATCAAATCAGAATTTCACATAGATTTTCCATAGCCCTACTAATGAATACTGACTCATTGGTCAGCTATGGTGGAAATTTAATGGAGCTCTAAGATAGGAAATGTACACATCTCAGTGTGTTCAGTGGTTCCATGACGTCAGTATGAAAACTGCATGAAGCATCCAGTCCCTCTGAGACCAGTGCTGGAGCACTGTTGTGGTGAATCCTTCAGCATTTTAACTGGGACCAGACCCTGCCACTGAATTAAAACTCTTTTCATTTTGCCATCGACATGAAAAATTTGGACTTTATGTCAAATTGTGTTTGTTTGGGCTACTAATTTGGTTTTCTGTTTTTTTTCCAAAGTGGCAGATAACTTGCAACGGAATCCTCTCGAAGGAAATGATAACCAATGGGGTACATTCTCAGACAGAACTGAAGATACTGGTATCTTATTATATGAAGTTGGATCTCTAGAGGATCCAATACCGTCGGTGGCCTTGAAAAGGACATCTTTGGAGTAAAAGTCTGAGGAAAGCCTGATTCAAAGCAGTGCTCGTTCTACCCCCAAATGCTTCCATTCTAAGAATTTTCCACCCTATTAGTGATATGTATGTTCATGCTTCATAAAATTCCACCTTCCACAATTGGTTCAAAATGCCAGATGATTCTTGTGATAAGTTCCCCTGTTTAAAAATGGGCTGAAATGGATAGGTCAGACAGTTATTATAACCTATCTAAATAATTCCCATGCTAAGTATTGCTGAAAATATTAAGATCTGTTTTGCCCTGTTCCTGGGAAATGATTGGGTATTAAATCACCTTTTGACTCCCTAAGGATCAGTCTTTCAATTTTGTTCTCAGAATTTATTTTAGAAGGGTATTTCAGGCCATTTTCAAATTTCTTCTTGTATTCAATTTTCAAAATATACCCATCAGTTAGAAAATTTAAAAAATAGGGAAAATAATGGACTTGATGCATATAGCTTCTTGTTAGGAAAATAATACATTTTACCTGTATAATTTATAAGTGATTTCTGGTTATAGAAATCTACTTTATCATTGGGTCTATGTATTTATTCATTCATTCTTTCTCATCTCCTTGGCACTGTAGGAGTAACAACAGTAGTGAATAATAATAGCATTAAGAGCAGAGAACATTTATTGAATACTTATGTTCTAGAAACTCTTTACATGGAATAACTCATGTATTTCTCTCAGTGGTGGGTATAAGTATCCCCATTTAACAAATGAGATATCTGATCTTCAGAGAGATCATAACTTGTTTAATGTCAATATGAGTGAGTGGTAGAACCAAGGTATGAATGTCTGAATTCTGATTAGTCTACTATCAGAGTCTATGTTTTTCTATTGTGGTGGCTAGGGTAGTCTAGACTATTTTGTTCTTTACTTGAGATACATTTGCAAAAATACCTACTTGTTTCGATTTAGATTGAGCTTTTAGTTTCCCAGCTCCCAAATCCATAAATTTTCATGACTTTAGTTTGTCTTGGACTTTCTTCTTAGCACTCACTTCAGACTATGAGTAGGGTGATCAGGTAACTTATTATCCAAATCAGAACACAACTGAGAGTGAAAAGGGCTGCTGTTATTAAGCGTGCTGGGACAATAGATGTGCACCTAGATTGTCCAGGAACATGGTGACATGGGTTCATTCTAATGGGCCACTAGAATACCTTCCTCTTCCTCCGGGTACAGAGCCCAGCTCCACTGAGGGCAAAACTTAGGTATTGTTTTCAATGACACTATGCTACAACATTTATTTTCTCAGGATTAGTTTTCTGGACAACAGGGTTTCTTTTTTCCTTTGTTGTACAGCAGAACATTCAATAAGCAACCTAAAAAGAATAAAATTTCCTAATATTTCTTTAGAACTGAATAGCTATGGAAACAGAGGCATATTCATTTATCACTGTTACAGTAAAAGTATAAAATGTCCTCTACCTTTAATAAGTCCCTTTTCTTGCAGAGTTTTCAGGGAAGGTCTTCGGGTGATAAACTTCTTTAATCTGCTTTTAACTCGGTTTTTGTCGCTTGTATCGGAAGCACTATGATGCAGCCTGAACACTGGAGATAAAAAAAAAAGCTTTTGGTAAATTTCTCCTTTATGATGATTACTTTATTCAAATATGAATAGAAAGCAGTAGTTATGGAACTACTGAAATTAATAGCTCAAGCCCTTCTGTGTAGACACAGCATGTGAGTAAAAATTTGCCTGTATGAAAATATTAGCTCTGTTGCCACATGAATGAGCAATGAGAATGTGGTTAATTCCATATATTCACAATTTATTTTCACTTTCATTTGCTCAGATTATCATGATAACCTTTATCTGCATAATTCCACCTATCTGTGTCTATACACAGAATTAGAGTCAAAGAAAAATTCATCAAAATTAAAGAGTTGTTCATTTCAGTTAATTATGATTCTATGCAGCCTGTAGGTAATTCAGGCATTTTCAAACATCCTACCCACCCAAATAATTTTGTCAATCTTCTTTTTTACTTTAACTCAAAGTGATTTCTTTTTCTGCAGTACATATTTCTTATTTTTCTTATTGATGTGAAATTACCACCAGTTCTAGGTAAAATTCTGAAATAAATTTGCCTCAGACTTTTTTCATGTCTTCTTTGGTCCCCCATCCTCAGCTTCTTATCCAAAACTCTATCTTCAAAGTTAGGTGTATGTCAAATTCATTCCTGAATGAATATCAGCTGAATGTTTACTAATCATCAGGCTCCATGCTAAAGGCTGTGAATTCCAGGATGAACGTAACACTTAAGGTCTGGCCCTTCATTAAGTATAGAGTCTAAATACATCCAGGATATCTTATTATTCATGACTGATAAGAATTCATTCTCTCTGTAAGGGAATAGATCTTGACTGGGCCCTCCCCTGTCATAACCCAATTGTTGACATAATGGGAGGATTGGAGGCACTTTCTTAGGTGCTTAGAGGCTCTTTACCTCCCAAATCATATTTTAAAATAAATCAATCACTCAGTTGGGTTAATAATAATGCATGTAAATTTTATTGAGACCCTAATACATGCTTGATACTTCCCTAAATATTTGACATGATTTAACTTAATTCTACTGCAGAGTAAACTCCATGTGGGCAGGGATTTTTGTAAACTTTTGGAAATGTTCACTAATGTGTCTCTAATACCCTAAACATTGTTCAGCATGTAAATGTAAATGTTGACTCAATATTTGTTGAATCAACTCTCACAATGATCTTTTGAAGTACATAAAGTAATTCTACCCATTTTAGAGATGAAGAAACTGAGACAAAGAGTTTTAGTAACTTGTCCATGGCCAAGTTTGAATATGGGAACAGTCTCATAAGATTTTTATCTGGTATTCTATTTTATTGGAGTATCGTGAGAGACTGGAAAGCGGAAAAAAAAATTTCAGGAGTTCAGTTACTCATTTGAAGTAGAATGGTTTTAATCTGCTGTTTGGGTTTTTTTTTTTTAAATAGCTATGGGGTATAAAGCATTTGCTAAGTTATCATTGTATGAGAGCTAGACACGAACCATCCTAACCCCTCCTGAGGATCTCAGAAGAAAAAAGAGAGAGATAAGAGAGAGGTGCAACTGGAAGAAAATAAATTGCCTGAATTAGAGGACTTGAAGTCAAAAGTTCTTTGTGGGGTCTCCAAGGAACCCACAAAAAGACTTACAGGAGAATGTTTGCTGTAAAAGTCTACCTGGCCCAGCGTGTGAGAAACCTTATTCTGCCCCTAGCTTTGACTACAAAGTAGTGCTAACATGTTAGCAAGATGAGGATTTGGGGTAAAGTGAGAAGCTAAGGACAGAAAGAGGAAAACATCTTGCTTTCCTCCTGGCTAAGTGAAGAGTGGAGTTTTAATTTAATTTAATTTATTTGAGAGAGAGAGACAGAGACAGTGAGAGAGACTATGAGTGGGGAGGAGAGGATGAAGCCGGCTCCTGCTGAGCAGGAGCTCAATGTTGGGCTCTATCCCAGGACGCTGGGATCAGGACCTGAGCTGAAGGCAGACGCTTAACAGACTGAGCCACCTAGGCACCTTGGAGTTAGTTTTAATTAAGTTCAGAGTTTTGTTTATCACATGGGGTTAGACACTATTAAATACTGAATTGAGATAATACTTGCCAGTTAACTGGACCATAATATTTCTATTACCCGAAAGAAGGGCTCTAAATCCTGGCACTATTGACCTTTTAAGCCAGACAATTCTTGTGCAGGACAAATAGGATATTGAGAAGCCTTTCAGGCTTCTGCTCACAATAGGCCAGTAGGACCCCCTCCTTGTTGTGAAAATCAAAAATGTCTCTAGACATTGCCAAATGTCTCCTTGGGAGGTGAGGGGAAAAGCCCTCTCTGTTGAGAATCACTGTCTTAAACTGAAGGGAAAAGTTACAGGATCTGTTTACAGGAAAAGTTCTCATTTACTGGTTGTAGAAGGTCTACTCACACTGAGGAAATGTAAAGAAACTGTGAAAAGCAAAAAAAAAAAAAAAGGAAAGAAAAGAAAAGTATTATTTTAATAATATGTCTCTTTACAACTGGTGTGTGTATATATATAAATATATATAGTGGGTGTATATAGTAAATAGCATATATATATTCATACCATATATATATATATATATAACACACATATCTGATCAATGATCTATCTGGTATTTGTCTGCTATAATATATATAGTATAAACAGTATAAAGTACTGTGTATGTGTATTATATATAGTATATAGCAAATAACATATAAACAGTATATATATATATTTACATGTTATATTTGTATTTATATATACCTATAAAACATATATATCTGATCTATCATCTATCTTATATCTAACTGCTATCTATTTATTAGAGGAATTGATTATAAAAGTACAACCACTATCATGGGAAGAGGATCAATGGTTCTATCACTTGAAGAGGCTGGGAACCACTGCTATAGACCAGAGATTGCCAACTGTTGTGCCTGGAACACAGTTTTGTAGGATCAGGGTTACCAATGCCCTCGGCATTCAGGGTAATTGAGTAGAAACAATGCAGCCTGAGCCCCAGGGGCAGCTGCTGTTGGCTATAATCAGTCCTACCCATTCTCCCCAGTGGGCTATACAAATATTATTTACCATGTGTATCTGAACTTAAAATTAAGAAACACTGCTTTAGACCTGTGCTGTCCAACATGGTAGCCACTAGTCACTTGGGGCCCTTGGGTACTTGAAATGCAGGCTGTGCTAGAGATTAAAATAATAATGTTTTAAATATTGTTGGTAAATAAATATATTTTAAAATTAATATGGTATTAGAACATATTTCTTGTAGCTTTTTAAATGTGGGTACCAGAAGATTTTAAATGACACATGTGGCTCACATTATATTTCTGGACAGTGATATTAGATGATGAAAAAATAAACAAACACAAATTGACTACCTAGTATACACGTGGCAGTGCTGGATTTAACTGTTGTGGATAAAAATGCATATGGCCTATGTAATTATAATACAGCAGGATGTGAAGTACAAGATTTAGGGATCTTAGAAGGAGAATCGACCTCAGACTACTTTGGAAAAATAGCAAGTGCCATTAGAACCCATACAAGCAACAAATGCTTTTATAGGACCATGATTATCAGGCATTAACCGATTCAAAATTGTATTATTGAAAGAGTCATTCTAGGCATCTTAATATACTGCATATATACTATAATATGCTATCAAATTCTATCAATTTTTATCTGGGTCCAGTCATTGCAGTGACTAGTCGTATATGATCTGCTTCAAATGATACCTCTATCAAAGCCCCATGGTCTGGGTTCTAGTATTGGAGGCTGAAGAAACAAACACTTAACATCCTTCAGAAAAAAAAAAAATTCTTTCTCAGGGTAATTTTGGTCTCAAGTCTACTTTTGAAATAATATGGCCTAATCAATCTAAATTTTCACAGGTTACCAACAGCAAATATTTTCTATTTCTAGTCTCACCTCAAAATCTTGTCACTTTCCATGACAGAATGCCAAGAAATACAGAATCAAAGGAGGCATTTTTTTCCCTGCCTTTTTAGAACTAGTTAAAATGATGTAACTAGAAAGTACATACAGTATAAATGCAAGACTATGAAAATAATTATATACTGAGTTATATCTTTCAGAATTCCTTAGGTACACAGGTGATAGTATTCTTAATTTTATATATATATATACACACATATATAATATTTTTATATTATGTATAATTTTAAATATATAAAGTATAAAAGTATTTAAAATGTAAAATATATATTATATATATATAATATATATTTTACATTTTGTATATTTATATATTGTTATGTTTATAACATTTACATATATAAATATATATTCAAATATATATGAATAAATGTATATTTAAATATATAGAAACATAATGGAAATATTTACATAATTATATAAATATACATTTATCTATTATATGTTTATATATTTACCTTTATAATATATATAAAATATCTATAAAACACTTATGAACTATATACAAAATATTTTATATATAAAATACAAAACATATACACTGTTTTCAATACCATCATCTAGCTCTACATATGAGACATATGTAAGGTACATTGGTTTTTCAAAGAACATGAAAAAATATTATTAAATGCTTTGTCTTGTTTCCTTCGCACAAACACTGAGAAAGTAGCAGGGTCTTGGGTGTGATCACACTGGTTTTAACATAGCCCAACTCTCCAAAGTTGCCTCTAATGGTGATTTTCCTGGAGACAGACTAGAGTGTCCACTTCTATTTCCTGATGCTATAAATAATCATCCTCAGATGACAAGTCAAATTACAAGACCTTTACCATCATTCATTCCACTCATTTTGTTCAGAGAAGAGTAATGCAGAAGTTCAAGTCAGTAGATGACTATAATATATAGCATACTTTTTATTAAGCAAATAACTTGAAAGCGCTATAAATACGCACTAAAAATGTAAAAAGCACATGGTTATAAAGTAAAGTCCATCATGGGGTCCCTGTAAACAGCAGTAAAAGTCTTTGAATATTGTGGTTTACAAATCTGATTTTAACAGCCAAACTTATAAAACAGTTTACGCTTTTCTGTTGTCAAGGGAGAAAAACTTGCCAAATTGTTCATTTTAAGTAAATACAACATCACCAATTAAGGAAGGCAAAATTTAAACACATGCCTATGATAATCAGGACATAGTTTGCTTCTGATTTCACTACCGATTTTAACAGAACAGTGTTCCTTCCATTTTCCCACAGCACCCAAGTGACCCCACACATACTTTTAGAAACTTGTAATCACACAGTGCAAATAAAAGGACACTTTACTGGAAAAGACACAGTGTGGTACAATAATCCATCATTTATGAAAAATAGAATTCAGCCTTTTCTTTTTCCTCAGAGATCCAACTACTTTTTGAGAGTGAAGTTTACTGTAATTTAAAGATTTATGTTAAGCCAATGAGCAGTTTTTTCCCATTCCATTTAAACTTCTTATTCAAAAATGAAAAGAGACTAAAGCAATACAGGTTTAAATGCTAAAGCATTTAATCTGATTTCCAGAGGAATCACTCTTAATTCTACATATTTTTATCTCCACAAAAAGTTAACCTGAATTGGATTAGCTTTCCAGGTATTCTAGAATTTACTTTTATTTCCTTTATGCTTTCCTCTCTTTTTCCCATTGATGGGTAATTTTTTCTTTCAAGCCCAAACAGAATACTTTTGAAAGCCTAAGAATTTTCAATAACAATATACAATTTAAGTCTCAACACGCAGGCCAAAGGCATTAGCTTTGAGTACCATTCTTAACCCATTGAGAGATTTAATTGCTGTTAAAACTCCTCACACCAAAGAATAGTTAGAATCCGGGGCTTTTTTTTTTTTTTTTTTGAATGCAGTTGACACACAATTTTACATTCGTTTCAGGTATGTAACATAGTGATTCAACTTCTCTATATGTTATGCTATGCTCACCCCAAGGATTGAGGACTTTTTAAGATGGTCTTCAATAAATAATGGATATGAGAATAGGCATTAGCACAACACAAGTTTTATTCCTGACACAGCCTTTGTGGCGTTAAAACCAACTCTAGGGGTGGGAAAACTTATTGTAATGAGTGCCCTTTGTATATTTATTTTTCAATTTTAGTAATAGAAGAGGGAATGAACACAGTTTGGTTGATGAACATTCACTACCATTCTATTAAGGGATGAGAACCACAAAAGAAAACCCTCAAATTTTTCCAGAATCCAACAGTTTGGATAATATGATCCAGAACTGTAAATCTGCCAGAATTTTTCTTGCTGGGGACCTTATTTTGAAATATCCCCTTTTCCTGCCAAACTGCTGTTTTCACGGTATTCCCATGTTACACTTACATGCTGTTATTATTATTTTTTTAAATTTGGAAATACCGGAGAGCTAATGTTTCAGAAATGTTGCTAAAGGAAATGCTATTACAAACAACTTTCTAGGCTACTTGTCACTTTTTTGGTGAGGTTTTATATAGAGATCCACATCGGGTACAGAAAGTTGTATTAGCCGCAGAAAGCTCCGGATACTGAGTCTAGGAAGATGTTCAGGGCAAAGCTGGTGGCAGTTACAATCATCTTGCCACACCGAAGTGTCCAGGGAGGAAGATCAAGAAAGAAATGAGAAAATAAGGTTATATCAGGCTCTTAATCCCAACAGATTCCAAAACACTTCTCAAACCATCACATGGGTTACGTAACAAAGTTCTGAATTGTCTCCACTGGTATTTTCCAATTATGACCTTCTTGTACCAGAAATTGCCCTTGTCGTACCACTTTCTAAATTACGGAAACAAGAATGTTTTACCCAAAATTGACTGAAAAAGAGAAATCAAGTTTTAAAAATTTCTTTTCAGCCTCCTGTCTGATTCTTTTACAGGGCACACATACTTTGCTAATTCATGAAGCTGTAATATATACTGC
Organism: Nasua narica; assembly: GCA_028533885.1. Taxonomy (NCBI): domain Eukaryota; kingdom Metazoa; phylum Chordata; class Mammalia; order Carnivora; family Procyonidae; genus Nasua; species Nasua narica. Next base: position 96,603,071 of record CM052810.1, on the reverse strand, counting down.
TTTGCCCTCTCAAGCGTGCGGTTGAGAGCTTGCAAAACTTTGCATGCAACTCCCTGTGTCAGAGTGGGCGGAGAGGGTCAGTTTGGGCTTAATATACTGTTGGTCATTTAATATCTCTTTCTTTCACATACTCAATGTAAATAGAAATCATAATTTCAACCTCCAACTTGTAGCCTGAGAAACTAAATTATTGAAACTTTTAAGTGACTTACTTGAAACGCAAATCATGATTAAATCTGGAAATAATTGGAAGAGGGAATGCAGAGCATTTTAACAGCAGCGCTTTGTTTTAACCACTTAATTCCCATGTAGATATTGTAGGACTACAAATAAGTGATCAGTTCGAAACAGAAGGGTAGGTGGATACTATCTACCCAAGGATTCATATTAAGCTATCTACCTATTTAAAGAGAGTGAGAATTCATACAATGAAAAGCATTGACTTTTAGACTAAATTACCTAGTTTAGGTGGTCAAATGTAACCATATTTTTCCATTTTCAGTGTCGATAAAGAGCTGACAGTTTATTGTCATGTCCCTGTCATTCAGCCATATGGAAATTCTATGATTGCTACTCTCAGTAATAAATGTATCCTTGTGTTCTGATTTTAAGGCATTCATCTGCCTATGATATAAATCTTCATCGTCTTTCATGTATAGGCCTAATATTTTTATTTTGCTGATAACATATCTGTGGTGTGTCTAGGTTGATAATGTATTTCTAGTGTGAGTCAGGGCATTTTGTTTAAACTCTTTGTAGCATTTAGTATAGCTTGGAATTATATAACTTCCTTAATGATGACAATGATGATGCTAACTTCAATTCTGTAGTGCAAATATTGAGTAATATTACCACAGATGTAATTTGCTTTCAATTTTAAGTCTATCTGGTTTATTTTTGTGAACCAGAGTTGAAAAAAGTATTTGCTTTAAAGGTTATGAAATACTACATATTCAGAAAAAAAAAGAACAAAAAGAAATTATACCTAAATAGCAAAAGCCTATAGTGTAAGTGAAGACAAATAATAACAATTTTTTTCCTGAAATGGAATCAGATGCAGTATAAGATGTAAAGATTCAGATCATCAGGACTTCATCTACTGACTATTTTCTCTTGTCTTCTTATGACTCGACACAGTGTCAGTAAAACTTTCTCACTTGTTCAAAACTTTGATAAATTCGTAAAGTAAGTGGTTACTGAGCTCAGGCAGTAGTTGATTTTGAGAGTGAAATGACTAAAAAAAAAGAAAAAAAAAACAATGACAAAGGGCATTAATCGAAATAAAGGGCACCATGTAGTAGAAATAGGTTTTCCATGAGAAAAGATCGTCTATTAAATACAGGAATGGGTCTTTCCTGGTGGCAGAAAACAGGCCACAGCCAAAGCAAATGAGAAGAGCCGTATAGATGAATGTGAACATCAGAGACTAAAAATAAAAAAACAAAACAATAGAGTTGGTAGGCACGACAATTCCACCCGAGGTAACAGCATGGCAAGATTCTAGGAAATTAACACTTAGAATTCTGTGGGAAAGAAAGCCAAGTTGGAGAACAAAATGATATTCATATTTCAGAGTATTGGGCAGTTTCAATGCTGATTTTACATACTGACTCAGATACTAGACCATGCTTAGCAGTATTTGAATTGGGTGGGTGGTATTTAAATCTTCCTTCCAGATAGACAGAAATAGCTACCACTACATATTGTGCGTGCGTAGTTGTTTGTACCTTTGTGAAAATGTATTCTCAGAGGGTATAGAGGAAAGTAATATATGACAACTTTGAAGCTTTCTCTTTAATCTCTAAACTCCTGGCCCTATGTGTGATCAAAAATATGCAACAATGTATCCTGAATTTTTCAAACATAAACATTTGAACTAGGACATAAAAATATATATTTCAGGCATAGGTAGTTTGGAAGAAATCTTTTTTTTTTTAAAAGATTTTATTTATTATTTATTTGACACAGAGAGAGAGAGATCACAAGTAGGCAGAGAGGCAGGCAGAGAGAGAGGGGGAAGCAGGCTCCCTGCTGAGCAGAGAGCCCTGTGCTGTGGGGCTCGATCCCAGGACCCTGAGATCATGACTTGAGCCGAAGGCAGAGGCTTTAACCCACTGAGCCATCCAGGCGCCTCTGAAAGAAATCTTAAACTAAATAATATTTGAGAGGAAGTGGTGGACTGAAGCATTTATTTAGATTATAGGAAAAGTTAAATTTATATATATATATAAGATATATATAATTTGTAACTTTTGTATATGACATATAAATAAATATATATTTACCTTTCCTTAAATCTAAATGTTGTAATATGGATAGTATTAATCCTTTTAAAGCAGACTCAATTTCCACTTTAACTAGCCAATCTGATTGTTCTATCACATGTATTACTAATAATGACTGATGTTCTTAGACTACTGGCAACGTGACAAGAAACTGTACCAAGTATGTTACATCTCATTTAATCTTCATAACCATTCAGCGTTGGTGGGTTCTCTTATTGTTGTCCATTCTGCAGATGAGGCATCTAGGGTTTAGAGAGGTTAAGGCACACAGCAAGTAAGTGGCAGAACTAAAATCAAATGCAGGGCTGCCTGACTTCAAGCCCGTGGGAACTCCTAACCTGCCCCACTGCCTGCCTCTCCATCTGTTTGGCAGTGCTGTCAAAGTTCTAAGGACATAGAAAGATGGCAATAGACTCCCACTATAGTCAAGTACTTTCAATACTTCCAGCCGAAGGTCTTAAATTATCTGCTGTACTTAAGCTGCTGGCTGAAATGATTCTAGGTAGTGTGCCTCACTACAGACCTAAACGGGAAAATGAGTTGCCTTCGGTGAGATTAGTGAATCACAGGACAGCAACAGAGTTGATGGCGGTATGCTCTGTGGATTGCCAGTCAGAACAGCTGAAGATGGCATCTGGATGGCGCAGAGCGGCAACCACCCAGAACACAAATCGAGCTCTTCTGCTACTGGACTGTAGGCAAATATGAGAATCACTCTCCATGCTCCAGGTGGCTGTGTGTAGCAAGACAAGAATAAATAGAGAAGTAGAAACGTAGGGTGGGGATTGGGACTCCCTTTAAAGCAAATGGGCTAGCGACCTAGCCAGATCTCTCTTTCAGTCCTTGACTCCTGTCGTCACACAATCATTTTCAAAGACAGACGGACCTATACCTAGCCCACCGTAGAATGAGCACATGCATTCTCATCTATAAACTCCTTAGCACGTCTCTCAGCCAAGTCAGGAAATTTCATTCTTCTCTCTACCCAACCACAGAGTCGGCTTGTTTTATTCCTGGTTGCTTTAGAGGAGTAAAGCTTCAGGATCAGTATTTAGAGAGAAAGCAGATAAGAGCCACTAATCTATGACTTCCTTCCAACAGCTAATGTTGCTTCTTCCCAAAACAAACAACAACAAAAAAGTATATTTCTTTCTCTCTCATTCATTTCTTCTCTCTCTTTTGAATGCTATAGGTTTTGGATTTTGAATCTGAGTCTCAACTCTGTCAACTAACAAAGGTCAGATCTTATTCAAGCAATCTAAGTTCTTTGTGTCCCTATTTTCTCATCTGGTAAATGGGGCTGATAATATCTACACCTTGTGTAAATTAGATGCCCGCATTATTTGCGAAACACCCAGCACAATATCTAGTGTATAATAAGCTTTCAACAACACTAACAATTATTAATTATGAGGTTATGATAGATGTATTCTATCACAGTCATGACTGTAACAATCAGTGAGCAGACAGAACAGGTGGTATGAGAAATGCCCCCCTCATCATCCATCCCAGTGTCTCTTATTTTTTCAGCACGTACTGGGCATTTACTATGTATCTGGTATTATTAGATTATAACCTTAGCTGTTGCATGAATTAAATATATATTAATTTATATATTAAATATATGTTAATATAGATACAATTTTCACTGCTATTTGGCTCTCAGTTTAAAAAAAAAAAGCACTTATATACAACCCCAAGAGTTTATCTGTGATTAATTTCTGCCAGGTAGAGTATATTTCAAGACTTTGAACATGTGTTGAAATCATTGGGTTTTGAAGAACTATCCATTAAAGACTTTCTGAACTGTGACAATGGATATTGACAGTGCTTGTCTGACTAAACCACTATTGATTGGCTCACATCATGTGTATAGCAAAACCAATTTCTTTCAAGTGCTTCTTCCTAACTGAAATACATTATTGAGCCTTCCTGTCTGTTTATTATAACACCCCAGCTCATCGTATGTAACACATCCAGCAAAAAGGTTTCTCAATGAAGGAAGCAGCAAACTATAACACAGAGAGAAGTGAAGGCACTTAGCAAGCCAAATAGTCTTGTACTGTAAGATGCTATCCCTTTGGAAAATATCGATCCCTTGCAGAGTCTTGTTTTTATTTTACAATCTTCTTGAATATGGAAAGATCATGGACTTACAGTGCTTTCTATTGTTTAATGATCCTGTGACTCTCATGGTTTCTACCCCTGAATGAAACTATTTTAAGTATTGTGTGTATGTTTAAGTTGTGGGAAAGAAAGTGTTTATATTGGGTCACTGCTGCCCTGTCCACAAAGACACACAGCACTACACACACACACACACACACACACACACACACACACCCCAGGGATGTGACTTTTCTCAAACCTTAGAATATTTTCTCCAGTGAGTGACTCAGGCCAACTTTGGCCATATGCTATGTATTGTACAGTTTTATTATTAATTTGAATTTGCATTGTTCCTTTCCTCCCAAGAGGGCACATTTCTTACTGAAATTATGCTTTTACATAACAAAGAGCAGTTCTCATAATACCCCATGAGTGGAAAGAATTCCCGATTTATTTATTTTTTTTTAAATATTATTATTAAACAAAACCTAAACGACATACCTTCCACCAAGTACTGACTGATCATATCTCATGCTTTCTGCAGTGTCCTAGGAGCATTCCTGGACCCAAAGAAACTTCAGTCCTAGCTTTTACACCTTAAGGAGCTCATGGTTTACTGTATATAAATGCATGGGGAAAGCAGGGTAATCCTAGATTCTTAGCATAATTCTCAGGGTATTCCTAAAATTGCCACCCCTCTAAAAAATGATCCTCCCAGCTCTCATGAGTCACTCTGATGATAAAACGGGGGAGCTTTTGGTTAACTCTACAAATGCTGAATTCAATGTGGGTTGGTGCTGCCAGTTTTTCTAAGTGTGGCTGGAGTTTTTTTTTTTTTTTTTGCTTAGAAAGGTGGTAAATGCTACATGAGCAAAATATGTCATTCTTCAAAGTGCCTTATTAAGCAACAGAGGTCCAAGTTTACTTGAAAGTTCTACATTAGGGTTTTTCCCAAGATAAGGATCCCTTTGAGTCCTGCCTCCTGCCCCATGCTATGGCCCAAGAGAATGGCTGCACTCAGCGCCCTGGGCCATGCCCTTCCTCTGGCTTTGCCCCTTGCCTGTGGCCTTCTCACTCCCACATTCCCCCGCTCTGAGACAGGCTCCTGGCCTTGGGTCCGCGCTCTTGGCATTTTTCGCAGGGGTCACAATGTCCTGAAGAACAGTTAGTTGTCAGAGTGGCAGCCTCCCATGCTTTTTGTCAGAGAAAGATCAGGAAATGTCAGGCCAGTTAGTCCCTCACAAAATAGTTTTAGTGGGACAGAACCTTCTATTAGGGGGATCATTTTGACATCAGCTTCTAGCTATTTGCGCCAAAATGTGCGTGCGAACCGCTGAGACCCTCCCCCACAAGCAGTGTATTGGAAATGCATGGGGTATGCTGAGCAGATCTGAGGACACAGTATGTAGTCTACGGCTGAATGTTCGGGGATAGCGAAGCAGTTTGTCCTCACAAATGCTGACAGACAGCTGCAGTTTGCAGCTGGCAGTGAGCTTATGATCGCTAAACAAAGATCTAGCTGGAGCCCGGTGAATACTTGGCTCCATTGCAATAATCATAATTCATAACATACATTTCTAAAGAAGGGGAAAAAATAGGAAAAGACCCATAAAGGCGCATATCATCATGACACTTGATGTGGTCAGGATCTAGGCTGCGTTATATTTGTTGTCCATTTGGAATCTAGCTGAGGTCCTATACTGAGACGGTGGTCACTGTATGTGTGTCAAATGACACTGCTTTCTGTTTTCCAGCCACAGCTTCAGATGAACTCGTCTTTCCGTTAAAAAATAGTGATGGGAGATTTACTTTCTGTCGAAAACCAGTTATTATCTCAAATCTTTATTTTTCTAAATGAGTTCACTGTAATCAAATTGCCAAGCTTTTTCTTGCTTTTTGACCATCAGATAACCCCATTCTTGGGCACAGTTCGCCTTGGAGTTCCAGAAACACGAAATATTAACTCTGGAGTGAACTAGAAGGAACACAGAGTCGTTGCTCCTAACTTCTGAGATGAGGAAAAAGACACCCAAATTGTTTAAGCCACTTGCCTAAGGCCACGTACTAAGGGGCAGAAAGGTAAAGATTCGATTCAAGTTTCTCAACCACCATTTCTGGGTTTTTGTCAGCATATCCTGAGGTCGCTCTAATCCCAGACTTAATTTGACTAGAAACACTGTCCCTAAATGCAGAAGATTGCTCCCAAGGAGCCAGTTTTGTTGCTGTAGGCGCCCACTACTGGCCTGGTTCTTCCAGTGACCAGAAATTTTCTCTTTGAATCCAAGTGAAATCATGTAATTGTTTTATTCTACATATTTAGAATTAGAAAATTTTGAAGAGAATATGGAAATATATTTACAATTATATGCATGATTATGCATAATAATATGAAAAATACATGCCGCAAAGGAGAAATTACAGTAGCCTTTCTTTTGACATGGAGCAATGCTAAGTGTTTTGCTACTATCCTTTTCTTTAACTTTTGGTAACTTGAAATCTGTAATAGATTATTATTATTTGGGGTTTTACGCCTTCCCTTTCCCTGAGGGGAGAGGATCCTGCTGCCAATTGCCAGGACACTCCTTCTGACACAGATGTCACTGAGGAGAGTGCTTTGCTGGATATCCTCTCCATGTGTTTCGGCCTAAATTAGGACCGGATAGAGAGGATTGAGCTATGGATGGCAAAATGCATTTCACAGAGTTCCAACTCCTCTGAAATTCGAACTTTTGGACTATTGAACAGGCTAAGATCTTGGTTTTCTTCAAGCATGTTTACTCTTGACAAAGTAGAACTTCTGGTCTTGGAAAAAAATGTCTTTGGGTTTTTAAGGTCTCCGAAAGCTTCTTGAGACATTAAGTACCTCTTACATAAAATAACACAGTGATGATTTAAGACCGGAGGAACTGGAAATGAGCAGATTAAATGACCTTTAAAATACACATAGGTTTAAAATTGAAGGGAAAATGCACTTAGCAAAAAAGCATTTGGGATTTATTTCTAAAATATGGTTGGAAACATTAAGCAAACTTAAAATGAGACGACGCACACACATCCTCATTTTGACTTAAAGATCTACTTTAAATAACACAACAGATGTAGTCATCAGCATTTATTCCAACAGGGACACTGTGGATGGTGAGAAAGGCATGGTAAGACTTGAGTAATAATAAGAACTACTGTCATTGTTATCCCTTAATCCTTCAAACTGTCAAAGCAGAACCAAGAGTAAAAGAGAAACATTCGAGCAGGATCTGACTCCTTCCCTGTTTTGTCAAGCAGCTCAGTTAGGAAATTTCCACC
>CM052810.1:96355771-96595274 GCA_028533885.1 Nasua narica | reverse complement strand
AGAATGGCCAACTGAGAATTATGTGCTCTGGGTCACAAAACGTTTTGGTAAAATATTTTTTTTGCCAATATTGTGGTCACATGAAATAAACTGCCATTGGGATTCATTGGGCTGAAGTCAAGAATGAGGGTGCGGTGAGAGGCAAATCTCCATGGTACAGTTTCCGATTTAATGGTGCTCCCTATACTCTCATCAAGCCTGACACATGGTCGGCGGTCAGTTAGAAAAATAAAAAAAAAAAAGTTTAATAATTGCATGGTGTCTAAGCAAAATGCACGGTAGAAAGCACACAGGCTTTTGAGTTAAGAGATCTGATCTTGAGTTCACAGACCCACCATTAAGAAAGTGTGTGACTTCACAGCCCTGAATTCCAATTTCCTTATCTGTATGATAGGGATATAAATATCTCAATTGCAATGTTGTAAGGATTAAACATTATGATATAAAAGACCACGATGCTTTGTATGTATACAGGTAGGTTGTCATCTTTGTCCTTTTTCTCCTTTCTTCCTCATCTTCATCATCCTTAACATCATTAATAGAAGTTACAGATTGCACTGGACTCCATTAAGCTGAGTTAAATGGAGGTGGTCCTTGGACTTTGAGAGCTAACAATTAAAAATCACAATACCTATATGTCTAAACAGAAAGAAACTATGGATACTTGAAGAAATTTGGAATAAAGAGCTATGTCCATATGCCATAGGAAGAGCCCTAGAAATTGTTTGTTGAGACACTTTTCACATTTTCTTACACTTTTGCACATTGTATATCAAATTCTTTAACTACGTGAGTGTTTATTAATTGCAATTTTGTTGGAAAGAAATGTGCTACCAATATAAATCCTTCCAGGTGAATGCATGCTGTGGGTTACTACTACCACTTTTGCTAATAATAATAACTTTAAAAAAACAATAATAAAAGTCTCATTTTATACATTACCTTAAGATTGAAATCTTGTGTCTAACTAAATAGAAATGGCAGGAAGTCTGCTTTGATAAATATGGCAACATCACCTTATATAACAATAATTATTATCAGTACTGTGTCAGAAGTACATCCCATGCCAGGCAGCCTCGAGACACACAAATATGTCCTTTAATAATCACAGCTAAAACATCTTTTCTACATAAAAAAAAAATTAAAGACTCTTAACACTCAACTGCAGATGGAATGTCAGTTCTGGAGAAAATCTACAGACCGAAGAGCTGAATTATGAGTGTGGGACTGGGTCAGGGGTGACAGAATAGGTTAGCAGGTAGAAGACCCTTTTCTTTGCTGCTGCAGTCCATAGGGCCATATCCACTACTTTCAAGCAAGATTAGCTCTGACCGGTAGAGTAAAAGAAAACTCAGTGCCTTCTTGGTAAACTTCCATACCACACCACCAGATGGAGATGACTGGTTATTATTTATTGTCACTAGAAATTCTATTTCAGGTGCATTGGCCTCACTTTTTCTTGAACACATCCTAACTCAGGGCCTTTGCACATGCTGCCATTCTCTCTGATGTGAGCATTCTTTCTTTAGATATCTATATTTTCCTCACTTCCCTAGGTCTTTTCCCAAATGTTGTCACTTACAGCTTCTCCCTCTCTATTCAAAATCACGAGCCTTCCCCACTTAGGTGTTCCCTATCTCTCTCTCTCTTTTTTTAAGATTAGCACTATCTCACCAATACATCTTTTACTTCCTTTTTTGACATCCCTCTTTCCCCTCACCAGAATGTAGGCACCATTAGAGCACGATTTTTCCTTGTGTTTTATTGTATTGTATTTATTTTTCAGAGATTCTAATCCCAGTACCTAGAACAGTGCTGGGTAAATGATAAGTGCTCAGCATACATTTATTGAATGAATTCAAGAATACTCTGAAGTCCTTTTTTAGAAAATAAAATCTCTAATTCCTTATCTAAAACATTTTTAATGTGTAGATAAAAACTTATGTTCCAGGAAAGTAAATTTTCACCTAATATTTTATGAAAAAGGAAAATTATAATTGTTATTATCATTGAAAGATTGCCTGAATTTATATCCACAACATATCTGAGAAGAGAAACAGAGCCTGCTGGCTCCAGGCCCTTTTCCTTAAACCATGAGCATCTAGAAAAAGTTGTGGTATTCTTTCCCTATTTACCTATCTACAGACATGAGTATGAAATCATGTTGTTATCCTTCCTAGCTTATTTAAGTAAGAAAGAGAAAACTTATATATAAAACCCATTAAGTATCTTTTAAGAATACTTACATATCCAAGGAGATATTAAAATTATTCTAGAAGGTATTTATTAAGAGGAAGGTAAATGAGAGATGAAGGAAAAAATTGTAATGGTAGAAAACTTGCATGGAGAACAATAATAAGAATGACAAGGATGATGAGGGTGATACCCTCAACTCTCAGTATCAATTTAAAAGAGAGAGAAAGAGAAATTATTTGAGGAGCAAGTGCCAAGGTTCCTTGAAAGGCTGATTCTGGCCTAACATGGCGTTGAGATCACAGACCCCCTAAACCAGTACCATCCGCATATATAATTATAAATATTCTAGTAACCATATCAAAAAAGAACCAGCAGGCATTAATTTTAATAATATTTTTTATTTAATCCAGTCTACCACTGTAAAAATTATTAGTGAGATATTTTAAATTCTTTTTCTTGTGCTAAGTCTTTGGAATCTGGTGTGTATGTCACACCTATAGCCAGCGCATCTCAAATCCGACCACCATACTTGGAATGCTCAATCACCACAGGTGGCTAGGGATAACCACATTGGGCAGTGCAGTTCTAGAGGAAGCCTCTGGGTGTCATGTCTGAGCACGGGCATGTGTCTGCGTAGAGATGACTCCCTGGAGCCCATGGGTGGGGCATCTCTGCCCTTGGTCTGGTGACCTGACTCAGAGAAAGCTTTATATCAGCAGTGGGCAAGGATGTGTCAAAAGAGAAAGCTTTCAACTGCAAAGCCATGTACCCATGGCGGAAATCAGAGCCACCAAAACCAGAGACTTTTTTCTGATGTGAGTTGTATTTCCAATTCTTTCTCCACCTGGCTCTATGTTAGCATCTCAGTAGGACCGTTTGTATGGGAATCCAGAGTGATTCATGACAGATAACAGGAAAAAAGCAAGATGACTTTCACTGTATCTCAAGTTGCTAGAATAGGTCAAATGAGTTACATTCTATTCTTTCCTCTGCAATAATTAGATTTCTGAATTTTAGTATGCCTATTGCAAGTGCTGCTCTGTTGTAGTGTGTGCTCTATGAAACATGCTGGTCATCTCCCCAACTGGTTTTATACCCAAACACTAAAATAGATCTCGAAGGAATGAATGGTTTAACTATAGGTTTTCAGGGGCTAGGTGTTTTAAGTTTATAACCTTTGCTTCCTGTGATCAGGACAGTTCTAATAATTTCAAAGTGGCAGTGCTTATTGACCTTCCTATAAAACAGAAGTATATTTTTGAAAACTCATGGCAAAATACAAAATTTAAATTCTCACAAAGGGTCAGTTTCAGATGATCCATTTTAATATAGGAAAGACTGGGTAGGCACTGTCTGATTTACAGTGTATTCCCCAAATCATGGTTTTGGTTTGGGGAGAAAAGCTGGAGACACACACATTCAGACATACTGTATACTTGACTACAGAATAAATTGGTTTTGTTCAATTTGAGGTTTGGTTTTGCTCTTAATTGCCATATATTTAGCTGACTTGACTGTACAATGATTTGAATAGACTACTGATTTTACTTGTATGCCATTTCCCAGTATGGGAATCAATTCACATAGTCTCAGCCAAAAATTATTCAAACTCAGAAGTGTATATGTCTCCCAACTTTTACATCAAACACACACACACACACACACACATACACACACACACATGTACACCACACTCACAAAGGAACCCATAGTATTCTATGGGCCAGGTGAGCTATATTGTGCCACACACCCTAGGATTTAAAAATAAAACAACCAATCCATCAGGACATTGAATACAAGCAAAGGGAATTCTGAGAAAGCAGACTGACTAGTTGAAAAATAATAATATCCATTTCTAATAGGTTTATGAAACTCCAGAACTAGTTATCAAAACCAAAGCCATATTCACCTTGATTTTCAGCTAAAGCATTCAGGACCAACTTTAATTTTCCTCCAAGTGATTTTGTTCTTACTGAAAATATTTGTCAGGTATCATTTTTAAATGTTCATCTTTAAAAGCCCCTAAAGAAAAGTTGAATATCAGTGGAATTCTGCTTTAATTTTAAGAACAAGATCATGTCTTAAATATGAAAAGCAGGATGGAAATGTTGTTAGGAGGAAAAGAAAAAAAAAAGAGTGGCTCCCATTCCCCTTGAAATTTTTCGTGTGCATGTAAGTACTTAAGATATAAAGTACATAGCAGTTGACACTGTGAAGCAGTACATAATCAAACAAGACACAGTGAGGCAGATTGCAAACTTCCCTCGATCATGTTTCCCAGCTTTAAGAAAGCAAAGGTCTAATAAACATGAACTTGAACTACAATGAACATACTCAAATCATCCTTAAAAAATAGGTATTTACAACAACAAAGTAGTACTGTAATGGCAAAGATAGATGAACTAAGCTTAGATCTGTGTAATATAAAAAAGGAAACTGATTATATAGTACAAATAATTTTGCTGTAATATGACAGCCTAATGACTTAAGTGCCCAATATCGTCATTATGGTTCTGAACCCCTTGTGCATTAGCAATAAAGACTCAATATAACTACTGGATAATTCATATTTTTCCCATGAAAATCTTGTTCTTCTTTTAAAAGAGTTGCATCTATAAGATCTGTAAGCCTAAATGGAAAAAAGTTAATAACTTGAATTGTATATTATGTCTATGATGTGATCTAAAGGTGTTCTCACCAAGTTTCTGACCAATCTTTTTGATGGAGGGAAACAATAGCTTTGGACATTGAGGTTCATTTTAAGGTTTTACAGTCAAGTAAGAAATGCCTATTTTGTTGTACTTAGACATTTTTTTATGGCATATATAAATCCCCGAAGATTGTACAGTCCAAAGCTAACTTCTGCTACCTATGTGATCAATGTATTTTAATTCCATGGGAAAGAACAAATAACTAAAAGTCTAGCAAGTATTTAAAGTGTTCATCTTTACTGAATCTTTGTCATGCACATAGCTATTAGTTTAACCTTTTTTGCCAGACAAGGCAAATGAATGGTAGAGAAGGGCAATCAAACAAAAGACTGCAGGAGAAATCATGGAATTGAACACTCTGATGAGGCATTATTTCAAGTTTTCAGATCCATTTCCTTGGATCCCCAAGTCTTTATGATTGCTAGAAATCTCTCCTCTCTCATATTATAATACGAAGGAAAGCGGTACTTAAAAGTGTAGCAAACGTAGGTGTTTTCAGGCCACAGAGACATGTATCACCAAGCTATTTCTCTAAGAGATGCTGAGAAACATGAGAAATTAAAGATGTTATTATCTTGTATTTTCTTCTTTTAACGTTTGTAAGGGAGCAGCTGTGCCCAATTCTTAGTGTAAAAGGAAAACCATATCAATTTTACTCATTTTTGTGTTTGGAATGAACATGTGATGAGAAGTACATTTTGCCATTACCGAACCGGGAGATGTGACAATAATTGTAATGGGTGTTGTTTCATCTACCTGCTAAACTGGTCCTCCTTGCTCAAAATACGGTGTTGTGGGGTGGCATCAACCATCTGGCATCAGAGAATGAGAGTTTTACAAAGAAACTTCTTGGATGTCTAAAAATGACATGAGGATAGACAAGCCCCTCAAGGGTGTCTGCACAGATGCAAATCACTTACATTTGCAAATGTGTGCACAAAAGAGAGGATGGAATTACCCAGCGAATGGCTCCCCTCAATTACCTGCTTTGTGCCTGAATATGCTTGATTTATGAGGATGGGACTAGGAGTCAGGAACTTGAAGAACAGAAACCAGGAGACAAAACCCATCAAGTAAAACACTCTTTTCCACTAATACTCAAAACGCAATGTACGAACGCTTGAACAAATATATATGCTGGATTTATACAACCAACTCTTTTCCCTCATAAGCTGAAGTTGAAAAAAAATATTCAATTCAAGCTGTCTTTTCCATGAGTCTTGAGAAACTGCATTGTTTTGAAAAAAAAAATTGGCTCGATTTTCACAATTTTAAAAAAATGGATATGTAAAGAATAAGATTGTGCCCATAAAAAGCCAATTGTTTCCAAACTGCACTGTATTGTTTGGCCCAAATAATTTGTCCTCCTATATGGAAGTAGGGAACCATGACAGACTGAAAATACAATAGCCAATCAAAATAAAAGTTCTTCTCTGAAATCACTTTATCATCCTGGGGCTATTTGCTAGGACCCCAAACAATCCCCCACCTGCCCTGCCCCAGCCGGTGTGACAAAAGCAAACTACAGAGACAGAGGACACAACAGAAACCATTTTTGGAATGAGGAGAGATAAAGAAAGAATTCAGTGTCTATGTGGTCCCCACTGTTTGAGGAATTGGTTTGTTGACTGGCAAATATGGATGTCTGTTAAATAGAGTCCTCAAGAGAGACCCAAGGCATCCAAGGCATGTGAAGGCTCTTCTGTCTTCTTTTGTGGAAGGAACTAGAGAGTAGACGTGAGTTTGGGCTTCTGAAAAGTGTCATATCTAACCACAAATGGAGATGGTGAAGCTATTTAAAAATGCTAATAAAACAAAAGGTGGCCCTTAGTTAATTTTTATGTGCTGAGATGTCAAAAGTAGTGATGAAAAGAAAAACATATTTATGCTTTTTCTCACTTGCTTAGCGTCTAAAAGGTAATTATATTTTCAAACATTTTATGATTTTATTATATGTAATATATCAGCATAACTTTCTGCTAAAAAAATAGTGTAAATGAGGATTTTAAAATACTGTGTCAGTCACACCCCAAAAATGCAGATATCAACACAATGAAGAAGGACTCAGTGACTAGATTTCCTATACATTTAATAGCCCATATTCATCAGATGTGAGAGTAAAGATTATAGCAATTATTTACGATTCTAGGGCTGTAGACTTCTTATAACCAAGAACTTTGCTTTTCTCTGAGCTGGTCATCTTGGTAAAAATAATGTGGGATTTTGGCCCAGCCTTGGAAATGAGAGCAAGCTACAGAAACTAGTTTAAGACTGACCTTAGCACCCACTGTTCTTCCTTTCCTCCTTCTCCTTCTCTCGTTTCCTTCGCCCTGCATTTGCTCATCTTGGATGTTTTGGCTAGTGCTTATTAAAATGTATTTTAAAATGTTCATGGAAAGCCACAGAAGAACAAAAATAGGAAAAGCATAAGGAGGAAAGAAATAGGAAAGAGGGAAAAATTATAGCAGTATGTTAAAGAGGGGGCCAAGAGAACCATTTTGAGGGAACAATGGGGGAAAGGCTGTCTATCTCAAAATTTTGTAGGTAAAACATGTCCATTAATCTAAGGAAACTATTTTAAAAGAAGAGTTTTTAGAAAGTTTAAAAAAGTAACATTTGTTATAATAAATACTTGATTGTGAAAAGGACATCACTGCTTTAGGAGGGTAAAAAGGATTTTCTTACAAAGTAAAGGAACATCATCCAATAAAAGATTTGAAGTTGATATGGAAATCTAATCAATAGGATTTTGACATCATGAGTACCTATGGTAAAGGGAAAAAATTAGAAACTAAGAAACATTATGAGGATGCAGCCTAGAATAGAAATCTCTAGCAATGCCATAGTCCTCCAAAACAAACTTCTTGAGATGTTTTGACAATTAACAAGTAAAGAAGCAATACTAGCTTGATTATATCATTTCCACCGTAACAGAAATTGTCTTGCGAGAAATTGTCCTAGAAATTTCTGTTATCTACATTTAGAAATATAAATAACTTGTCTGGCAAGACCAAGCATAGCTTTCTAAACTTACATGAATATACAGAGAAATATTAAGGTAGTTTTTCATTTTCGCTTTTTATGTTTGCCATAATGTTTGCTATGTTAATAAAAATTCATTTTAGGTTATGCTAGTATATGTCCTCAATCACTAATGCAATTTGTTCTGTTTACTCAAATTTAGAACTCCATAATATAATTTCTATAATTTCTATAAAATTATTATAATTTCAGGCTTTTTTAAGTTTTTATTTATTATTGACAGAGAGAGAGAGAGTGCGCACAAGAAAGGGGAGCTGTGGAGGGAGAGGGATAAGCAGGCTCCCTGCTGAGCAGGGATCCTGACACCGAGGTCAACCCCAGGACCCCGAGATCATGACCTGAGCTGAAGGCAGATGCTTAACCCACTGAGCCACCCAGGTACCCCAACTTCAACTTATTCTTTATTTCTATCAAATTAAATCTAACTTAGTAGGTCACCATTAAAATAAATGTGATTAAAGAAATTATCACTGACCTCGATTCTCCTAACCGCAATTTTAGTAAATCGAAAGAGGTCATTTAACTTATTTTTCTAGGAAAATAGCCTTTATTTCCAAGACTTTAGAAGTTCCAGCTAATCTGGCCTTGGCTGTCATCAGTCTCACCCAATCAAAGCTAAATAAGTGGTTTTGATTAAAATATAATTAAATTTATAGGCATTCCAAGAATTAAGTCACTTTATACACTTGTTTTTTGGAAAAAGGGTGAGACATACGGGTGAAAGTAGAATTTTGCTATTGAATGGAGATGTCTTCATGAATGGGATATAGAAGTGTGAGCTTCTGCCTGGTCTCCCCGTCACAGAATGAACTGCAGAGGAGGGGAGCTAATTCTAATTTTGCCCAGCCACTTGACAGCTGTGTGACATTGGGTAAATGAATCTGCCTGTGATGGCTTTTTAATGTGTCAGCCTCACAAGGCTAAACTACAGACCCTAGTTATTCAATCACACACTAATCTAGGTGCTGCCATGAAGGGATTTTGCAGAGGAAATTAAAGTCTCTAATCAGTAGACTTTAAGTTAATCGGAAGTGAGCTCTTTAAAAGAGGGTTTACGCCTTTCTTGAGGTCAGAGACTCCAAATAGCTCCTGCCTGAAGAATGCCAGTCTGGACCTGATTTCTCCTGACTGTTTGCCCTATGGACTTCAAACTTGCTCAGCCAGCCTCCACAATTGTTCCTTGTTATCTCTCTTTCCAGATATGTATCCGTCTGTGCATCTGTCCATTCTCCTACCAGTAGTGGTTCTGCTTCTCTGAACCCTAACTGATACAGTACCTTTGGGTCTAACTTTCGTCTCCTGTAAAAGTAAAAAGTTGGTTAGGTAAAATCTCAGTTACCTGGCTACCTTCAGTGCATGGGACTGTGATTTGGAGCCCACATTCTCTTACATGTGAGACATTTTTAAAGAAGGTAAGCTGATTTCTTTTGTTCACAATTATATTTCAGGTGCACAGAACAGTGTCTAACATATTGCATGAATGGATGGATGGAATGCTTGGACTCTGTTTTCTGTGTGTACTGAGGATGCGAAGAGTGTCTTACTTTCAATGAAGCTTTGTGTTTTCCTATCATTGTCTTTATGGGAGAATTAACAATCAGGAACTGTCTCTTTTCTGCAGCCTTTTAGGCTCTTTAAGTGTTTTTTCAAGGTTAAAGACTTTAAGCTGTAAAGAAAAGTCTGTAAAGAAAAACTTCCATTTCTGTAAAGAAAAACTTCCACCCAAAACAAAATAATAATAATAATAATAATAAAAACCCAAGCAAGCAAGAAAAATCCCCTGGCTGAATGGAGATGATGAGTCAATCCTAGTTTATGTTTACACTTGACCACAACCATCTCTACATTTCATGTGCACCTGCACATAGTCTATTTTTAATGGTGAATTTCCAGTCCTGTTGGAGCCGGTGTCAATGCCCATTTATTCAATGTACTATGCTGACACCCCAAAGGGGAATTACATTTACAGGCAATCTCAGAAGCAGAATTAATTAGCATCTTTTTATATATATTTCATTTTTCTTTATAGAAAAAGATACTCTAGGTCATGCTAAAGAGGACGTGAATAGTATTTCATTTTTTTGTCAGTTTAAAATTTTCCCAAAGAACTTCTTACATTTGTAGATAGATTCCATTACTTTAGTTAGCTTCCTTTTAATGATGGTGAAAACAACACATTTCTCTAATGGTAACAAAAATAAATTCATGTTGTCCCTTATGCCATTCAGCCCTAATGAAGAAATGATACATATCTGTGCTCCCCTGGGGTTTCCTCTAAATTCAGGGACATGAAGATCTCACCCTACAATTCACTGACCTACAGGTGTGCCAAAGGGAAAGAGTGCTCTTATAGTCCAACTCAGCTTTGAAGAAAACTTTTAAGGATTTTCATGGAAAGGTCAGCTTGAGTCTTCTAGACTCACTAAGGTATTTTGAACTCTGAAGAAAGGGCTAATGTCTTATTTCCAATGAAAGGGAAATTTTCCTGGCAAAAGGGGCCTCTATCCCAGGGCTGATATTAGGTGTTTTATCTATGCTCTCTGTGTCTGTTCCTCTTGTCAAAGGTGGCAGACGTCCTCCGGGAGCTGGCAGCCCTCCTGCCCCTGCAGTCTAGGGCCCTTGCCCTGAATCATGGCACAACGCAGAGAATCAACTGGGGCCATCTGTGCCCTGGATTCCTTTCCTAAGTGTCCTCTAAAAAGGCAATATATCAGCTTTCATCTGATTCTCTCGCGTCAGTCTTGTCAATGATAGGAGGAATCACCCGTATATGTTACTTAGAAAGGATCAAAGCTTAGGTAAAATCTGCCTAGAAAATTGTATCACTTCTTGGATTAAATACAATTGGGAGGGAAAAAAAAGATAGTAAAGAGAATAATAATCCTGATGCAATTACCATATCAAAACAATAGATCATAGTTCTTGCTTCATATCTAAGGTCTGGTTAGTATACCATAAAGTTTATAATTCAACAGTGTTCAAGTACTTTGTCTTCTAACCCTTCACATTCTAACTTTTTGATGAGAAATTATGTTTTCAGTGTCTAGATTTATATTTTTCAGACATATGTCATTCATGCTTTCATGTATGGAGAGGATAAAGAAAAAAATAAAATTAGTAGTATAAAAAAAACTAGTAGTATGTATTGTAGTCATTAGGTATATATACACACACACATCCACATATGTATGTATAATACATATATATATATGTGATTTGTATATATAGTAGTCACATGTCTGAGCAGGTGAAATTCGAGGGAGAAAATTGAGATGAACACACCCAAGAGTTTCAAATCTGAGCAGAGAAGAGCTAAGTGCTCATAAGCATGGCATAGCAGGCACTTCGTAAGGTATATTTCCAATAAATAATATACCCCTTTTGGGGCACCTGGGTGGCTCAGTCGGTTAAGTGTCTGCCTTTGGCTCAGGCCATGATCTTAAGGTCCTGGGATATAGCCCCACATTGGGCTCCCAGCTCAGTGGGGAGTCTGCTTCTCCCACTCCCTCTGCCTCTCCCCTTGCTTATACTCTCTCTGTCTCTCTCAAATGAATAAATAAAAAAAAAGTAAGCCTTCTGCAATAATGCCCTATTTTAAAATTTTTCTGAATTTAGAAAGAAACAAACATCCAGTCATTTAAAATTTAAAAGATAAAATTTAAAAGATACAGAAAGAGCAGAGAATAAAACAATAAAATAAACCAAAGGTAATTTTATTACTTAGAGTTAACTGCTGTTGCTGTTGCTATTTCTGTATATTTTTCTTTTATATACATTCATTCACATATTTAACAGACATTTATGAGCCCTAACTTTGCACAGGGATATATCTCTGAACAAACAGATCAGGTTCCTGCTTTCATACTTCTTATTAAACGAGTTTTGTAGCCTGTTTCTTCTTCCCCAAACTTCATATTATGCCACACACAATCATTCTGTGATTACTTTTTAAAAAATATTTTATTTATTTATTTGACAGAGAGGGAGAGAGAGAGAGAACAAGCAGAGGGAGCAGCAGAGGAATAGGGAGAAGCAGGCCCCCTGCTAAGTAAGGAGCCTGACTTGGGGCTTGATCCCAGGACCCTGGGATCATGACCTGAGCCGAAGGCAGAGCTTAACCGA
The DNA here is from genome assembly GCA_028533885.1 of Nasua narica. Classification (NCBI taxonomy): domain Eukaryota; kingdom Metazoa; phylum Chordata; class Mammalia; order Carnivora; family Procyonidae; genus Nasua; species Nasua narica. The sequence goes on along the minus strand of CM052810.1, from coordinate 96,583,203 downwards.
CTGAGCCACCCAGGCGCACTCATGATTATTTTTTGAAGGCAGAAATGCTCACGGCTACATAATATACCATCATATGAATGCACCAGGCAGGACTTATTTAATAGGTGCCCACCTAGCAGGTGGATTATTATAATTTTTTTCACTGTGCTCAATAGCACTTTAATTCAGACTTTTAGACTGTTGTTATTATTTCCTTTGAACAGATTTCCAGAACTGAAATTTAGTTTGAAGAGCACAAATTTTTAAGACTGTTAGTACTCATTTCCGAATTGCTTCACAGAAAGCTTATACATACAATAAAGATAGAATAGTTATATATAAACCTGCACACATGCATATGCTTTTGTATCTGCATATTTCTGATGCAAGGAAGTGTAATATTTGATGACAAGATACATGAAAAAAGTGTAATGTTTTCTTCTTTTTATTTTTGTTTTTGTTTTTAAATGATAGATTTGAAATACTATGACTTATTCCATCTTTACAATTCAAGATGTTACGGGGCAGAATGCAGAAACGAAACAAGTAAAGCATTCTCATTTAACTAGATGCATCATTTTGGCATTTTAATCTTATGCAAATGCCTTCACCCTTTGACTTGGATTGGACACTGGCTGAAGCAAATCTTTGCAACTTGGGTCTTCTATGGCTACTCAAGTCATCCTACTTCACTCCATTGTAGCTCTGAGACAGCGTTCACCATGACCTTCTTGTAGTCTTCACATCTTACTCTGAGATCCCTCGTTAAGTAGGAGACAGACTATTAAAAATTGTCTCCCTCTAAGCTAACCCAAGCTCCTAGCAATCTTCAGAAATATATAAAAATATAAAACTGTATCTCTGTACATTGAAATCATGTTGCTGGAATGGCTTTCAGACCATTAGTTCCCTGAGGCTAAAGAAGTTCTAGTCAATTGCTTCCATTAAAAAAAAATTAGTATGATATGCTAGCAAGATGAGAGGTGAGGTGGCCATAACCATGCTGACACTCTTATCATTTTTAAAATTATTTACATATGTTGGGGCTCCTGGGTGGCTCAGTTGTTTGGGCGTCTGCCTTCTACTTGGGTCATGATCCTGCAGTCCTGGGATTGAGTCCCTCATCAGGCTCCCTGCTCAGCAGGGAGTCTACTTCACCCTCTGCTCCTCACCCACTCATGCTTGCTCTTTCTTGTTCTCTCACTCTCTCTCATTCTCTCTCAAATAAATAAATAAAATCATTTAAAAAATTACTTACATATATTATCTTAATCTGATCACAGACCAAGTATTGCAACCATCATTCCAAAAATTGTTCTGTGTTGTTGTATTTAGTTGCTGTGAGATGCCAAAGCAATTGAGTCTTGACTTCAAAGCAATGAGTAATGGTTCATCCACAATGGAGAGGAAAACATTAGGAAGGAGGGAATAAATTTCCTTTCTCTTAAACTATTTGTCAAACTGATAGCCATCTTAATGCTCTTACTTGACAAAATCCAGACTTCTTAACAGATATGACGAGTCCATTTTCAACTGTCAAGGGCATGAACAACTTTCAGACTATTTTCTTTTTTTTTTCTTTTTAAGATTTTATTTATTTATTTGTCAGCGAGAGAGAGGTTATCAGCAGGAGGAGAGGCAAAGGGAGAGAGAGAAGCAGGCTTCCTGCTGAACAAGGAGCCCGATGTAGGACTCAATCCCAGGACCATGGGATCATGACCTGAGCTGAAGGCAGACACTTAACTGACTGAGCCACCCAGGCATCCCTAGACTATACTTTCTTGTGGCCTATGATCACCAGTTTTTCAATAAGAATATCCTTCCCCTTTATTGCTTTCTGAACACTCTGTTGGTATTGCTTGAAAAGTTTGTGTGCAGATCTCCAGAGCATAATCCCTTGAGAAACTTAGTGGAAAATTGGGATTGAAACTCTGGTCATGTTTGGTCCGTTCTGTGCAGACTCGTAGTGTTCATGGTCGCTGTGCTGCAGTGCTGGCAACATACTATTTCTTTAATTTTCAGTTCCTAGATTATCTGTACCTTTTACGATTTTTTCTTTGATTATTTGTGTGCTTTGGAATGGCATGAAAATTACCTATTCTTTGGGAAATTGATATCACTAATCAGCAAACCTTTAAATGTGGGCATATTTAAACTTTAAGGCATAATTTGAAAGACCATATTTAGATATTCTACTTCTTCCTTAGTTACTTTGGTTAATTTTTCCAAAATAAGCTATTCCATTGGTTTCTCATCTATCAGAATAAAATTTTGTATACTATTGTCTTGAAATTTTGTATACTATTGTCTTGAAATTTAACTTCTTTTGTATCTGCTTCACATTTTAAATTTTAGTTAATTGTGCTGTATGTTCTTTTCAATTAGATTTTTCAGTTTTTATTTCATTCTTAATAAGATTATTTTCCAAAGAACCACCTTTTGGTTCAATAATGATTTATTTTTTTGCTTCCTAATTTATTGTTTTTTCTTAATTTTATCACTTCTACTTTTATATCCCTTTTGTTGTATTTAGTTATTTAAAAAAATGTTTTTTGAGGTCAATATAAACTCATTTTACTTCCTTTTTAATATCAAAAATATTTAATGCTATGCATTTGCCTCTCAATATATCTTTGGTTGCATACTATTGAATTTGATATTTATTGGACTCTTCCTTAGGACAAAAGCAATTGAGGGAAATATTATTTTAATTAACAAGTGACTTGGGCATTTTTTAAAATATCTTGTTATGAATTTCAATTTTTATTACATTTTATTATATCTTATTCAGATCACATTTCTTTATAATTTCTGCATTTGGGATTTTTCAAAAACGTCTGCGGATTTAGTATGTGATTGATAATAGTAAATACTATGTGGGATAATTAAAAACAATGTGCACTGTCTGTATTTACAGTACAAAGCTTGATACATACTTATTAGTCAGTAACACAAATATGTAAAATATGTTTTTTACCTCCACCATAACTTAAAAATATATATCTAATGTTAAATTTTATGTTCTAATGCTAAATATTAGAATAAATCTAATACTAAATGTACATATATAGATTTCTGAAGAAGAACTGTTTTTTTAAGATTTTATTTATTTATTTTTTTGACAGAGAGAAAGAGATCACAAGTAGGCAGAGAGGCAGGCAGAGGGAGAGGGAGAAGCAGGCTCCCTGAGCAGAGAGCCTGATGCGGGGCTCAATTCCAAGACCTTGTGATCATGACCTGAGTCAAAGGCAGAGGCTTAACCCACTGAGCCATCAAGGCGCTATGAAGAGGAACTGTTAAATGAAAGTAGTAACTTATTTGGGAACTTAAAAGAGTTTAGAAAATATAATTAGAAAATAACAAAACTTCAGAATAAGTTAATAAAATAATCTCACTAATTTTAAAAATCATACTACATTTTAAGATTTTGTTTTTACTTTTTATCTCACCATCTGTTAAATCAATAAATGCTAGAGTTTAATTTTTATTATTTTATGTTACTTTCTAAATCAACTTCCCTTGACATTTGTGCTTTTTCCATCTGTCAATATGGCCCTTGAAATTTATTTTTGTGTACTCTATATACGCACACATGCATTTATATCTGTATAAAGATCTTTTTATCTTTCAAAACACATGTACAAAAATCATGCAACAATATAATTATTTATACATATTAACAAGTAAAACTTAAAGAAAGCCAAGAGAAACTAAAAACAAAATTGTACAAAGCTCTAAGATGCAACATGTGTTTTGTGTTAGGCTGCTTAAGTTATATTCTGGGCGCAAAAACTAAAATATTTGTTTTTTCTCCTCTCTGAATGAATATAAAATTGTTCTTAATATATAAGGTGTTTGAAAGATGAGAAATAAGAAAATACATGCTGTATGCTTAGAATAGCACATGGCACATCTGGCATTTTTACATTTTTTAATTAATATTGATGTTAATATATGCAAATCAATTAAAAAATTTCCCCCTGTAGGAGGAGAATGCTTTAGCTTTTTGGAAGTGAATTTAGCTGTATTACTTTATATCTTTGTTTACTTTATATCATTATCTAATGTATTTAATTTTAATGCATAAAACAATGGAAAATTCAAAATTATTATTTCATTTGTAATTATTCTCAGTTTTCCTACAATCCCCAATTAACTTGTCACTCTGTGGTTTATATTTTTACCATTTTATTTTTAAATTTATGCAAGTCATATGGACTGTTAAGTTTGGCCTAATGGAAATCTCTAATATTAATAACTAACATATCAAGGCTACTCTATTCTAGGCACTGTTCTAAGCACTTTAAGGGAATAAGTGATTGAGTCCTTACTACAAATCTATAAAAACATGCTACTCAAGGCATACATGTGGTACTGGCGAGGCCGTGACTTACACGGCCATTTGGTTCTAGTACTGACAGTTTTCCTTACTATAGCAGCTGGACAACCAGGTGAGCTACTCCAGGCTGGTTGTGCAGGTGGCTCTTGATACCTAACAGTTGAGCTCTAGGTAATTTAACACTGTTTTTATTAATGGAAAGTAACAGATCCTTAGTCTTAGAACCAGCTATGATATAATTCCATCCTCTAAGACACTGAGGATTAAAAAATACACTAGAACGTAAGCTTACAGCATTTTCATGTATTAAATCCCCTTAATTCTTGGTGGACCATGGTCCATGGTGCAGCTTAACCTACATAGATGAGAGTATGTCCTTAATGGAAATACAAAATTTCGGATAAATTCAGTGTGAGATATAAATATAAACTCCAGCAAAGTCCTTTGCCAGAAGTATATTTAACTGGTCACTATTGTATTCATTTTGTTGATAAAAGCAAGCAGGTATATTTTAAGAACATTTTGTGTGGAAATTCATCTTTGAACTAAATCATCTTGGTAGAGAATAGGAAATATCTACTTAAAATGTAACCATAAACACTCTTTGTCAATGAAGAATTGATAACATTTGGAACCTCTTTAGCTTCCATGCTTCAAACAGTACACACAGAAGACAACTTTTCAATAAATGCCTATGATGTGAATGTGTGAACTGACTATTTGCTCCTACTACTCTAGCTTTTTAGATTTTATGTCATCTTTGCTTAGACCGCAAATATAGATCTTAGCTTTTTAGAGCTTATTTTGTCTTCCCTCTGCCCACAGATATAGATCATCCTGATCTGTTAATCCATCTATATTTTGAACATATACATACAGAGAAATTACTAATCCTTCTATATTAAGAATGTAACACAAACATTGGAGAAGTATGGTTCTATGCAACTTGTTTCTTCATTGGTTTCCGAGTTGACTGGCTGATCTATTTGCTTGGGCCTGGGTCCCATTCTTTTATTCTCATGCTATCTAAGTCCTTTTCTTTCTTTGTGTTCAGTGGAAGAAAAGTAAAGCTTAAGAGTAGATGAGGAGCTTGCTCCACTGTTAGGATCTCCAAACAAACAAACAAACAAACAAACAAACAAACCAATATAGAGTGGTTGCTGATCAGGTTGTTTTTGCAGCCAAATAAAGCACATTTCTAGTTGTTTTAAGTATCAGATTCTGATTTTACCCCAATACTCTTGAAATGTATTTAAAAGGTAAAATGTATTTAAAAGGTAAAAGTATCTGCATATAGTTGATTCACCCCTGATTTACAACAAACTTGACCCAATAGTGAAAAAATAGTGGAGGACTGAGTAGAAAAAAGAGCTTCAACTAATTCCTAACTTTCTTGACAAGCCCTTAAAATAGCAGTTGTCTTTAGTATTTGAGCCTGAACTGTAGGTATCAATTACTAACAAATAAGAGGCCTCAGGGCTTCTCAATGACAGTGATTACAAAGGAAGGCTTCTGGAACGTTCTTTCCACCCAACTTTGAAAGGATCAATTTGTTCCTTTTTTGTTTATTCCCTGTCAAAATGCTGATAAGTAATTTCTTTTCAGTTAAATTCCTGCAACTTCATTGAACTTTATAATTCCATATTCTAGTGCCAATGTTGAACCCTCTCAATATGACTATCCAAGTTATGTAATTATACCAGTTAGCTGAGTTTTCTGCTGTCTTCTGCAGCAAGGCAAACACATTGAAGCATGTGTTCTATCAGACTTGGCATGAGGAGTCTGTCTCTAGAAACAAAAAAATCTATCCCTATCTTCATCATCTCTTTTATGATTGGATAAATTTGTTTTCGCTGAGTAACCTAATATGATATATTTGTGTCAATTGTGAATCAAGACCTTTATAAATGGAAACAAAAGAGGACAAACATCTCACTCAGTTCAGGAAGATTACAGTCTTCTGTAAGTCATTCAATACACCATTCGTTCCCCAGAAATACAAAGGGACTTTTAAAAATATGTTCATCTTTAAAGATTTCAATCATTTATCTCTAAAGTATCTTTTTCTTAACCAAATTAGGACTCTTCGAAGTACTATGGCAGAAAACAAAATACTTGTACCAATATCATTATTAACATTTATTGAATGCTTACATTATGCTAAGCACTGCTATAAATGTCATAATCTAATTTATAGTTCCAAACAACTCAGTGAGATCAGGACTACCATTACTGATATTTACAAGATTATAAAACAGAATATAAGTGAGGTTAAGTGACACGTTCAAAGTTTACAGAGCTAGTAGGTAGCAGAAACCTTCAGCCGCGCTCTAGAACCCAGAGTCTCTTAAAACAATGGTTATGACTCCAGGCTGTGGAGTCAAAGTGTTTGGTTTTAAATTCTAATTCTGCCAGTTCTTCGCTGTGTAATCTTGACCACTTTGATCAGCCCTCAGTGTCTCATTGACCCAACAGATGAAGTGAGGGTTATCATAACACCTCTGTACCTGATAGGGTTATTGACAGGATTAAGGAAGAGAAAACATGTACATTGCTTAGAACACAGCCTATAGCTTGGTAAGTACTCCAAGACACTATCTATTTCTATACCATGCTTCTGTAAGCATGGGAGATGCAAGAGCTTTGTTCTTACAATATTATTCATAAATGTGGTCCCCATGTAATGGTCCTTGGGTGAGAATCAAATGATTATCTTCATGCCAAATATTTTTATAATGGGGAAGCTTAGGTTTATTTCCAATTTTACCATTTCATCCCAGTATTTTCTTATAATAATCACTAGTTATGAATTAAGTTATAGAAAGGAATGATACGAGATTAGAAATCCACAGAACCATTGTGGAGGACTAATTACATTTGCTTTTTGGTTCTCCCTCTCACTCTCCCATGATCAAATGAGTTCTATCATCTGAGGTTGCTAGGGCATTGAGAAAGCCCTCCAAAGGGGCCACAGTTGGGGACTTTTCCTACAAGGGTGCACCTCAGCACACAGAGTGTTGCACATGCATCTTTTACATACTTATCCTTAAACTGTTTATCTGGCGCATCGACAGGCAGCTGGTGGAACAAATAGGAAATCCTAGGAAGCACATTCATTTTTAAAGTGTTAATGCACCCAATCCAAGAGACAGTAATGTGCTTCCATCCGTTAAGATCCCTTTTAATGTTTCGGATTGGAAGGCCATAATCTAAATGAAATGCATTATCCAACCTGGAAGGTATTCCACATCCTAAATATTTAATTGATTTCTCCATCAGGGGAAGATGAGCCTACACAATAAGCAGATCCTGTCTATATCTAAGTGTCCGATTAATAGTGCCTCTAATTTAGGGTAATTTAGGAGTTTACAACTTATAAAATGGCTATTTCTTCCACATTCCTCCCCAAGTACCAGGAGGATTGTGTCTGGATTAATTGCCAACAGCAGACAATCCTCTGTGTATAATGAAAACTCAGAGTCAGCATCATCCAGCCATGCACCTATAATTTGAGATCTCCTCTGAATATTTTTCACAAGGGGCTTCACATCCAAAGTAAATTGAAGTGGCAAAGGAGGAAAGTTCTAATTGTTGCATCTCCCTATTAAAAAAGTTTAACAAGTCAAGTTTATTCCTGCTGATTTTTACTTAGTTGGGTCTTAGCTAACTGAGTGAGGAAGATAAATCAAGCCACTTGCAGATTTTCCTAATGGTGCAAAGTTTGGCACCCTGAGGACTGTGGAAATGTCCATTACTACACTTGTAAAGAAGAGAAGTGGAACAAGACTGTGGGTGGCTGGATCCATATGAGTGATTTATTACCCCCGAATCTACTTAGTCATTTCCGGATAAGCACTTAAGTGCCAAAGTTTATGGTCATTTTCAGTTTAAGAAAAGAACAGGGCACATCTTAACATACAAAACAGATACACTATTTGGAGAAATCAGTATTTTTTTTCTGAGTTTAATGGCAAACTGTAAAATTGGAGTTTATACATGGAAAGGTGTCATTGAACTTTACATATGTTTACTTCTGATTTTATGAGATCCTTTCAATTCTACTTGTTTTTAGGGGAAAAATGATTGTTCTGTTAAATTTTATTTTGGGATTTGAGGTCTGAAACAAAATAAATTAGGAATCTAGTGGCATATCAGGCATATCATTTTTTAATGTTAAATTTTCCTGTGCCGTGGCCATTTTTCTCTGTATTCTTGAAGAGCTACTTTGTGGATAGCTTAATTTTCGTTCAAATACAAATTAAATCAATTTTCTGAGGAAAAATAATCAGCATAGCTCCTGTTCTCCACAACAAAGAAAATACATTTGTAGACATACTCTGGAAATTTAAATCCCTCAATGCTCTTTTGAGCAAGTCCAAGGAGATTTGAAGACTGACATTTTGTACTTTGCTATTCCCGAGAGGCATATGTATGATCATCTTTACTGAGGTTTGTTTCCATCCCTGCTGAATTAATATGCATTTTCGTTAACTAATCTTGAAACAACAGGAATAAAGTTTATCCAGGTCTTTTATACCTCAGAGAACAAAACAAATACTACAAATCTTTAGAGAGAAAGGATATACAAAAGGGCTTGAGGTGAATATTTCAAAGCAAATACTCTTTAAATGATGTGCAAATTATTTCAGCTCTTGAGCATGATTTATGAAAGGGGATTAGCCCACTGAAATAAGAACCAAGTTTAAACTGTTGGGTTTCAAAGTCAAAGATGAGAAGTGGTTACAAGAAAAGAAAAGAGAAAGGCGGTAATAATTTAGAGGAGGGATTTGCTTTAGTTTTTCTCCTTAACTGACTCACCTTAAATTGTCACCAATTGTTGTTCTTAACTGCAGTAGAAAATATTGCATTTTTCCTCTAGTTTTCCATAAAGTTAAGAGTGTAATAATTAAAAAATCATACTAGAATTTCTATTTCAGCAGTAAGGTCTCTACGAGCTGTGTAAAAATTATAATCATAAACTGTGTTAAATAAAACTATTCAATCTGGAAAGGATAGCTCCTAAGAGCCTTGAGTCAGAGAACATTTTTTTTCAATTCTCAAGTCACATCTATAATAACACAACATAATAATTCTGGTATTCCAATATGCTCTTCAAGCAATAGTTAAAAGCTTCTTCTAAGACTTATGAAAATGATTGCTTTTATGTAATTGTAAAGATTATTAAGTGAGCTCACTTCTTATGATTCTATAATGACCCGCTGTTCTGGAAGGTAAAGGAAATTTTAATGATCCCACTCACATGTGATTAATATCTAACACTTCTTGACTAAAATTCTGGGTACTGTTCAATAAAAATGAGTTAAGCAAAAATTCTATGGGTTCTCTGCCAACCCCTTCTGTGGCATCAGTTATGCCTAATTTAAAAATAAGACATGGAACCTCAATAACAGACCTAGGTACTAAGAAAAAAAATTAATCATTCTTATGTAGGATGGTCCGGAGTCATAAAGCTCAGTAAGTGAAGTGAATCCAGGAAGGACTAAAATTTTGAGGAAACTCTTTTCAATCTGTTTCATTACTATCCAACACATTTTTAAAACTGAATATTTAGAGTCAAATCTGAGGAAGGTTCTTAGAAAAGGATTATCATTTGCCTATTTCGGTTTTCATTTCCTCGAACAGGTAAAGGCAGACCTAAGAAAATGCTGGCTTTTGTTTCAGAGACAGTCATTGTGAGCTCATCTTGGTGAGTAAAGTCTCATGCTATGAGAAGGACTAATCAGACTTTATGTTGAGTTTGTCCTTTATTTTTTGACAACTCAATGGTGAGCCTACTTTGGTTTTCTTTGCAACTCTTCCTACCAACTTCACTAAAGTGCAGGCTGGTAGGCCTTGACTGTTTGGGCAGGCACAACAGATAAGCTTACTCTAGGAGTAAAACAGCAAAGCCCTGGCTCATTCAGAATTATGACATATAACGCAGAGGACCAATGGGTAAAAATTAATTCAAGTACCCAAGAACAACATAAAAATAAAAGACATTTAAGTAATAAAATGCTATTATTCTTGCATTTAGAGAAGTTAAAAAAAAAAAGCTATATATGAGATTGTATGTTCCAAAAAAGAGTCAAGTGGAAAATAAATGGTAAATAGCATTTCAGATGGACTTCGTACATGAGTATGTCCAGGGAATTCATGGATGACATCCAGGGAATTGTTTGGAGCTTTGCTTTCTTGGCTGTTTGTTTTAGTGAGGGTAGTTTATTCTTGGCTTACTTTTTGTTATTGTTGTTTTTGCTTGGCTAGAGCTGTTGACTTAGTTCATGACTTAGGTGTGGCACAGGCAAAAGTCACAAGGAAAGTGTAAATATTGGTTCTCTCTCAGTCTGCAGTCATCATTTGAAAGCGATTGATGAGATTAAATAAATATTCACTATCTAAAATCATTGTCATGGCATGGCCACTATAAGAATAACCATATGCAGAGTTATTTTACACAGAGATAGACTAGCTAGCTCTTCTGTATAAGTAAGCTTTGTCAATGTTTCAGAGGCCACTCTCTGGCTCTGAACTCACAAAATACACTTAAAGAAATTATTTTTATCATATGGTAGTGTGCTTCTCAATGTGAATGTGAATCAACTGTTAAAATGCAGATTCTGGGGACGCCTGGGTGGCTCAGTTGGTTGAGCGGCTGCCTTTGGCTCAGGTCATGATCCCGGCGTCCTGGGATCGAGTCCCGCATGGGGCTCCTTGCTCCGCGGGAAGCCTGCTCCTCTCTCTGCCTCTGCCTGCCTCTCTGCCTGCTTGTGTTCTCTCTCTGTGAAATAAATAAAATAAAATCTTTAAAAAATAATAATAATAATAATAAAATAAAATGCAGATTCTGTTCAGTAGATTTCAGGTGGGGCATAAGATTCTGTATTTCCTAATAAACTCCCAGATGATGTTGTTGCTGCTGGTCCACGAACCATATTTTAAGTATCCACATCTAGCAGGATTCTAAAAAATGAAACAAGGGGCAAATTCTGCTAAACTCCTCGGCATCCTGATGTTTTCCCTAAGCCACAGACTACGTGGGTATTTGGACTCTGCCAAGAATTCTTCCGCCATATATCAAGAAAACCTATCAATATTCCTGCAGAAAGTTCTGGGATCTTTCCCATTCTTCATTCCCATTGCCTAGTTTCAGCCTTCACTATGTGACTTGGTCCACGGTAATAATTTCTTAATGTATCTCCTTATTTCTTATCTTTCACTCTTTTTTTGTGCTACTTTTCACTTTGCCATTCTCCACATTGCCACCAAAAATTATCACTTTGCATATCAGATCTGTTAATGTCTCCTGCCTTCTGAAAAGTCTGTCACTAGGCTCCTATTACTTACAGAATAAAATCCAAATTTCCCAGCAGTTCATGCATGACCCTCTGCCAATGTTCCCTGTTCATTTCCAACCGGATCTCCAGTTGCACTAATGTCTTGTGCACTCCAGTCTCACTAATCTACTGCTGTTTTCCAACATGTTGTGTTCTAGTCCTTTCTTTCCTGTCTAATATGTATCCATTTTATTTATTCTCTGCCATTTCTTTCTTCTCATTCTAAAAAAAACTCCCAGAATTTCACAACAGTATTAAATTCCAGGTACCTTTTAGTTCCCTTTATTGGCTGCCTTCTTTCCCTGGCTCTCTTCCCCCCATCTCCTACCTGTGTTTCCAGGGATCAATTTCCAAAAATATTACATACACTCACATCCTTCTCTCAGGAACTGCTTCTTGAGGACCCAAAACTAAAACACCTATCAAGAGGTCAGTGCCTGAGAGGATGCAGAGAGAGGGGAACCCTCTCACACTGTTGGTGGGAATGCAAGCTGGCGCAGCCCCTCTAGAAAACAGTACGGAGATTCCTCAAAAGGTTGAAAATAGAGTTACCCTATGACTCAGCAATTGCACTACTAGGTATTTACCCTAAAGATAAGAATATAGTGATCAGAAGGGGCACCAGCACCCCAATGTCTATAGCAGCAATGTCCACAATAGCCAAACTGTGGAAAGAGCCCAGATGTCCAACAGATGAATGGATAAAGATGTGGTGTGTATACACACACACACACACACACACACACACACACACAATGGAATATTACTCAGCCATCAAAAAATGAAATCTTGTCATTTGAAATAATGTGGATAGAACTAGAGGGTATTATGCCATGTGAAATATATCAATCAGAGAAAGACAATTATCACACTGTTTCACCCATATGTGGAATTTAAGAAGCAAAACAGAGGCGCATAGGGGCAGGGAAAGAAAAATAAAACAAGACAAAAACAAAAAAAGAGGCAAATCATAATGGACTCTTAGCTATAGGAAACAAACTGAGGGTTGCTGGAGGGGAGGGGTGTGTGGCTCAGGTAACTGAGGGATGGACATTAAAGAAGGCAAGGGATATAATGAGCACTGGGTATTATGTAAGACTGAGGGATCACTGAACTCACCTCTGAAACTAATAATACACTATATGATAATTGGATTTAAATCTTAAAAAAGAAAAGATATATAACTGCCAAGGGGCCTGAGGGAGTGGGGGAACAGGTCAGTGCCTCGCATATCAAACTTTCCCTTCATTCCTCATACATAAAATTTGCAATTGGTTTCTTCTCTCCATGTCATTCACTCAGTCATTTGTTCACCCATTCACTGAGACATTTAATATGGAAGGTTTAATATGGAGTGTTTCGGACTCTGGTCTGGGTAGTGGGGTTGAAGAGGAGTCATCATATGAACGCTTATACCCTCAGGCACTTGTAGTCCAATGGAATAGAAAGATCCTGGCTTCAGAAAATGACTGAAACCTTGCTCAGATAGAACTACCTTTCCCAGGTATCAAATTCCCTTAATTCAGAGACAGCAGACATCGTGGACATCTAGGCGTGCTTGCCAGTCTTTTGATGGTGTATATTTTAGTGAGACCGGACTTTTAGCATCTTCCAGTTTATTCCTTATAAGTGACTCTATACTCATGTGGTTTTGATATTCTTACTCTAGTAAAAACACCATCTCCTTATCACCAGATGTGTTATAATGTTTGGCTTGATTCTAATATATATATTATATATACATTTACATATACACATATATATATACATGTACGTATATATATATAATACTAAAAGTAAGTGAAATCTTTAATTGTTTTTAAGTGAAATTACATAAATCTCTATCAAAGTCCTACTACTGCACCATTTTACCATTTTATACAAGAATAGAAAAGGCAACTGACACTTGGTGAAGCTTAATCTCTAGAGAATGCCATAACATCAGGCTCACACATTTAGGAATGGCAAAACGGAACATTTATTACTCATAACACTTAAGGAATCCCTTAAGGAATCCCTTAAGGAAACTAAAATAAAAGTATTATGATGCCATGAATCAATAGAATAATGAAGATATTTAAAAATTAGGCCCTTGGTAAATTATGCATTTGTTTAATCTGAGTTTGCTGACTGTTTAAATCAGTGGCAAAGTGCATTCTTGCTATATTTCTAAAGAAAAGCACTGAAGGATTTATAGTACACAAGCAAAAGCCATGATAATTTTACTCAGAGTACACTCATTTGGAAATCACTGTATCTAATATTTATATTACAATATAGATCTACAAAGTTTTGGATACATTTTAGATTTAGTATATACATTATCATTAGGCCTAATATATTTATTAGATCACATACAAATCATATACATATTTATATATTTATTTTATTTTATATTTATGTAAGAAGTACCCATTATATTTATCTGGAAAGTCATTTTTGGGAAACTTAAGAAACTTGTCCATGTTTTATGCCTAGTGTATCCCAGAGGTAAGAATTGTACTTAAATTTTGTACATTTGACTCTTTGACTCTTAGACCTAAATTTCTGATACAATAACTATACAACCTTTGGAAAAGGGTGCATATAATATTTCATAAGCTTCTTTGTTTAGTCAGATTTTTATAAATAAGCTGACCTTAAGGAAAATTTTTCTCAGAGTCTCCTAAAATTATCAAAAAAAAAACCAAACATTTTTCAAACTACTATTACTCCTTTTTTGATACATTAAATAGTTTCCCCATTTTTCTTGGATCCAATAGAGCCTTGCAGATTCTGTCAGAGTCCATAGAAGAGCCTAAAGAGTAAGAATGTACCAGAGTTGTTCCTTCTAATAAAATAGGACCTAGAATACATAAGAGAAAGATGTTGAGAGGACAGTAACTTTAAGCAAAGGGATTAGGATTTCTCCTTTCCCCTCCTGCAAGGGCTTAGTCATTTTTATCCTCATCACAGAATAAAGCACTTATTTGTACATGATTTTATTCGGCACAGTACATGTGACCTGCATAAAACATACCATTGCTTTGAGATTTTAAAGTTCTAAGAGAAAACTGAGAGAGACGTATAAATAATGACCTTAAAATGTCAAACCATTTCAAGTAGTCAGGACAAGGAACAATTTATTATTGTTCCTAAATAAGTTCCAGAAATTTCATCATGATTTTTAGCACAGAACAAGTAGTGTGTTGATATTGGTCATGTGGATATCCCCATTCATTTATTAACTAACTGAACACTATACATTTTGAATAATCTCAAATAGCATCAAGCAACTCTGCTAGTAGCAGATATAAAGGTAAATAAGACAGAATCCTTTCCAGAGTCTGGCAGTCTAGTAGGTAGACAGACAGCTAATTTGTAATTAGCTTATTGTAACACACTTGGGTAATTGCAATGATAGAGATATGGACTGAACATTGTAAGAGAACCAAGGAAAATCACCTAACTTATCACAGAAATCTGGGAAAGTTTTCAAGAGAAGGCAGGCCTGAGCTGAGTCTTAAAGAATGTTAATTTAGGACAGGAAGGTCTTGACTTAAAGGTAAGAGTCAGCATAGACCAGTGCATGTCAGGGATTATAAGCACTGTTTCTCTGGAATATAAATCATGGGTCAGGGGATAGTGGGGAAAAAACTGAGGAAGGGGACGCAGGTCATGAAGAGGTTTCTATTAAGGAACTTGGACTTGAATCATTTCAATGCAGTAATTTGATAAGAAATTGCTCCTAACCTTTGACTTCAATTTTCGAGGACATCATCTCTAATGGCAAAATCCCAGTCCTTACATTTTCTATTTGGCCACTGCATCTCCCATTTGGCCTCTACTTTTTTAGGTCAATTAATTTTGTATACAAAAAAGGATATATTTATTTATATTAGGGAAATTGAGTAGCAAGAGTACTTGGCTTCAGGTTCTATTTAAATAATCAAAGAAAGATGAATTGGCAGACTGATTTACCTTTCCCCAAGTCACCCATCAGACATTTCTAGAAGGAAGCTAAGAGTCTTAATGTTATAGATCACATTTTATTTAATTTGGATAGACACAGATGGTATTTTTGGATACATCTCACACTTTGGGTGAAAGCAACACCTGATTTTCCTTGCATGGATGTGGGTTTTATGATGAGTAATAAGAAACAAACTTATTTTCCAAGAAAATTTCAGATTATATAATTTTTCCCCCTAAGCATACCACCATTAGATCTATTTGGGACATCAAAATAAATGCATTGAAAGGCAAATTACTTTCTTTTAAGATTTTGAAGAAAATTAACATTGCTTCTATACTCCAGAAACAAAAAGGAGTAGACCCAATAAATTCTGTATACATAAAGAGGCGATCATGTGTGTTCAAAAGAATGTTTTTTTTCTGCACAGGTATTCATTGTAAGAATGCCTTAAATATCATGTTTAGCTAAGATATTTTAAACTTGATATGACGGTAGTGAACAAATATTATATGTTAAAATTTTACAAAGAAATGTTAATATATACCCATTCTAGAGTCATAGAATAAGCGGAGGGAAACTTTCAAAGGAGATCAAAGAGCACTTTTTATATTGTTTACAATCACAGTAGTGTATTAATGCTAAGGAAATATTGCTCAAGAGTTAGACCAAGGAGCCCTTTGGATTTGGCCTATTATTGAAAGAAAGATGCCATTTGACCTAATGAAATCAGAAATTGATTAAATGCAGTTCATCTAAGGGGAAAAACAGTCATGGAGTTACTGCAAGGGTCATGAAGAGATGGGGTGATCTAGTGCCTGAGTGCTGATAGGGTTAGATAGACTCTCAGAGTAGCTGATGTTTCAAGATACATGACAAGAGACGCCCACAGTTCAGAGGGCGAGAGCAGCCCCTTAGATGGGAAAGAAGAGATTAATCAGAATATTCTTTGCTCAGCTTATAACTAGGTCCTCTTATCAAATGATTCATGGAGAACTGAATGTTTTGAAGAAACTGTAATCTATGGGTCCCAGGAAAGCTGGGATTGCTACCAAGTATCTTGGGAACACATGTCAGAACAATTTCTGTAGTCACACAGTCACACAGACACAGGTTACAGTGAGGGCCTGTAACCTTCATGAATAAATCCAGTTTGACAAAGTAATTTGGATACCTGACTGTAAAATGTGCGTCTAATCTTTACTGATTTTTTTTCTCATAATGTTTAAATCCTCCTGTTTTAGCAACATAAATTTTCATTTAAAATTTTTCATTTTTTCTTCAGTTACAGAAATATTTTGAAATAAAGAACTCCCTAGACCTGTGGAAAACAATCAAGAGAAGAACTGACATTCACCGTTCCTTTGATATTGTCAGTCTTACGACTATAGTAAAACAAAATAATTTTTGTTTTCACACTTTTCTTCAATAGTTTATTTTTCTCAGGTACATACCGACTAACTGAAACCGGTGCCAGGATAGTTAATATTGTTTTTAGGGGGGAAAAAACAAGAATCAGATGATTGACCATCTTACCCAAATCAAAAACCTTTGTCCCTTTGACAACACAATAACCCATAATATTCTACATAAATATTATGACTTTTTTGTTGTTTCCAGGTAGGAGATTTCTTCTGTGTTTCTTCAGGACAAGATATAATTTATTTGTGCAATTTTAATATTGTTTTCATTTTCTTGGCAGATGGTTTATTTATCTTATTTTCATGCATTGGCAAGATTAGGCTGTTTTATACAAAATTCTTAAGAAGAAGAAACTTTGAAATATGTCTTTATATGGGTCTCTAGAACAGTGTTTTAAACAATTGCTAATTACATATTCATCCAAGAAACTAGTATGACTTTTCCATTTTGGATAATAATAAACATTTTACAAATTTCTTTAATTACACTGTTACCAGAAAGGCCACAATAGTCACAAGAAAAAATATATTGACTTTTAGGGAAAAACCGGAAAATAAAGAGTTATCAGTGTTTTTTTTTTTATTGTTATTTAAGGAGATCTTAATGCAACTCATAATCAGAAAATTTGACTTTTAGAAATTTTCAAGCCAGAATTAAAAACTATGTATATTATCTTATTGAATTATAAACATGAGTAATACTTTGTATGTGTGTACTCGTTTTTAATTGTGAAACTCTTAAAACATACAGAAAATAAAAGGATCATGATAACTCCTAAAGATACCACCTAGATTCATGAAATGTTAACATTTGGGACAATACCAGACATAATCTGTCATTGCACACATTTTGTACAAAGAGCATCTGCCCTTGCCAAGGACTCACTTCCTTGCCTGTGCTGAAAAATCTTCCTGCCCAGTCCTTCATTCTCTCTTTCCCCCAGTATTTTATGCTGGCTTAGAGGCTCTGCATTCCCTCCTTGACACCACTGAGGATTTTCAGGGTCCAGGAGCCTCCTAGCCAAAGCCATTCTGATCATTCTAATTGCTTTGGTGGGGTTGGTACAGGAGCAGGGGAGGAGGAAAAGGGAAACCAGATGGAAAGCAATGCTACTGGAAAGTCTTAGCTCTTAGGGCCAGAGGTGCAACAAACTCAGAACAAGCTGTTCCCTAAAAACAACATTCTAAGTGATTGCATAAGATTCAAGCGTGCCTTTGTGGCTGGTACGTGGTTTCCTTATGAAAGTGTGATGAGATCTAAGCAACCAATTTACAATTGGATTTTGAGAACATAGTCTACTTACAGTTGTGGATGACCAGTGTTATAATTATTTAGATTAGTACAAAAAATAACTGCCTCTCTATCAGGCTTGTTTTTCACTTGGCATGATCATGATTACTTCGCAGGCAAATTTTTAAACAAAGATATTATTAACGGTTCACAACTATTTTCATTTTCTACATTGTGTGAAAATCTCATCTCCATTTTTTTTTCATCTCCATTTTTTCATTCCCGTCTTTATCTCTGTAGCTCTGTACTTACACCCCTACCACACACATCACTAATAGGAGATGAAATTGGGAAATCATACCTAAATACTTTCAGGATTGCACCCAGAATACATTTGTTGTTTACGAAAACTTCACTGAAAGACAGCTAGAAGAAAACTCATTTTCTTTCAGTTCTCTTACTGTTTGATCTTATTCTTTTTTATTTTATTCATGGTCAATTTGGGGTGCTTATTTATAATGCTTAAAGTATCAATTTTACATAAAAGTTACCCAAGGTCTCCATGCATGAATTTTACAGTTCAGCACCTGATCAGCGTTAGTATACCACTTCTGAAGCATAACCCAAATACGAAAATATTTTTTTAAAATTAACAGTGCAAATGAGTGAAGTCACGAATTTTAGTTGTGTACCATTAATTAAAGAGGATGAATAGAAGAGTGAATAAGTAAACTAGAGCTATCCCTAAAAGAATAGTGAAATGGCTAGATGCTGAATCCTTTCCATCAACTGGAACTTCTTCATGACCAGCTCTTCTGGGCATAAAGGAATCATGAGTATCTCTTGGCTCCCTTCTATTATTTCCTGGTGTGCTGCTCCCAAGAATGCCCTGGCTGCCATTTTCACCTGGGGAGTCGCCAGGAGGAAGACCAGCTGCTCATATTTAGATATTTTTTAGCTATGACTCCAATATCCAATTCTAGTTCTTTCCCCCTCTTTTCTCTATACTTGGGGGGAGGGTGTCAAGTATATGTGTCCTGCTCCATTCTTCCATTAGACACGACCCTAGGCTCATGCCCTATTTGGGTACCATCTGCTTGGGGACAGAGTGGATAATAATAAGAGTTCCTACTCATTGAGTGGCTGCTGTGAGCTAAGTATTTACATGTCTAATTTCAAATTCTCATGCTATCCTGCAAGGACATTATTAGACCCGTTTTTATAGATCTACAAAGTAAAGCTAAGAAAAGTTAAGAAACCTCTCCTAGGTTATCTGATGCAGGATTTATACCTGGGCCTTTCTTCTTTGCCATCAGTGGAAGAGATTTCTCTTTTCTTAAAAATATGCTAGCATTTTCTTTGATTGACTCTCCACTTTCCATTAACAACCCTCCCTGGAGAGCTGCTCTCCCACTCTCATCCCATGCTTGTGTCCTGAATTTCCCACAGTGATTTGGCCCTTACATTGGATTTTCTGGCTTCTTGTCTGTTAGACTCAACTGATATCTTAAAATATCTGATTAGTCCTTAATAATGTTGGCAGGTTAGAATCATATTTTAAAAAGGAAAGTATATTTAAGCGCTTAACTTTCACAATTCACTCATTGAGAGTGCATATTTTTTCCCATGTTACCCGGAGAAACTGGACAATGAAATGACCACCTGTTAGCTGCTAATGATGTTCACATGCCTTTAAAAAAAAGTAATTCTGGCTTTATCTGTCTACAATCTTGGCGACAAAACTCATGGGAACATCAAGGGCACAGGAAGCCAAAGGCAGCAAACTGACAATAAAGTTTGTGCTTAGACTACTAATAAGGAAGGAGATACTGTGAATCTCTAATTCCACAAAACTATTTAATCTCATGAGGGTAACATAAGACTGAATGCATGTTTCAAGAATCTAAGTTTGGGTGTTCAAATTTAGGACAGAGATCAGAGGGGGTTTCACACAGTATATTTCCTACTTGAAAAAATATTTTAAAAAGCATCAAATATAAAATATGCCAATCATTATTTCAAATGCATAGTCTAATTTGACATTGTGTGGGTGTGTCAATCACTATGCCTTTCAAATGAAAATCGACACATAAATAGTGAACGAACTTTAATAAATGGATATTAACTGTATCTTACATTGCAAAAAAAATACTAAGAATTAAAAAGGGCTTAGGACTATAAATATCCATCAAAATATAGAAATGAAGCATTTTCTAAAATTAGGGCTAACATTAAAGACCTAATGACCCCTTTATTTTAATAGTGACATCAAACTCCAGAGACCTTTGGTTTTAGTTCTTTTGCTAATGTTTTTGGGTCCCTGTTTAAGTTTACTGATTTCTATGCATTTCATTTTTAATGTAATATTTCCATCCAAGTCCAAAGTTGATATAAATTAAATTTACCTTTTATTTGTTCACTTCACTGTAGTCTAATGATTAAAAGTGTAGGTTCTAATCTCAAATTGCATGGGTTTGAAACTTGTCTCCATAACTTGTCTTTGTACAAATGGCCTTAATTCTCCATGCCTCAATTTTCTCATCTATAAAATAGGTTTAGTAGTAGTACCTGACTTGTTGAGTTAGCAGGAGAATTAGGTAAGTCAACCTAAATGAAAACTTAGAATAATTCCTGATGAAAAGAAAGTGCTCAATGGTTACTAGCTGTCATTATTCTTAAACTGCAGAGGAAAAAGTGAATATGAGGTCCCTAGAGAATTAAGTACAATTTAAAATGAGTAGATAAATCATATGCCTCTTCCCCTGTCTCTAGGCAGAATTGAATTTAAGCCCCAAATACACAAATAATTGTCCTTCCTAATCAAAAATAAATTCTAAAGAGGAGTAGCTGGTATCCCATCTGTAGTAACTTTTTCCCCCCAGTATCATCCTAAAACATTTCAAGTAACTATTGCTGAACACAGAATCCATTTGCTTCAATGTTTCTCAAACACTTTTACAAATCTTTATTTTCTCCTAAGCTTCAGTCTCTAGAAGCATGTCAAGGTATCCTCCAAACCTCCACTAATCATTGCCCTATATATCCTATTATATATACATGACAAAATGGTCATGCATAATTAACATTAGCATACTCACTTACATAACATTAACATACTCACAATTGAATTCTAATTCTAAAATCTTACCTTAAATTTGATCACATATTAAGCAAAGGGGAAGGATGGCCAGGAATTAAAGAAAAACATTCAAATGAGATAACTCCAAACTATACCACCTTATGGAACAATCTTTTTAAATGGCATTGCTAACTCTCTGCAAATAACTTAATTTACAAAACACCATACAGATTAAGACATTAACATCGATCATTTTAAACTCCAACTTAACACAACTGGCTAGCTAAATATGTTTCTAGTAGTTGTTGAAATTATGGTACGAGTTTTTGAATAATGACTTAATTTTGAAAGGGTTCTTCTACTCAAAGTTGTCATGCTATTTCTAGGTTTTTAAGATCCCAATAATTTAGTTCTGGAAGATATATTATATATAAATAGCTTCTCTCTTCCTTGTCATATGCGTGTGAGAGTGCATCTATGTTTATATATATTCATACATATATGTGCATATATGTAGTCTTTCCTAATGCACACGAATTTATGCATATACACATATACAGTCATTTCGCACATGTATTCATGTACACATGTAGATATTCTATTAGAAGCCCTTCTCTACTTAAGGAGTTCTTTTTAATTCAGAAAGCTAGAATGTAACTATACTGATCTTAGATCAGAGGGAGATGGCAGAAAAAAATAGTGATTCAGAAGACTAAGGGTAGGTAATCCAGGAAAGGTAACATAAATTTTGAGACTTTGGGAAGTTAGTTTTCTTTGATTTCAGAGACTCCTGCTTTGATTTCAGAGATACCT
This sequence comes from Nasua narica, assembly GCA_028533885.1. Taxonomy (NCBI): domain Eukaryota; kingdom Metazoa; phylum Chordata; class Mammalia; order Carnivora; family Procyonidae; genus Nasua; species Nasua narica. The sequence goes on along the minus strand of CM052810.1, from coordinate 96,561,052 downwards.
TTCAGAAGGCTGAAACCCAAAGGACTGTGAGATACATGTGACACCTTTTCATAATCTCCTTTTGTTGAGGAGGAAACAGGTTAGGCAAGGTTGAGTTATACTCAAGATCCCTATATGGTGAGATTGGTCCTTTTTACTCCAAACTCATTTCTTTCAGAATATTACAACGTGATGTGACCCTGGAGAACAAATAATTCATAACCCACATTTCTAAATCTTTCTGGCGGTCTGAAAGTGTGGAAAGTTGCATAGCCTCTTGGTTTAAGTTGGGCCAACTGTGGCGGTCACTCATAGATCTTTTAATGTATGAAAATCAAATAGTCAGCATACCAAGGTTTGGAGACGCTTGACATTTCCCACTTTCAAAATCAATCACCAGTCTGAGCCCCTTGGCTATTACTCAGAGATTCAGAGGTTTGCTGTAAGCAGAGACCATGACCTTGGCACAATTATTTTTTCAAAAGGCCTTACCAACAATGACACGAGCAAAGCACCCAGACTGCCCTCCAGTGTATGAATCCATGGCCAGGAAATGGCCACGAATCTTCCATGAGTAGTACGAGTTTGGCTCAAATCTTATTTCCATACATTTATATTTCATAAGCATTGCATTTAGACAAAGTTAAAATCAGCAAGTAAAAAAAATACTTACTTAAAGATTTTCTGTGCTCTGGTTTCTGTTCTTTTATATCATTATCGTAGTGACTTAGTAATTCAGTACTGGAAGATCTCTGGATTTTGAATAATTCCAGGTTTCTTGATGAACCACTTGGATCTTTCGGCTGGAAAGAACAAACAATTAGACTGAACAATTTTACAAGGAAGAAAGGATTCACTGAATAGATTAGTGATCTATTCTGATGTTGATTTTAAAGGGAAGACTGAACTAAGATAATTATTTTAGGACAGGGCCTCTACGTTAAACTCAATATTCAAATTTAATAATAGCTCTATGTATATAAAACTTACTAAATGCTGGGCATTACCCCAAGCACTCCACATGTATTAACTCAATTAATCATCACAGTAATCCTATGAGGTAGATATCATTATTACCCCTACTTTCCAGACAAGGAAACAGAAGCCAAAAGAGATAAGTAATTTGCCTCAGGCCACACAGCTAGTAAAGAATGGAACCAAGATTCAAACTCCAGCAGTTTGAGTCCAGAGTCCACTCTTAATGACAACAAACTCTGTGTGTGGGTGTGAACACTCAATCGAGCACTCCTGGATAAGGGGACTGTATGGTTGAAGGAGAAGAGTCAATTTATTATTTTTTAAAGTTTTAGTTCCAAAATGTTATAAAGGAAGACTGCAATTAAATAGAAAAAAAATCACACAGAAAATGCAGTATTTTCCTATTGTATACCTTATTAAAAGCCCCTGAGAATAGTTTTTTTCCCCTCAAGATTTTACAAATATTAGTGTCCAAAAATGAGATGTTTGGTCTAGAATCAGTATATAATAGTAGTTTTAAATAATTTGATTCCTTAAAAATATACTCTGAATGTTTGGATTTTGGGTAATTTCATGAAGTTTTAGATCCGTAATTCTCACAGGAAGAACAATCTAGCTTCTCTGGAAGAACAATGAAAATCAATATAAAGGATTATTATTTACTGGTTTTATAACAGTGAATATGGGCTCAAATACATTGATATTTATTTTCAAGAATATGTATTACAGGCAACATAAACTGAAAATGTGAAAATTCAGTAGTCATTAAGTGCCTGTGTGCTTTTTACAGCTTCTTGTAAATGAATGTCCATGTTATTTCGAGGGGAAAAATGAATGCACTGTGTTTTTCATTTGAAAGAGAGAAATCAAATGACATTTAGCGCTATGAATCATGTCTGTTGAAAACGGTTTTTAGTGGACTTTATTTAAACTTAAAATAACTTAATGTCTCTTGATCTATAGGATCCATTTAAATATGTGTGTGTTATATGCCTAAGCAACACAATTTAAGTGACAACATTTTAATTAATAAAGGTAACAGCCAAAACAAATACATACCAATCTGTCAATTGCATTTTTGATAGCGTGGAACCAATCCAATATGATGAAGTCAATATCTGACTGTAGAAGGAACTCATTTCCTGATACTGTTGTGATCTGAAAAAAAATCGACAGGTAAGCAAACCATATAAAATAGATGTCTTACATTTAAAAAATGGAGATATATATATCTCCGAGATATATATATTGTCTAAAAAACAGACTTCAATACACTAAAATATTTTCTTATAGACCAGTAATTGTCTTTCTGGGAACTGGGAGACCAGAATCATCTTGAACTGCTCTCTATAAACTGTTTTTTCATGTCATAACAAATACATTACTGTTTTAATAATAGAACGATTAACTCAGAGAAGGACTAAAGCTGAATTACTCCAACTCAAGGAGAAGCAAGTCAGGAAGTTCAGAATGATGCAGACAGTACCCACTTAAGTCAGAACCTCAGAAAAATGCACCCGGGTGTGTCAGAATTCATTCTGCACTTTTGGCTCTTTCCTGTTTGTCTTTTTCAAATCTAATAGTATCTCTATATTTGATTTCCTTTTATGGAGGGCTGTAAAACAGATTATTTACCAAAGAGACTAATGCAGACTTTTCCAAAAGGTCATTCAAATGAGTAACATTTGGCTATTTCTACTTTCCTATCATAAAGACCTATAGGAAAGTAATTTAAAGGACTTATTTCCCCCACAAAAGGAGTGTATTAGAATAAAACTTCATTTACATTTGAACCTCTCACGGAGAGTATTTATCAAGTGAACATCCCAGTTCCAGACTTTCAGAGGTATTAAGTAGTTGGCAATATTTAACATGTAACTATACGTTTTTCATTACAGCGAATCTTTTCCTCTCCAGAATTGTGAGAGAAGAATGTGACCCTATAGAAACAGAGCAGCGCTCTTGATTTCACACATAAAAGGCTACTTAGAGATGAATTTGATGTGAGTGGGTGTGGACTTGCTTTCTGTATTAGGCCATCCCTCTGAGCTGTGAAGATTTTCCCTTTGTATTGACTTTTTGTTTGAACAGGAAGATGAACATTTCCCAACTACTGTCACACATCAAGCAAGGCTTCAGAGGTTTAGACGACTGCCATTTCAAAATACTCAATCAGGAGCTAGTCACTTCTCAGCCTTCCTTGTTCTAAATCGGAGGTGAACACTGAAATGTGCCCACAGGTTCAGAAAAACAAGTCACTCTTCAGGATGTCTCTATAATTCTATCATTAAAGTGACAATTATTACCCAAAATAGCTCACTTGGAAGGGTTCAATAATTCTTATGACAACATTTAATGACAATGATCCTGGAGTTTTAAGGAAATCTTCAATCACATCCATACATTTATATTCACTCATCATTTATTTTGAGAAAAAATGATACAGAGATACATCACAGTCCTGTGATGCAACCATTGTTGAGTGAGACGCGTTCTATCCTCTTAACAACTGTAAGGAGAGGAACTATCCAAGTATATGCAATTATGAGAAGTGAAAGATTAGAAAATAAGAGGAATTTAATTATCCACATTAGAATTTGACAGACTACTGGGGCCAATCGGTCTTTCTTTTTTTTTTTTTTTTTCAAAATAAAATTGCATGTAAGATTTGGGATGGCTCAAAATAGCCTCCAAATAGTCCTCTGTTTTATTTAGCTGTTAAAAGAAAGTTAAGTTGATGTTTGCCTAATTATCTGAACACCCTAGCAATGTTCTTTACTTACATAAAGTTCCAAATATTTACTTTATAAAGTGTTGCCACGGAAATAGTAATCTAGAAATATAAGGTCACTTGTAACTAACCCAAGAAAACCGGTAATGTCCTTGACCTCTACCTTCCTCCTAATCTAAATTTAAATATTTTGATTATGAATGCATTATATAACACCACAATTTGATAACATACACAAAGAAACATGAATTAGCCCAAACACAATGTACAATCTATTTGTCTGCCATTATAAATAAACCATTATTAAAATTATAAAAAGAAACATTTCAAAGTATAAGCAACAAAAATAATTAGATTTACATATGCTGAGGGTTTAGGAAAGAGCTCACAGTTCAGTTTTTGGTCTAGCAAATTCAAACAGTGATAAAATGTCAGCACTTCAGCCGTACATTCGCATTTTTGGTGCATGCTATGCAAGGAAAGGGAATCTTTTACTGACAACACGACCAAAAACAAAACACATTTTGAAAGTTTTTTTATCCAGATATATTACTGCATTAATCGTACATAATCAGTGATTTATGAATTCATTTGAGGACGCTGGATCAGGGAACTATATGAATGCAATTCATTCAAAACACACTATCAGAAAGATACAGTTCACATTCTCTCCTCTGTCTTCCCACTAATCTTTCCAGTTACTAGGCAGTCTGGAGAAGTCTGCTACTGCTCTCTACAGTTTAAATGCATCCACTTCTTAATTACAGTCAGTAATTGACTTTGTTCTGCTCTAGCCCAGACATTCACAGGAAAGCAGTTTCAAAATCTTTGACTGCTCAAGTCCATTTAATTCAGGTTTCTATCCACATTTTACATTACCTCCTTAAGGTTTTCTGATAAATGGTTTGCTGAATCATATTTGCAGTTTGAACAATCGAATTTTCAATACTCTTAGGGGAAAAGGACATCAGTAAAGACTGTTAGCTTTGACTAAACCTTTTGATTGAACAATTCCTGATGACAATCTAAAGTGATGTAAAACTAATAGCAGGCATAAAAGATTTGATATTAAGCCATGCTAATGTATTCTTTCTATATCATGTTTTGCTTAAGTTAGAGAAGCTGGCTCGAGGTGAATGAAGAAAGAACTTACAGAAAATCCTAAGGAAAGGGTTTAGGCAAGAATGGCTGGTCTCCATTTTGCTTTTGAAGCCTACTTTAGACAAACATCTCTTGAAATCCCTCCTTGCCACCAACTCGTATTTTGAAGGGATATATCCTGGCACCAAAGCAGTCTTAGTGAAATGCGCTAGTGTTGTCAATAACAGATATCTTTAATTACCTGTCTGGGGAAATTTTCCTCAAACTTTTCACACTCAAAAAGGATGTGTCTGAATTCTTGCTGGTGTCTTGTGGATGTCTAGGAAATCATATGAATGTATCCACTGAGCAATGTGAAGAATATTGGTATTATTTCAACAATAGTTTGCCTCTGGGCTAGGAACCTAGGTCTGTGTCCTTGTTGTGGTTCTTCCGAAGACAGAAGCGGTTTATCTCCCAGCTCCAAACTCCACCAATAAATGATGAGGAGAGAAGAAATGTGTTGTTCGGGCTTTAATTAACACATGGAATATTGTTATGCTGATTTAGACATCTTTGAGGAGTTTTAATGAGTAATGTTTATGTTTATTTAAGTATTGCCCTTTTCAGCATCGTCAATTAAGTATCGCCCTTGTCAATATACAGTCTGGCATTTAGTCTTTCCAGTGTTCGATTTTAATTTAAGTGAAAAATAATATGTAGAATGGCATTAAACTATTAAAAATTTCTATAATTTGGTTTACCAGAATAGAAACAAAAACTTTTTAGAATTTCACATTTTTTCCTAATTATAAGAATAATTGTATTTATTATGAAAAATTTGGAAAAAAAATAAAGATTGCAAAAAAGCAAATTAAAACCATTCGTGACTCCACAGAATAAACACTATGGACATTTTAATTTAATTATTGCCAATCTTTTATAAATAATAATCAAATGTATATGACAATGACCCATGCCCAACTTTATGCTATGGATAGATACTTTATCAGTTAAACATATTTGATGGCTAAATATTATTGGCTATTTCCATTCCGGTTGACCTCAAATGCACATTAAGACTATCAAAGGTGCAAGAAATAATGAGTGATATGTGTTCCCCCCTTTGATAGTAGCACTTTTCCTATCACGAATAAATTCCACAAATAATTCTTTGTTCAGGAGACTGAGCAGGGTGTCTCTGACCAAATATCACCCTAGTTCTTAAGGACTGATTAAGCATCCATTAAGTGCAAGGCACACTGCTAGAAGCTAAGGATACAAACCCCCCCAACCCTTAAGAGCTCACAATCTGTTTGCATAAATAGGACATATGCATATAAAGATAAATAACAATAGAAAATGGCTTATACCAAGTCCCAATGTGAGTGGCACAGACAATGCTCATGTCAAGATTTCAGAGGAGAGAGTAATTACTGCAGATACATTTACATCATGAAATTATACATAAACTGTTGGTCATGATGCGTTATTCTTTAAAGGTTGATTGTATCAGAACTTTAGTATATTAAGGATATGAATACTACCACTTGGTATGCAAAGTGATATCAGCTTTAATGATCTCAAAGCACATAATAAACATTCTTTAAATGCAGCTTCCCTCCACTATCATAAAGTAATTTTGCAAATGAAGAAAATGAAGCAAATGAGGAAAATGAGAATACCATTCTATCAAATTGGCATCATTTTAAATGATAGAATTAAGAGATTACAAAGATCTTGATTTCTAGTTCACTAGTCCTCAGCAAACAATCTTACACAGTCAAGGACTCTATGTATATGGGAAAAGGACTATGGTGATTTGGTTTCAGTTGTGAAATCTGGAATGCAGATCTTGGGAAAAAGTCTCTAGTTTCTTTACTGTTAAGTTAAAAATAGCCCAATTTTAAAGGATTACCCAATATCCTTATTCAATTGTTTTCTTCTCCCCCCCCTCCCCCCGGAAAAACAACCACTATCCGACTATGAAAAAAATATATCTAAAACAGGATTAGGGCATCCAAAAAAATCCCTTCAAATCTTAGAAAGGACTAAAACAATCCTACATTTGAACTAAGTATCATTCATATTTTGCTCATGATCAATCTTTGACTATGAACCAAAGGAGAATTTATTCCATCTTAATGAAGCTGAAACTGTATGTAGGAAATGTGTAGTAAAATACGCCAAATATTCAAACAGTCCTAAAAAATGTTAAATGATACGGCTACAGTGATTCTACAAATAAGTGGATTACCCATTTAGGAGGAATAGAATTTAATTACTATTGTATTTGGAGACACTTTGGACTTCATGATGAAGTCATTATATTTGAATTAAATTAAGTAGCTATAACAATTTATGTCAAAATATACTAAATTCATTTGAAGTGAATATAAATTATTTTTTGAAGTTAATTTTGGCTCTATCTTTATTGAATTCTAACAGCATAAACTATAGGTATATATATTTTGGCTGCATTATAGTGAGAGCTCAAGACTGAAGAAATAATGCTTAAGAAAAGTCTCTCAGATTCACATTTTTTTCATCTTGCATCACACTCCACAAATATCCATTTGAGATAGCAGATCAAATAAAGGTTGTCATGGTTATACTAATAGTTATATTACTTGGTCTCAAAGGTGTTTATGACCACCAGTGAAATTACATTATCAAGCTGCATATCTATCTCAAATTACAGTCTGGTTTGAGTAACTCCTAACATTTTCCTTAACATGTTGAGTAAAGTTAACATAAAACTATGGGTAAAATATCAGTTAGAAGTAAAAGGTCTTCAATTTGTCTTTCCAAAAATGTTTCTTGTTAAAACATTTTGTGAGAAAGTATCTGCCTTGTGTTCCCAATGTTGCTGGATGTTAAGTAAATATATGCTGATTATAAGAAAAAAAAAGTTGCTTTGGCAACTCTCTTATTAAAATGCATTTGTAACCCCCATCTGTCATGAAAGTTTTGAAGAGTTTGTTTACTTTGGATAGCAGCCTTATCCAGGGTTACCCTAGCAAACAATGATAGCAGTCTTCAGAAGTTGTGTGAAGAACAAGCCACTAGGGATCCATTTTTGTTTTAATTGGCACACACAAACACTTTCCTGGTCTGTCAGGAAGATCAAGCTAATATGCATGGAGGGTGTTATATTCTTAGCTTTGGGGAGCAGTAAAGCTCCCTTTATTTAAGTAATTTAAATGATAGACTGCAAAAACTTTGCAAGTCAGAAAAATGTTTTATATTTTCTTAGGGAATATTTGTTTTAAGCAACGGAAAATGTTCTACATATCTAAAGATGTTGAACCTTATGTTATAATTACCCTTTCTTTCTTCTGACTCCATGAAATATTCTTAAATCCACATGCTACTAAATAAGGCTAGCCACCAATGGATCCTGAATTTCCACAACTCCCCCTGTGTTAACAAATGTGTGTTCATTAGTTTCCAGATGTTTATTGGATATGTTTTCAATGTATTTGGGGCTGATTGATTTGCATGTACATTTATTGAAACCCACCGTGGTGTCATCGTATCAAAATAACCTGCCCACGTAAGCAATTTCTTATTTAATGGAAAGTAAACAAACGTTGGGCTACGTACACAGCAGATCTCAAGTGCATTCCAAAATCTAAGGTTTAAGGCTGATCTTTCAAGAAACAGTGCTTTTTAATTGAAATTGAGTTGTACCTTTGACACCCAAATAATTTGGTTTATGCAGATTTGTTCTGCGTAATAAAACTGGCCCTTGGTGAATATTCACATCTATATCACTTGTCCACTTTACCTTTCTATTTGTTAACGAAATACCCAAACCCAAAATTTATTTCAATGAAACAAATGTTAAACAAAAACTCATGTGCATTCTCTGATCAGTAGGAAAATATTTTAAGTACTGAGAAAAAAACAGTCTTCTCAATATTCATGAAAGAATACTATCTAAGTAATTAGTAGATAGTTTAGCAGTTTCCACAGTTTTGCAGTCAGCTACACCAAAACTTTTGCCTGTGGTGCTCATATGAAACATGACAGAAAAAGTGACTAATCGAAGCAGTTGGTGTGTAAAGATACCAGCTTAGAGTTCTATTGCTGTTAATGTTAATTTCTAAATTTGAGGGGAGTAGTTGCTTCTAGATAAGGTAATCATCTTAGGACTCATGTTTGCTGGTACACACCACTCAATCAGTCACTGCCAGTCACAGATCAGTGTTTAATCCTAGCTATGTTCACTGTGCAAAATTACTCATTTAGTCCCATGACATTTGGAAATCTGCAGCTCCCACTATTTTCAAATTGGAATGATTTTGTCTGTTATTTACGTAATGCCCGATTTAAAAAAATTAACAAGTCAAAAAGTAAAAATTTACAATCTCCATTTCCCCCAGGTACACTAAATTATTGTCTATCCTTCAATATTTTTTGACCCATGGATTAACATTGTATATGTGCTTATATTATAATGAAAATATGTCATTAAAAATTTTTATGCATATAAATATCTGTACTACTATCATCTCCCACTTGGATTTAATAACAATATCTTTTGATTTTTCCACCATCTCATCCATACTTTCTTTTCCAGCCCATACCATTGTGATCTCTCTGAAATTTGGATCTAATCATCTTATTCCTCTGCTTGGTTACATTCTGAGATCCCCACAGATGTTACATTGCAGTACAAACTTTAATTCAGCCTACCAGACCCTACGTTCTCTCCCACCTACCCACAGTGCAGCCCCCTCCTCTGTATTTCCCTTTGTGTCTCTATGATTCAGCCATATTATAATTTTTTTGTTCCCAGGCTGTCCCATACTCATTTTCATTTCTTCCCTTACAGTAACTTTCCATTGCCCAGAACCCTCTGATTCCTTTATCATATCATTCAGATCAATTCAGATGTTACATTTTCAGAAAAGGGTTTTCTGAAATAGGTATACCTCCTAAGCACTCCCATCATATCTTGATCCTACTTTATTATAAGAAATATTGGTCTGTGTTGCAGTTCTCTGTTGATTTCTCTGTTCCCCCTACTACTCACTATATTCACTCTGAAGCCAATGGCAATTGTCTACCTACTGTGTGTCTGCACAACCCACACCTAAGGGGCATTAAGTAAATAATAAATAGATGAATACTATCTGCCTTCTACATTTCAGTGAATACATTATATGATAATGTTTGATATGCCATAGTGTATTTAACTCATCCTCCATTGTAAAAAAATCATGGTAAATACACTTAGATTTATATTTAGCAAGCTGGACTCAGTTTAGATGATCTCAAATTTGTTGGCAACATTCAAAGCATCATAGTCAGGGGCTGGCCAAACACAGGCCTTTTTCTCTCCATTAGGACTAATCAAGGTGTTACCCTTGGCCACATCAGTGGCCTATTTTACAACCAGTTGATCTGGTACTTGGCTTTGACATCCACAATGAACACAAGTGAGTTGTGCTCTTCTATTTTCTTCATGACTGACTTGGTAGTAGTAGGAACTTGATGATGGCATAGTGGTCAAGCTTGTTTCTCCTGGGGGTTCTCTTCCGAGGATATTTGGGCTGCCTTTGGAGATGCAGTGTCTTGGACTGCTAGAAGGCAGGTGACATGCAGATCTTTCTTTTGTGACAGTGAATGTCTTTAAGTACCATGTTCTTGACCTTCAAAGCCTTTGTTTTGGCTTTGGCTTTGGCTTTGGGAGGGGCAGGGGCTTCCTTCTTCACCTTCAGTGCCATCTTCATGAAAGGTATCCATTATAATAACATTCTGAAGGTTGCAAGACCATCGTGTTCTTTTAGGCAATGCAAGCAGTTTATTTTGACATCTACCAATATCATTTTTATCAGAGTAGAGTAGGCAATCCATTATGAAGATTGATAACCACAGTCTGAGGCTATATTTTCCCATCACTCAACAAGTCCTAGACTTTAGACAATAGGATTACATTTGGAGGAGTTAGGAAGCACGAAGAGTGGGTCTGTATTTCCGTACATATCTCTAGAATAGGATGTTCTTGATTATATCACAAAGCCACCATGTGTTCTGCAGGGATAATCTATTAGATCAACCAACCATCTCACCCTATGTATGGGCCTTTCTTACTGAGAGTTGATAATGTGGAAAACTAGATGTAAGTTTAAGATTTTCAAGAGTTAATACTTAGGTTAATGGGTCAAGTCTTTAGAGAACCTCAGTGGTGCAAAGATGCTCATTGCTTGTCAACCAACATTGCAGCCACTAATTTCACTAAAACACTATGAACATTAATAAACAAGCAAACTGTGGGAGGACAAGTGGCAATAGTTATGTTACCAAGAATTTTATTTAAAAATATTAGCTAATTAAAGATACAGTGACTTATGCAGAAACAGGTATTGTAACCACAAGTTTATTACTTACACGTTTCCCATTAATAAGTGCTGAGATTGCACAACAAGAATAAAAGATGTTGCAGTATGTATCTCGGTGCTATTGTAACATATTTGGCTATGATTATGAGTGTTTATAAAACATTCAAGAATTGTTCCATGTCTACTTACATTAATGAGAACACCTGTTAACGTTAGTGCTGTACAGACTTATTTGCATTAGATTCAGGTTTTTGCATACTGTACATCACTTTTTGAAACAATTAGATGCTTATAGAGAAATATAGCTGAGTGAAAAACAGCAGCTTGAATGCCTTCCAGCCCAAGACAATTCAACTCCAGGTTTCAGTGAAAAATAGAAATCTGCTAAATTACAATGCTGACAGTTAGAAGGGAATGTAGGTGTATTTTATATACTTTTTTACATTCAGAGAACAGACGATACATATTAAAATCTGTGCTTTAATCTTGAAGCAAAATTAAGACAGTTTCCAGGCAAGGATGCCAACCAGTAAAAAATCGCAAGGCCACCACAAAGTGGATTCTCCGTCATCTTGGGGACTTCTTATTCAAGGGTGATCTCTTTACCTTGAGTAAAGCTAGATGATTTCAGAAAGCTAGATGATTTCCACAGGTGAAAATGTGCAGACCACTGCCCACTTGGTATTGTTTACAACCATTGACCGTAGGGCCCTTTCCATGTGAGGACAGCACTGAAAGGAGTGAAGGAACTGAGGACACTCCCCCCCACAACCTCCACCGAGTCTGTCACTTCTGAACTCCCAGTCACAGCATAACCCAAACCTACCCATTTAGAAAAGTACCATAATTCCCTCACAGAAGCCAGTGAGTCTGCCTTATTCCTTACTCAGAAAAAAGTCATAACTTTTGTTGGTCTCACTCTATTGACACATCTGTCTGACACTCCCCATAGGATGTTAAAGCTTCTGCAATTTAAATATTTTCAGTTATTGAAAAGGGAGCACTCACACAAATCTGTGGATTCACAGCCTCTATTATCATCATTATATTTAAGAGGTGCAATATTTACATCAAAATGACTCAGTTGGTGATATATTCTAAAGATAAATGTGTATTTATGATCTGAAGAAGTGTGATTTATAACTACTTTGTCAGACATAAACAGAGCGCCTCTGTGCTGTTCTAGTAAATGCAGATTAGCCAGGGCACAAATGAACTCTTTTCATAGGATTAATTCTACCTTGACTTGGGAAATGAGGGAACTGAGAATTCCCCTTGGAGAATGTGCAGATCACAACCAAGAATGGTATCTATTTTCTTCTCTACTGTCTCACTATATAGTCTGGGAAGAATAACAAATATTAGGTGAGGATTGGGGATCAACTAGTGAATATTTTTTAAGACTTGCTTATTTGAGAGACAGAGAGAGAGAGAGAGAGAGAGAGAGAGAGAGAGAGCAGCAGGGAGGGGTAGAGAGGGAGAGGGAGAGAAAGTTTTAAGCAGACTCTGTACTGAGTGTGGAGCCCCACACGGGGCTCAATCTCATGATCCTGAGATCATGACCTGAGCTGAAACCTAGAGTTGGATGTTTAAGCAACTGTGCCACCCAGGGGCCCCTCAACTGGTGAATTTTTGTTGTCTGGAATCCAAACCTATATAATTCAAGAAGTTAATACTATAGTTAAACCTTACTGTTAGATTCTGAAAATTTTTTGAAATTGTTTTTCACCAAGTACTTGACAAACTAGATTTTGCCCTACAAAAAATAGCATCATTATTCATGAAGGGTGATACATTAAGCATATGTATAATTAGGAAGTTCCTAAGTGAGGAGAAATTTCTCTTTTCTTATGAATTCTAGGCTTAAATAAGTGGAAAGTTTCGAATTTTTTTCTGAAAATATGCAAAAAAGGTAATTCTGCCTATTGGAGAAATCCTTAACTATTTATTCAAAAGGGTTATCTTTAAACAAACAAGAAAAAAGTATCTGGCATTTTAAAAACTATAGTTCAGTGGCATATTATATATAATACAACGGTATATAAAATATAATGTAATGGTACTTAAAAAATACTTGTGATTATATGGTAGGAAAAAAAATACTTGTGATTATATGGTAGGAAAAAAAAATCACTTGTGATTATACGGTAGGAAAAAAAATCACTTGTGATTATACGGTATACAATGACCGCCGTGAGTTGAGCAACAGGACAGATATTTGAAGATACAAATGTAGTGATCTGAAGGGGCACGTGCACCCAAATGTTTATAGCAACAATGTCCATAATAGGCAGACTATGGAAAGAGACTCGATGTCCATCAACAGATGAATGGATAAAGAAGACATAGTATATATATGCAATGGAATACTATGCAGCCATCAAAAGGGTGAAATCTTGCCATTTGCAATGATGTGGATAGAACTAAAGGGTATTATGCTAAGCGAAATAAGTCAATCAGAGAAAGAGAATTTTCATATGATCTCCCTGATATGAAGAATTTGAGAGGCAGGTGGGGGGTTGTGGGGGAAGGGAGCGAAAAATGAAACAAGATGTGACTGGGGAGGGAGACAAACTCTAAGAGACTCTTAATCTCAGGAAACAAACTGAGGGTTGCTGGGGGAGGGGGTGGGAGGGATGGGGTATGGGTGATGGACACTGGAGAGGGTATGTGTTACAGTGAGTGTTGTGCATTGTGTAAGACTGATGATTCACAGACCTGTACCCCTGAAACAAATAATACATTATATGTTAATAAAAATAAAATAATAATCATAATAAGAGATATATGACAGTCGGAATGACATACACATTACTCCATACTAAATATTTGCAACAACACTTAATACTCCTTATTCCCCCACCCAGTCAAAATAATATTTGTGTTAAAAACAGAACCATTTAAAAATGTTGAACTTAAAAAAAGTTGGTTGCATTATTTGTGACTATATAGGGTGATTACATAATTTATTGCCTGAACTGTGACAATTTTGAAAGCAAAAGAGGTATTATTAATAGTTACACCGGGACAATAGGTCTACTTGGGACCAATAAGTATACATTGGGACATATGGATCACTATTTATCATATACAACAGTGGGAAGCAATTCAATAGCCATTGATATTTGAACTAGTGAACTCCTAATGTCAAATTCTAAGAACTGTGAGTTATTCCAAAATAAATTAGCTCTTTTGCTAACTCTTTGCTCTTAAGAAGCTTATAATCTAGTGTGACAAATAACACCAACATGGGAAAACAATGAGAAACAATAATTATGATTCAACATGGAGACTATGTACTCAATTTTATGGAACAATCCACTGTTTCTCTAAGGGTAAACTGGAGTCCTCAAGGAATGAGGTTGGAGGTTCTTACAAGGACAGATAAAACTTAATAGAAGAAAAGGAGGGGAGAGGTAAGGTGACAGGAGCAGTTGGTGCAATTAGTGAGAGGCAGGAAAGAACATGGCATCTCTAGAGGACATTCAGAAGCTGCCCCTAAGTCCTTTTTGTGGATTCTTTTCCCTTCACTCATCCTTAAATGGAGGAGTCCATCAGCATTCTTGATTCTTCTTACTTAGAGACACATTCCTGAGTGACATTACCGACTTCATTTTGTTTTAATCTGAGTAATAAACTGATAAAACCTTAATTGATATCTCTAGTTCAGACATCTTTACCTATGTAGTACCTATTTGGTATCAATTTCAATGTAATCCACCATTATCCCTGGTCTGATCTCTCTACTGCTAGTGTGTGTTTTTACAAACCATTCTCTACATCCTCTTATTAGTGAATTCTTAATTTCATCCTTGGAGAACTTTATAAGTAGATCTTCATGTTCACTGGGACCTAAAGAATCAGACCCTTTAAATAGGGCCCCAGAATCTGTTTATAGAGCTCCACATGCAATTTGAAAGTTACTTGCTGAGTACATGATCTCTAAACCCATATATGTCACATGTCATTTAAAAGTCATTGACTGGATTCCTCTTATCCTAAAGATAAACCTAAATTCTTTAATATGGACCACGAAGCACTTCACGACTTCTCTGTCTCCAACCTTTTCTGTCCAAGTCCTCTACTTACTAACTACATAACTTTGAGCAAGTTATTTAGAATCATGCGTCTCAATATCCTCACCTATAACCTGATGAAAATAGTAATACCCCCTAGGACCATTGTGAAGGCCATATGAGATATAATTTAGGAAAAGAATTTAGCATAGTACCTGGTACATAATTAGTACTTTAAAATACTATGGTTATTGTTATTTGATTCTTTGGGTTCCCTGGATTTTTACAAACTTATTCTCTTCCTTCCAGAAACTAGTCAAATATTACCTACTCAGGAAAGGCTTTTCTAACCTCAGTAGGTCAAAAAAGGAGTATCCCTCTGGTCATCGATACCTACTTGATCATGGTGATTAGCCCACTATTGAACTTATCAAATTTCTTGTCTGATATTTGGTACATTTTAACCCCCCTGATGATAAAGACAATGTGACCCCAGAAATTAGCAGATCATCTGGAAGACCATGGGCCTTCAAGAAAGTGGTATGGAATGAATGGAAGCTCAGTTGACATAGGTTAATACTGTAGAGTTGTAGTATTCAAATAACAGAAGACCTTTAAATTTAGAGACCATGTTTGATTTGTTCTGTTAGGCAAGAGGAGAGCAATGCTAGATCCCTGAGCGGATTTATCCATAGAGCCAACCGAGCATGGTGTCAGAGGAGCAGAGGCATTCGCTTAAAGCTGGATCTGTACTGCAACTTCCCTAATCGTCTGCATGACTCTGTCTTTCCAGGGTCTGCCAGGGCTGCTCTTTGGAAAAGATGATACACCACTTCTGTCTGACATAGAGTGCCTCTCCCACTATCTCCTGGGTTTTTTGGTTCTCAGACTTTTTGCCCTTCTTTTTACACAGCTCAAGCTGCTTGCTTCTGTGCCTTTGAGTTTAGATGCTACCTTGTGAGATGCCTGGTATTTGGACTCAGATCTTTATCTCACCTCAAGGTGACTTGCCATGATCTCAAGTCCTGATAAGTAAGAATACACCCAGTTCGCATTCACTGAAGCTCAGTTCTGTAAGTGTATCCTTATCCCGTTTCTTGGCTTCTGATTCCCTAGTCTGGTGGCTTACATAGTACACCAGACCCTCTCAGCTGGCAGAAGTCCTTTTGCCAGTATCCCTTTCAGGAACTGGGGCTCTGCTGAGCATCTCTCTGATTATCTCTGTCTGCCCCCCTTCTTTAACTCCACCTTCCATCTGCCTCATCCACCTAAATTACTAGACACGTAACCAAACAATAATCCATACTTGCATTCAAGGCAGATGGTCATATGAGTATCTGAAAATGAGCCATTTCAGTGTATTCATTGATTATCAAATTGGCCTGTGAAATATTCTTGTTATTTCAGGTTGGAACTCTAACTCTAACAGCCTGGGCTGTATTCTGTCGTCTTAGTTTTTGTTTCTTTATTCCGTCCAGCAGACACACTTCCCTCCAATATTATCAGTTTGACTTTTTCTTAGTACCTGTCTCAACTACAGTTTTTTGTCTGCTTCATCAAGGTGGTTGTATTGCCATTAACTGGATTTTTCCTGATCCCAAGAAATAATCCTAATCCTTGAATAAATGATGTCTAAAGATCATCCATACAGTAATCCAGCAACTGCTCCCCTAATTTTTGAGGTTCACTATGAACCATTGTGGGGTTTATGATTCTCTAGGAACATGAGGAGCAGGGCATTAGACAGAATATTTTCCCATCATTACAACCAGTATCTGGCTTGTAATTTGCTACTCTTGATGAATGGTTCATGGAATTGGATTCATATATTCCTGAATTTCATCCATAAAGTTTTCTAAAAATGTTTGTTTTAATTAGATTAAGTTTATATGTAGCTTGTGAATTTACCTGAAAACAGATGAGGGAGACATTAAGAGAAGAATTTATTTCAAAGTTAAAGAAGAAGCTGCCCAGGAGATAAAGTCTCATGATGGCTCTCAAAGTTGTTTGGCCAAGATCCTTGGTAAGAAATATATTTTACATTGCCAATTCATACCTCTTCCTTGACTCTCTCTCCCTCTCTTCCTCTGACACACACAATTCTATCTATATATCCATCCATTCATCTATTATTCTATATATAAAATTCAATATATATACTATGAGTGTGTGTATATATGTGTATATCTGTATATATCATATACTGAAAACAGGAAATAATGCTTCCCTTTACAATAGGTATATGAGGTACTGTATATATTTCTATTCTAGTCTATTCTTCCTTTAACTGATTTCTAAAAAAAAAACCACTGGTTCCAACTCACTAAATGGATTTCTTCACCCACTAAAGGGTCTTAAAGGCAATTTGAAAAACACTGGCTTAGGGAGTCATGAAAGATGAAATAATCTTCAAGCTCTGCTCTTTGACTTTCTCTCTCTCTCCACCCCTCTCTCTTTCTCTCTCTGTCCTGGTTTATAAGATTCTTCAAAATGTCTCCATATATAATTTAACTGTTGAATATTTAAACCTATGGAAAGACTCCAGAATATCTGTCTTGTTTTTAGCAATTAGGCCTGAGTGATCAGTAATCCTGTGTAGGGGATTCTGTTCTGATAAGTCATTTCCTGCCTTTTCAAAGTAGAATTAGGATGTGGTTCTTTGGAATTTGGCTTAGACCCTGGCTTTTCTAAATATACCTTAAAGCAAGAGCTTCTTTATAAAAGAAGAAACAAAACCTGGGGGTAATGTGCTGTTTGGAGTACATTTGAGATACCTCACCATGATCTGAAGAGAGAAAAACCAAAAAAGTTAAAAGCTTGGCAAACTATCACAGGCAGAGAGGGCAGCTATTTGTTTTTAAGTCCCATGTATTGAAACAATGAGCACGCTCCACGCTTCATCCTGCAAGACCATGATACAAAGTCTGGGAGTAGTTATTAGCATGTGTCTGTGTGATGGGAGAGGGAAAGCTAAACATTTTAATAGCATTATGGCCTCTTCTTCTCAAGTTCCCATTAATGCAAATACAGCACATGTGGTTTAATTCCCAGGAGCCTTGTAGGACACAAATCACAGATGTGGAATAAACATTATCAGAGAATATGACTCTGTGGTCTTCTCCTTGCCTTCAACAGATGCCCTTATGCTCCCATGATGTCAGACAGATACCTGATACACTATCTTGAAGAAAATCACAGAAAGTCAGGGTTCTCAAAGGGTTCATGATGGCAAGATTTGAAAGTAGACTCCAAAGACTTCTTGGTAAATTATGGCAGAGGCTTGGACTACATCAAGGCTTTCAGAGAACACTCCCTGTTGTGATAACTAAATATAGCAAAATTTACTCATCCTTTATGCATCAAAATTACCGAGATGTACGGATGATCTGTGAAGAATACAGTGTTCTTATAATGTAACCCAGACAATATGATGGCAGAAGGCTGACAAAATGGAGCTGGTATAGCTCAGATATTCAATAAAATTTCCCCTAGCTATCCTGAATCTTCTATGCCATCTTCCACAAGACTACAGCTCATGGTGACTGCTGCTCTGAGATCACACTCTTGCTTTTCTGTTTTCCATCCTCTCCCTGTGACATTCTTTTCCAAAATTCTCAGGCTTAAAAACGGAGTAAATTGAGTCTCTGCAATATAACTCATTATCATGACTATATTCTAAAACTGCCACAACATTTGAAAAGCTTGGGTAATTTCCTTATATATTGATGAACTGCATTACCCATAGGTGAGACTTAGCATCTTACATGCTGACCTGACCTTAAAACTTAAATTGACAATATTGTCAATTGTCATGTAGTGTGATTCTAGGAGCATTAAGAAGCCTCTTTCGATGACAAACTAATTCCCTAGATCTGCTGTATCAGGACTGGAAATTTAATGATCAGATTATTCGTTTAGATGAAGCCTTTTAACAGTTAAATGGAGGTATAATCTTTCTGCATACTTATTTGTTCAGATATTGTTATAATATGTACATCGGACAATGCATTAAAATAAATTATATCTAATAAA
This sequence comes from Nasua narica, assembly GCA_028533885.1. Taxonomy (NCBI): domain Eukaryota; kingdom Metazoa; phylum Chordata; class Mammalia; order Carnivora; family Procyonidae; genus Nasua; species Nasua narica. The sequence goes on along the minus strand of CM052810.1, from coordinate 96,541,886 downwards.
TACAGTCTATGAAAATGCTAAAATTAAGTAAAATTAGAAATATGTAAAATGAAAATTAAAACTTGCCTCTAATCACATTACTCAAGGACAATGCTTTTAATATTTAATGAATTTCTTTCTAGATTTTTGAATGTGGGTGATACATACATTTTATTTTAGCCATATATAGGTCAAGTTAAATACACAATATTTTATCTTGTTTTTATTTTTAAAGAACATTTTTGTTAAAATTTATGATTTATTTTCCTTAGAAGAGAGTCTTAGAGGAATTACTACATCACAAATACATTTTTAGCAGGCTACTGAAATACATTCCTAATTTCTTTTTAAAGATTGTTCTCGGTTGTGCTCCTTCACTAAAATTTAGGAATGAGACCATTTGAAATCATATTTTATCCTAAGTAATATAATATTGCATTTATAATTAGCATTTTTTTCTTAGAATTTGTTAATGGTATTCTTTTACATTTTTTAATTATAGGATTTTATTTTAAATTTATTTAAAGAGTACTGTTTATTTCTAAATTTTTTTTTATTTTTTATTTTTAGATTATTTATTTATTTGACAGAGAGAGAGAGGGATCACAAGTAGGCAGAAGGGCAGGCAGAGAGAAGGGGGGAAGCAGAGAGCCCGATGCAGGGCTCAGTCCCAGGACCCCGAGACCATGACCCGAGCCGAAGGCAGAGTCCTTAACCCACTGAGCCACCCAGGCGCCCCAGAGTACTAAGTTTATTAAAACTTGGTCATAATTGCTACAAATACTGTCCCTAATTTATTTTGAAAGTCAATTCTAGTGAAATTATTTACATATGAAAGTGTTATTTTTAATTTTTACATTGTAAAATTTGGAATTGTTCTTTTGTGATTTTTCCAATTAATATTTTAATTCTTGGAAATTCCTAACCTTCCAGGTATCAGATCTTGACATATTTTTGCACTATTTGTTATGATTTTTTAAACATCTGAATACTTAATTCTTCTTAAATGTGTTTAGTTTTATGAGTACCCAAGAATCTACTGTTCTGGAATTTTTTCCAAATAGTGTATTATAATGCACCGTTCATTAATTAATCTTTTCTCTCCCTGTAGTTTTGTGATTCTCCTGTTATCATATAGATGTCATGGTCTTTTTGTGGGCTCTCTATGTGTGATTTCTCTCCTGACTTATATTATTTCAACTTTTAATTATTCTTATTTTAGATTTTCCCTGTATCTCATGGGGCACGTTTCCACTATTATTCCTTTTGTGATTTTTAAAAAATATTTGTTAAAGATTTTATTTATTTAACAGAGAGAGAGAGCATGTGCACACAAGCAAGGGGGAGGGGCAAAGGGAGAGGAAGAAGCAGACTCCCTGCTGAGCAGGGAGCCTGACCTGGGCCTCCATCCCAGTATCCCAAGACCCTAGGATAATGGGTTCATGACCTGAGCCCTAGTCAGACTGTCAATCAACTGAACCACCGAGGTGCCCAACTCTAAACCTTTTAAATAAACTTTAATATTTTTTCTCTTTCCCACAATATCCCACTGGGATTTTGATAGTATTGTACATTAATTAGGAAAAGACGCAAAATTTGCGAATAGCAAGACTTTCTTTTCAGAAACCAAGAATGTCATTTTAAGGTATTGCTTATATTTCTTAGTACATTTTTATAGTTTTACTCATGTAGACACATGTAGCCTTACGTATTAAAAACAGAATTTTGATAGAAGAATGGAGAGAAACTTAAGGTAATATGTATTTTAGAGAAAAAGGAAAACTACGACTCCAAAGAGATAAAATGCTCCAAAGAAGTAGATGGGGAACATTTTTTTGTGCAGCAGCATTTTAGCATGAGGCCAACAATCTCTGCTGATGACCCCAGGGAGCCCCAGACCACTCATTTTCCCTGTCCTATTCATTGTCTGGCCCATGGTAAGCATCCCCCATAGACCACAGTCCATGTAAATAACTCTAAGCTAACTCGTGGAATAATCTAATCCAGAGCCATATATTTTCTGATAATAAATAATAGAACTATCAATAAACAAAATGTACCATTTCTACTGATCCGAGTTTCTTGTTCTTAATCGGGGTAGATAAAACCCCTCCCTAACAGCAGCTGCAAAAACATTCCTCTAATTTTGGACTAACGTCTCTACCTCTCTCCAAAAATCTATTTCCCAAGATACTGTAAACTCTTCATACACAACCTTTTTAATAGTCATGTAGTATTTCATCATTTGGATATATCTTATCCCATTTTCAAATTCTGGGAATATTGTTTTAATTTATTTTGTATCTTTATAATATCTAACAAAATAGGAGACTATGACTTCGAGTACAACTGCAGAATATAAAAGACAATGGAGCTTGAGCGAATATAGCTCAAGTTCAAATACGTGGGCTCTATAGATAACACTTCGGGTCGGATCTGCGCCTGCCTCTCACAAACTCGTGTCTTATCCAAAAAAGAAAAAAGGACCTCAGAGTTCGATCAAATGGTAGCAATCACAAATTTGGGCAGTGGTGGCAGCTTAATGCCACACAGAGAACAAAAGGAAGCAAAATAAGCGGACAACAGTAACAAAAACAGGCAGGTTTAACAAACAGAGGGCGGAGCCCAGCAGAGCACAGACGGGACCAACCACAATAGAGACTAAAGCAATGACTCTCCCCAGAATGTAAACTCTGTATGGGCAGTGATTTTTGCTTCTGTGTTCACCACAGTGTCCCCAGAACCTTGAATAAAGTTTGGCACAGAGTAAGCACTTACTAAGTATTTCTTAAATTAATATATGAAAGGCAAGGAAAGTAGAAATGATGTTCTCCTTCGTCATAAGGCTAAGTGTCCCGTTTCACTTAGATACCATCTTATGAAAGATGTAGTGGAAGAACAAACTCCGGAAGAGGTTACATCAATGAAGATTGAGGTAAATGAATGGGCAAGTGTAAGTACTCTCGTTTTTGTTGTTTCCTTTCACTCTGCCTTAAAGAAATGGGGGATCCAGAGCAAAATGAATTAAGTTATAGAGTGTACTATATGTTCTTTTTAAAATTGTTTGCTTTAAATACAATACAATAAATAAAATAAAATAAAATAAAATAAAATAAAATTCTTTGCTTTATAGGAATGATTTTGACCCCCTTACAATTTTCTCCCTTCTATCTGCTACCTCAGTAGCTGTAGGCAATGAATCGCCTCTCATGAATAATCTTTTTTCCTGGCTTTTTCCTAATTCCCTAAGTCCTTCTCAATTTTCTTTGCTATACCCCTAAACAACATTTTCTTAACTTAAAGTTTTATTTTATTGCAATGCAACTACTGATATTTGTTTAAATTGGTCACGTAAATCCAATCCATCCAAAAAGGTAATGGATGCTTCTAGCAATGTAGCCACAGTTGGCATGCCCCACCCAAAGGCCTTCCACTGGAGTTTACAGAAAATCTAAATGTAGTTAAACCACGAACTGGCTATGAAATCTCCTGGCCATAAGAGATGTCCAAAATCAGTTTGGTTTTTAAAAACCCATTAAATGTCGATCCTGGCTGGGAAGACCAGTGAGCTGATTTCTGAAAATTAAGTTAGGCTATTACTGGACATAATTTATCCTAAATGATTGCTGCCATCAGGAAGAGCTTGGGGTAGGGGCTCTTCATGACTAATATAAGTGCCAATTGTACAAAAATAACTGTGTCCTCAAAGCAGTAGTGTGCTAAAGACTTCCTCACTGCTTCTTCCTTCCCCATGGTACTCAGACCCAAGAGCTGAGAGGAAAATGCTTCCTTTGGGTCCAAATTCTTCTTTCATTCTAACCATGTCCCAGGTGCCCTCAATCACTGACTCTCTCTCTATATATATTTATATATATATATATATATATATATTTTAACATGGTACCAGCAGATAAATAGTGATTCCCACATTAGTAAATCATTCCTTTCTAACCTTTGCCTAGTTTCCCCAGAACACCATTCCTTATATACCTCAATTTGTTTACCACCTACCTATAGGTATTTAATCTATTTGTTCTCTATTACATAAAACCAATGTTACAACAAACACTTTGGTCACATATCTATTTACACAAGTGCAAGTGTATGATAGACTCTTAAAAGTGGAAGAGCAGAATCAAAGATTATGGACGATGAATTTTTAATAAATTCTGTCAGATTCTACTCCAAAACTGCAATTATACTAATAACAGTCTTTCAAAACTGGACATTATGGATCTTCAAAATATTTATCGACCTGATGAGTGAAAATGTCCCACTGAAGGCTGCAAGTCTATGGCTCTTAGTGTTGGTAAACACTTTTTCCCATAAACCCATTAGCAATTATAATTAATTTCTCTTTTACAATTTATTTCCATTTTATTTCTTAGGTTGGCATGTTTCTTGTCATGTTTCCCCTTCTCTTAATCATTTGGAGGTGTTCTCTCTGTATCTGTCCTTGCAAATAAATTGTTTTCACCTATCATTTTTCTTTTCCTTTATTCATAGTGTCCTTTAATCATATACAGGGTTTTAATTTTATATGTTCATATACATCAGGGGTTTTTTTGTTCTCCTAAAAGTTTTTATTTCTATTGCTGGCATACTTTTGTTTTAGGCAGGTATTGAATTTTATTGAGTTTTTTTAACATTGAATAAGATTGTATTTGGTTTTTCTGTTTTAATGAATTATAGTAAAAATGAACAAAAACAGATTTTTTCACATTGGAGATATTTAACTCTTGGGATTAGTATTTCATTTGGTTAATAAGATTTGATTGTTAATATTATATTTAGAAATTTTACCATTTTATTCATCATTATATTTTGCTTGCAGTTAGTTTTCTTTTTGGAGCTATCCCTGTTTGATTTTGTTTTTAGGTTATGCCAGCCTCATAAAATAAATTGGGAAGCTATCCATATTTCTATGAGAAAGTGTTTATGTAATATGGGGATTGCTTGGTATTTGAGTTTGGTGAAATGTATCTATAAAAAGTACTTGTTCCTGATGCTTTTCCAGGTATAGATATTTTATTACTTTAAAAAATTCTTCTATGACAAATTCTATTCAGTGTTTCTATTTCTGGAGTAAAATTAGTAGATTTAAATTTGAATTAAAAATAATCCATTTCATCTAGGTTCTCTGATTTACTTAACCAACTTTTATGCAAATTTATTTAAAATAATTTCTTTTTTGTATCATTTTCTTATTTTTAACATAATGTCCTTCCTCTCCTTGGTTATAATTGCCATTTTTACAAACTTATTGTTGTTTCTTTCTAAGAGAGGGGCTTTTAATTTTATTGATAAAATCTGCTTTATTTGTAGTTAACTCCATTATCATTTTTTACTTTTATCTTTATAAGGTTCTCAATTACACTTTATTTGGGGTTATTTTGATTTTTTATAACTTTAATCTTTTAAATCTTTGTTAAATTTTTAATTTATATTTTTATTTCTAAATAAATGCATGAAATTGATAAATATTTCTTTAAAAACTACTTGTATTCCACCATTATTTTTGTCATTAAACAAAAGTTTCCAGCAATGGTTGACTGGCTTCAGATCAACCTCTGCCAGAGAAACACACACACTCACACTCACAACATACACATAACACTTCTCTTTGAAGAAACTAAACAGCCGATAAGGCATAGAAAACTTATAAACCAAGATTGTGAAAAGAACGGGAGCCCAGAGAAGTGAGCTTAGAATTTGGTATCTCTTCCCTTCGGATATCCTTCATGTAAAAGCTATGGATGATAAACTGAGAAGTTCATCAGAGTTGGTAGTGGTCTCACAGGGCTTGAGGAACAAATTTGGAGTTTAGAATCTACCATGGTGGAGAGGCCCTGTGGATTTCAGTTGGAACCCTGAAGCATTGTGCCTCAAGCACATTCAATGAGTCAGAAATATCCCCACCCTTACAAAAGCATATGCTCAGTATTGAATTAGCTTCACCTCTACTTGGATAAAGATGATCTGCTCCTAGTCTAAAGCACCTGCCATAAATAAAAAAGGAATCCCCTTTGAAAGAAAATATCATCCAGATTCTTAAGTTACCTCTCTAACTTTTTATACACAATGTTCCACACTTTTTTTAAAAACGTAGGTTTGCAACAGGTAAATGATTGACAACAAATAAAAAAAATGAGAAAAATAGATCTATAATCAAACTAGATACTCCAGTTGTAAAACATTACATAATATATTCAAATAATAAATAATGAGACTGAAAGTTTTGACAGAGAATTGGAAATAATCAATAGAATGAAATGAATTTTAGAACTGAAAATATAATAACTGAAATTAAGGGATTCCAGCAGATTCAATATGGAGAGAGAAATGAACTGAAATTAGGTCAGAATAAAATACGCAGACTGAAACACAGAAACCAAAAGAATAGAAAATAGTGAGAAGATCAGAAGATACAAAAAAAAGGTCTGTGACATTGGGGAGGGTATGTGCTATGGTGAGTGCTGTGAATTGTGTAAGACTGATGATTCACAGACCGGTACCCCTGGAACAAATAACACATTGTATGTTAATGAACAAACAAATAAGAAAAGAAAAGAAAAAAAGAAAAAAGAGAAAAAAGTTCTCTGAGATATGTAATGGGAGTCCCAGTTAAAAGAGAGAGAGAATGGGGAAAAGCTGTATTTAAAAATAGACACAGCATTTTCCCAAACTGCTTAAATACATCAAGGCACAGATTCAAGAATCACTGCAAAAACAGAGCAGGATAAATACAAAGAAAACCATCCACAGTATATCACAATTAAAAGCTGAAATCTAAAGAGCAAGAAAAAAATATCTTAGAAGCAACCAGGAGGAAAAAAAAAGTGGTATTAAGTGGAAATAATGAATTACCAGTTAATATTAGTAGGAAAAATTAATTCTTGTTAGAATAATAGGAGTAAAACACACAAACAAGTTATAACCAATGTGATAACTGTACTAGAGAGACAATGTCCATATATAGTGATATAAAGTCTGGGGGTTTTGTTTTGTTTTGGTGAAAAAGAAATTGACTAATTTATCATCTTCACAGAGCTAGTTAATGATTACCCTAAATACTTGTATTTAGACAAGCAGTTTCTGTTAAGTTTACTAAACACAGAACTAAAGGCTCTGGTTCTTAAACTATAAGTCATGCCATGGTCTTTGAGATAAATAATTTTCAAAGTTCTCTAAATAGAGAACTTTCCTTTCCTACTATATTCGCATTTTCATTATCACCATGACTGAAGATAGCATGATCATATAAATCATCATCATCAACAGAACCTAATTCTAACCTTAATTAACCCTTACTTCCTTCAGATTTTATTCAAATGTCACCTTTTCTAAGGCCTTCTCTGGCCACTCTATTAAAATTTCTAATTTCTGCTCTTGGCTTTAATTTTCTAATTGTCATAGCAATGTCATTATACTATATATTTTGCTTTATCTTATTGTTTGGCCTATTTCCAGCCTCACCAACTAGGATGTAAACTCCATGAGGGTGGACTTCTTTTCTGTTGGTTATTTGCTGCATCCCGGTAGCCACTCTAATATCTGGCAGGTAGATAGATGTACGCCACGTCTTGGCACAAAGAGGATGCTCAATTAAGTATTTGTTGAATGAATAATCACACATTTCACATGTTTTCCCCTTCCAGATCGGGATGTTAGTATTCTATCCATGCTGACATAGAAGAGAATGTATTGTAATAGACAACCACATAGACTACTGTCGATCAATGAATACACTTTTACATTAGTCCCAAAGATAAATTTTTGACTATGTGCATGTTTCCACATCAGTGGCTGATGAAATATCAGATGCAACTTTCGTAGATTTTTTGTGTTACAAAGAATGTTCCCTTTCATAAGAGAATTTACCCTAACTTTAAGTGGTAAATTTTTATGATACATTTAAATTAAAATATTATCAATGTCCAGGTTTTATACATTACTTTCTAAAATAATGCCTGTGAATACTAGTTTCAGAATGACTTTTAGTTGGGTTTAAAAAAATTATCATCTCAATTTCATTTACATTAAAAATGAATATATAATAGGGGATATATAGATGGATAATCATAATTTTTGTCTTCAAGGAGCTTATGTTATGATATAGAAATGATCTTAAAGCATGTAACATTTACATGAAGCTCAACAAGTTTGATTAAATAAGTGGGTAAGCCCAGTTAAAGGACCATTGGAGATATTCCCTTGTGAAATTAACGCTTCTAATATGACTGTGTCTCCACTTCTGTTTCTGACATAAATTAATAAGATTCTATTTGGCTAAAAAAAAAGATTCTCTCATTAGTGTCCCATCAAAAATAGCACCATTTGCCTCATTAAATTTAATGAGGTGGTTGTTGTTGTTGTTGTTTTTCCATTGGTAGGTGTGGGTGTGTGATATATGTGTCAATGTGTTAGACTTGTATCTTTGAAGAACATGCTTTACATAGACTAGCTATTCTCTGAACTAATGTTGCTTTAGAGTAAGCTATTTCTAGAAGGTGGTGGCACCTTAATGGGTTTAGTAATACATCTTTCACTTCATTCTGAAAAAAATGAAAGTGTCAGAGACCAGTGCCTTTTATATCAAACCCTCATAACTAAAGAATGTTATTATCAGGATATTTTATATTGTATGTAATACATGTAAGGTACATACTTCAAACCAAGATTTAAGGGAAAAGAATATATTCTCCTCTTCTGTCGATAGTCCCAACTAAACAAAAATCTCAAAATAATAAGTGGGTTGATTCAAGCCAGCAATATTCCTCACTGAATAGCATGAATTTTTTTTTCTTTTGAAGAACTAAAATATTATGTCATTATTATAGTGATAAGGCATCTGTTTTCAACTTATAAAAATTAACATGATTGTTTTAAACTTATATATAAATTCTAATCAAATGCTGCAAATACCATCTGTATTTAAAGAGATCACTTCTTGTCTTTTTTGCCATCTACAAAGTAGAGACTCTTAAACACATACATAATGTTAATGTATTTAAAAAGCATATGCAGTGTCTGTGGAGTTTTATTATTATTATTATTATTAACACATAATGTATTATTTGCCCCAGGGGTACATGTCTGTGAGTCATCAGGCTTACACATTTCACAGCACTTACCATAGCACATAGTCTCCCCAATGTCCATAATCCAGCCACCATATCCCTACCCCCCCTTACCCCCAGCCACCCTCAGTTTGTTTTGTGACTGTGGAGTTTTTAATTCATTTGAACTTATCTTTGGCAAAAATTATTTCAAGATTAATTAGCATAATTAAGGGAAAAAAAGAGATCTGAGAAATTCGGTGCTAGACAATCCTTAATCCAATCTCAGCTCTTAGATGGGATTAAAAAATTTCCAAGAGGTAATAATATGGTCTTAAAAATAGCTGTAAACGTAGATACTTGTAGCCTAAAGTTGGAAGAAACTTTAACAGTCTTTCCAGAGTTCTCAATAAGGAAGTAATAGAAGAAAAATCCAGAAATAGGAAAGTGCAAGAATTCAGTATGTGGATTGAAAATGAGGGAAAGAACTAGGAAGGGAGAAAAAAAAAGGAGAGAGAGAGAGGGAGATTAAGATTGCTGAAGAAGAAATTCGTAGCTTTCTTCAGTTAAATACTTTCGGTTTGAATATAGCCAATTCTATACTGAGGAGATTAATAAGCAGAAAGCATGGCATATGAGATTGTGCACCAACACTGCAACTCTTGTTCTCTTTTGAGGGAATGAGAACAAGGTATAATGATATGCTGAAGAGAACACATAAAAAATGAGATCAGTTATTGGATGTAATATTGGAAAGATTTAATAAAGATGATAGAGAGAATACAACCATTAATTCTACTTTCCTTCCCTATTCCCCTTAAAGCAATAAAAGCCAATATCTGTATGAAGACTTTCCCAAGTTTGTTTGTTTTCTAGTAGGGAGAGGGAAAAGATGCTAAGTATTTTGACGCTTTTGTATGTGAACATAAACTTGACTGGGTACTTGTATAACACTTTCATTTTTACCAAAACCATTAGGTTTTGTCCATTATTTTCTGAATATGAAAGTCAATATGGAGAAGTCTGAACCTAGCTTGTTTTTTGCTCTACCAAGTGACTTCATGTTTCTGAAGGTCTACAGTACTTTTTTCTTTATCCATAAAGTCTGGTAATTCAGGAAAAGTGTCTCTTAGTATTTAAATTCTATAACAAAATTTCTTGGGTGACTCATTTTATCTACATGTAATTCAGGTTTCTCTCTATTTCAGTGAAATTTTCATCTGTCACATCTTTGGATATTTCTGTTCTGTTTTCTTGAAATTTCCTTTTTTCGAGTGCAGCAGTGATGAGTGTATAACATCTTCTATGCTGTTTTCTCATATCTATTGTCTTCTATAAGTAGAAATAAATGTGCCTCAGTTAATAAATTTTCCTATTAGTTAGTATTTGATCACACCTTCCCAGGTTTTGTGATCTAATGCTCATTTTTAAAGTTCATAATTCCAGTTTTATGTCTCTTTTAACCCAAATATTTTCAGAAGAGTGTGTTCTGTTTGTTCAGATGTTATTACTTTCAAGGCAAGAGATTCTTTTCAGCTATTTTGTTTGCTATTAATTTCTAATTATAGGATATCATGGTTTAGAAACATGGCTTTTACATTTTAAAAGCAGAGCTACCATATGATCCAGCAATGCTACTTCTGGGTATGTTTATGAAGGAAATAAAATCACTATCTTGAAGAACTGTTTGCATTCCCATGTTATTGCAGCATTATTCACAATAGGCAAAACATGGAACAAATTAAGTATCCATCAATGGATAAATGGATAAAGAAAATGAGGTATACATTTACAATGGAATATTGTTCAGCCATAAAAAAAGAAGGAAATCCTGCCATTTGCGACATGTATGAAACTTGAGGACATTATGCTAAGTGAAATAAATAAAATAGAGCTTCAAACAACCAATCTAAACAGTCCAAAAAATAAATTTTCTTTTTTTTTTTTAAAGATTTTTTTTATTTATTTATTAGAGAGCGAGAGACTGAGAATGAGAGGGGAGAAAGTCAGAGAGAGAAGCAGACTTCCCGCAGAGCCGGGAGTCCGATATGGGACTCGATCCCGGGACTCCGGGATCATGACCTGAGCCAAAGGCAGTTGCTCAACGAACTGAGCCACCCAGGCGCCCCCAAAAATAAATTTTCAAGTGAGAAAGGTATATAAAATGAGAGACCGATCTTAATTAAGCTAAAACAGTCTGAAAATTAGAATGACAGAAAAACATGAATATTGTAAACCTGACAATATAAAAATGTCAAATCTATAGGTAATTTATGACCAAGTGGGAGGAAGTAAACAAGTTTCTCATTTTACATAAAAGGGAAGTCAATTCTGCTTAAGTAAATAAAGCAAGTATTAATTTCATAGGGATAATTGCAAGAATAATGCATTCTCACAACAGTGCAAATAGAAAACAAAAAAATGACAAACAAAATTTGATGAAGACCACAGTGGAAAACAAACAGAAGCTAAAGAGAACTTGCTAATAGGCACTCACTTATTTTGCCATAAGGAAGTCTATCTTATATCATCAGATTTATTAAATGCACTTCCTAAAAAGCATTCTCCCATCACAAATTGGTATAAAACTCATTGAAAGGGTTTGTTTGCATTTCAAATTATTTTCCTAGAGATATTTTGTTTTTCTAAAATTTACCCTAACTTCCTAGAAATTATCTTTATACTTATGAGTCATTATAAAGAGAAAAATCTACCTACAAATTGTGTTGAAATGGAAGTTATACATTTTGATACCATGAGTTTCGTCTCAGGTGACCTTTGGGAAAACAGACTCTATCTCTTGAGAACTTAAGAGAACTTAAAGAGCTAAAAACTTAAGATATAAGAACACCATAATTTTCATTCATTTTAAGAATGTAACTAAGGGTCTTCTTATTTACTTTTTCTTATTTTGTGAGCTCAATTCAATTCACCAATTTTCATTAACTCTGTTGGGTAGTGAGGCATCCATCTTACTTTGGTTGCTTTGCACCAGATCTTCTCTTAGAACTATCTCTCATTTGTACCCACATGGTAGGAACTCCTAAGTGCTTGCTCGCTAATGAATAAATCAATCATTGCTTCATTGTTTATATTGTATTTAAGCTGAACAGTTTAAATGAAATATTAAACTAATACAAATCTAGTGGAACCTACATATGAGGTATTAGACATTTAAAAATTACAAGTACACCATGCTTTAGGAGATAAACATGTTCCTAAAAATAAAATAGATTTTTCTATTAGATTAACTTAGGTGACAAGCATCACAATTTTTAGTCTATGATTTGATGTCTATAGCTGTCTCTCAACAGATCCATTCATATTCTAAACATATCACAGGGCTTCTATCAAATTTTATTTTATTTCTTCAATAAAAATTTCTTCCTTAAAATGTTTTATCTTCTGGATTTTCATAATTCTTCCAGTGCTACCATCATCTTCTTCATCAATTTACGTTTTTATCATTTTTATTTTCTCCATTTCTTTTTTCCCCAATACATGATCATTTATAATGTTCCCTTCATCCCTGAATGTTCAGAAACATCAGTATATTCCATATTCTATTTACTTATGCCAAGGTTTGCCACTACATTAACTCTGGACCCCACTTCTTTTCATTCTCTTTCTCTCTCTCTCCCTTTTTTTTTTTTTAAGAATTTATTTGTTTGAGAGAGAGAGAGAGAGAGCACATGTGCAGATGAGTGGGGAGGAAGGAGAGGGACAGAGAAAGAAACAGACTTCCCACTGAACAGGGAGACTGACTCCTGACACGGGCTTGATACCAGGACCCTGGGATCATGACCTGAGCTGAAGGCAGCTGCTTAACTGACTGAGCCACTCAGGTGCCCCTCAGTATCTCTTTAATATCATGGATGCACCATGGTTCTTACCTTTTAAAAATTACATTATAAGTATCTTTACTTAAATTGGAGAAATTTCAATATTCTTTCATTTACAGAAATTTTGAGTAATACATTTCCTCTGTCCTTTTCTTTAAAAATCATAAACAAAACCCCAAACAAACAAACCTTCATATCCCAGTATCACACACATGATCCTCACTGTGCTGCTCCCAAGTGAATATCTTGTATATATAGTTGTTCTACACCTCTGGTGAAAAGTTTGTCTCATTTATATCAGCTTTATATACTTGTAGAAGAAATACAACAATAAAAAGAAATGAGAAATTTTATAATACAATTTGTTTTATAAAGCTTGATTAAAATGGTACCTGAAGTTCCTCCCTCTCCCACTCTCTCTCTCTCACCCTCCCCAACCCCTATCCATGGTCTACTCTCCCCCTCTCCCTTCCCCCGGCTCTCTCTCCCTCTTGCTGTCTCTCCTTCCTCCTACTATCTCTCTCCTTCTCCCTTTCCCTTTTCCTCGGGTATCTCCTGAACCTCAAGTTTTCCTTCTCCGGTCTATTTTGGTATCTCACTCATATATTTCTTTTATTTCTGAGCATAACACTACTGTTATCATGGATTACAAAATTTCAGAAACAATTGAAGCAATTTGTTATATTTTATCTTAGGTGGTTTTCTTCTTGTTTCTTGTTTGCTTCCTAGCAACAACATATTTTTTTTTTTTGAAAACAGCAACTATTATGTACTTTTTTGTAAGTCTCACAATACTTAGACTATCTCAGGGTTAATGATTAATAAGTTAAAATTGAGTTGACAGAGTTTGAAAATTAGAAGAAATATATTAAGTCCCATGAAAGTGAGGCATGTAAACTGGAAGTGGTCAACAGTAAATAATCTTCAGGACCTTAAGGATGATTGACACTGGCAAGTGGAATGCTGAGAAAAAAATAGTGTGCCCAGGTCTCCAAAGTGACACCAGACTAGAAATCAAACACTCTCTTTGGTTTCAAGGCTAAGGAATGAAAATGTTCATCCTATCATAATTTTGGTGAGAGACACAGTTTGAAAAGGATAAAAACTTCCTTCCTTCCTTTAGAATATACCATGCTTACCTTCAGTTATCAAACTTTCTTCATTTTACAATGAATTTCAAACACAACACAATTTCAAATTAATTTATGGTCTGATACTCTTTTGTTCCCACATCACTATACTTAAATAGCTTAGTATCTTACTAATTAATTTTGTTAGGTTCTGCTGAAGACTCCTGTTACATTCTTGAAAACCTAGCTTTAATATTTTTAATTATGCTAACAAAGCTGGGTAACTTTAGGATACATTCTTCTATATGAAAATAATACACACTGAGGCTAATCTCCAGAAGTGTCTCTTAGCCAGGTAGACAGCTAAAAGATAGGCGGGAACATTCTTTTCACTGAGGCCCCAAGTGGACTTCAATTAAGAAAAACAATTGATTGATGTTTCTCTATCTGATGCCAGGAAGCTTTGTGTAATGTTTCGAGACTTTTTCCTTCAATCAGCCCAACATGAGGTTGTGTCGCAAGCTGTGATTCTGTAAATCTTTTTTTAGTACCTATTGGAGCATCCTGTGAATTGTGGTCCCTTCATGTCTGTATCTGGGGTAAATGCACCCCGACCAGAAAGGATGGGACAATTTCACATCTCAAAATATCCCCACCCCACCTTCCGATTCAGAAAATAAAATTAGCTCTGAGTTTTTATCCTGGGAAACCACATATTTTGGAAACATCAGAATTTTCAAGTTCTCAGGACGGGTAAACCTTTTGTTTTCCCTGTCATTAACAAGCCATTTCCTTTTGTGAACTCCAAAAGCTAAAATCCTCACCAGTACCTTAGCTGTTTTCTATTTTTCCAGCTTTAGTTTGATCTGTAATAAAACAACAAAATTTCTCTCTCTCTTTCCTTTTCTCTCTCTTTAATCCTACATGGCCTGGCTAATAAGTCAGTCTTTTTGTTGGGGCCTATTAAACTTATCCTGTGGGTTTTTTTTTTTATGTCATTGTAATAATATTATATGGCAGGCAAAAATATAATGATAAATGATAATTTGCCAAAAAGATTAAAAAAACACTGAGGTGTTACCTATCAAAAGTTCTCCTTCTGTCTGTGATGCAGCACAGATTGTGATCGTGACAGTAAATCTGGTGCTATTGTTAATGCCATGGCACTTGGGTTTCTGGCTTGCTTTAGTCCAATCTGTGACATGCTTGTGAATATCTTTCTTCTGTTCTGTCTGTATGGCATATGGATTTCTGGGCTACAACGTCAGACCTATCCACATAACAAGTGTTCAGAGCACCTTATCATTTTAAAAAGCCAATTACTCAAAAAGACAAATGTGAAATGTTTCACATTTAATGATGAGCAAATCTGCAAAACAAATGCAATTTTGCTCCTTCTAAAAAGTTTCGTTTAACTGTAAATATTGCAATGGAGTCTTGCATGACACACACCACCGATAGAGAAAAGCTCATTTCATACATATTGTATATCATCACTGTCAATTACATCTGCACAGTATTTAAAATGAGGGTGGTATAAGTAATTAGAAATAAAGCAAATAGAATATTCTAAACTACACGGCTCTGAAATCACTGTAAAAATGTCACTGCTAACGTTGAACACTCTAAAAAAATATTTTGAAAGTCTCACCCAAAAAACTGAAAACTGCATATGTCTACAGAGGTAAAGGTCATTCATGAAACACTCAACAACAAAAAATACCAATTCATTTTTTAGAAATATTTGTCAATATGTAAAGAATGTTTTGTACATAAGTTCTCAGTTACTGTTGAATCAGTGGCTGTATGTAATATTCCCACATGGAATGATGTCCTTTCGAATACTTTAAAACAAAGGTTTAGTGAAAGATTTTATGGGGACATCTTGAGTGCTGAGATTTTATGCATGGGAAGTGCAACTAACAAAATACAATAACATTGGTTTTGTAATTGATTTATATATTTAAACTTTTATATCCACTTATGATGGAGACAATAGCTATTTTAGAACCATAATCCCTACCCCTATCTGTTTACTCCATCTAAGCAGACCAAAGACAAGACCCCCCCCCCAAAAAAAATCAATATTTCTCTTCAGCATCTCCCATTTAGGTTGTACACATACAGTTGTCACATTTAAATGTCTTTACTATTTTTTTTTGTCTACACATTCGTTAAACCTTCCTTTAAACTGTGAACACTGGCTACAGAATATTATATGACATGAGAAATGGAATGCACCTGGCACTGGTAATTTTAGAAGAAACTAATCTCGATATTTATAACATCATTTAGCAAGCGGAACAGTTTTACCAGGCTTGGAATGTGGAGAAATGAAAAAGTTCACTTAGTTCTTGGACTTTCATTTTACATTGGAATTGAAATGTAGTCAAAGATCATAAAGTCTCCAATCAGCTGTTGCAAAGCCCACATAGAAAAGTCTACTTGACTTTTCTGGTAGTTAGTGATGGAGACTAGAAAACATCCCACAAGTGTCCCTTTTGTATTTCATGTCAACAATTTATTATCCAGGATAGAACCAAAGTAAGAAGAGCTGAACAACTGATCCGTCCATTAAAAATGGAGAGACAAAGTATAGTCAATCATAATATTTTTAAAGGTATTTACTGAAAATAAGTGGTTCACTTGCTATTTATTATTCTTGTCCTGGGAGTTCATTCCAGCTGCATGAATGTTTATCTTAGTTTGAAGTGAATTGATATAATGATGTCCATGGCACTTGAATATTTTAATGTGATAGCTAATATTCACCAGGTGGTCTCAGGGCATTTAACTGACATTGAAAACATAAGGATATGGGCTGTTTCAAAACTTTGCTGAAAAGATACAGGGTCTAGATAAACAAGTAAACAACTAATCGTTCTTTCTGCCTTTCTAAAGTAAATAGATTTTATCCTATTTTCAAATAGAATAATGTGAGGTCCAAACTCCTGGAAAATGACCACCTTAATTTCCCATCCTTCACTTTCAACCAGTTGACTGCTTTCTTCCCTTTTACTGAGCCTCAAACTCCTTAAAATGTGATGAAACATGCGACCCATCCAAATTTCTGTAGTCATGTTTAATTTCTAAAACTTGGGACTTTAAACATGTAACACTAAAATCCTTACACAACATTTATGTTAATGGCTTGCACAGAAGTATTTACAGAGGAAAATGATGACGCTAATGGAGCTCTGTCAAGAAGAAACCAACTGATAGGATGTCCAAAGGGTATGAACTAGACCAGAATGTGCGCCGTAGGTGACATGAGGGTCTTCTGAACAAATCACACTTGCCTAGAGTCAAGCTGGGTATTTGTTGTTCAAAATGGGTATTTGTTGACTAATCTGGTGCTTATTTCTATCATTCGGACAGTTGATAATCAAATCTCAAAATCACATTTTGAAACCGGAAGGGAACTCACAGAGCCTCTCTTCAACCAGGTCCTTGTTTGACAGAAGAAAAGATTTAGATGCAGAAAGATTAAGGGGCTTTCCAGGGGGCACATTCCTAGAAAAGCCCCAGGCAGACCTGGAGTCAGATGGTCTGGGTTGGAGTCCTGGCTGCCTAACTTACTCTGTGAGTTACTTTAGGAAGGCTCTTAACTTTTTTAAGAGGCAATTTTCCCAGCTGTAAAAATCTGTGACACCTATTTCACAGAGATATTATAAATGAGATAATACATGGGAAAGCCCTGTAAACTATATTCCACAAACACATATAGGCCCTTTCCTCAACTCACCATAAGTCAATTCCTATTGCATTTATTGTTATCCACCTATCTGTCTGTCTGTCTGTCTATCTATCATGTATTTTCTGCCTTGTTTATGTTACAGGATATCAACCATTAAAGAGCAAAGGAAACATCAGGGGATAAAATTCCAGCTTTTATAGATAGAAGCAAAGCTGCCAAGAAGGGCATTTTCTTGAGCCTCAATGTTCTTTAAGACTATCTGAAATGGTTTCCTCACAGCTTGTACCCACGTCTTTCCAAAAAATTTTTCTAAAAGGAAGAGAAATGTAGTAATGGAATAAGGAATAATTATGACCGCTGCAAGCCTCCATAGTCAGTCCCCTCATAACATTATGTGAAATGCTATCTGGGCAGTACCTGAGTCCATAAAGTGTCAGGTGGTCATTTGGCAAGAGAAAAAGGAAGGAATCAGATCAACATTTTATAAGTGGTTTGCATTTTTTTTGCACCTGTTATTCTACCATTTCTTTCAGTTATATTTCAAAACACTGCAGTTGGGATCTCCTTGCCAACCTGAGATGTGGCATAAGCCTGGATAACAGAACAAAATGTGAGAAGGTCCTTCTGTCTTTAACGCCTGTTCACCAGTGAATCAGCCTCCAATTAATCTGTTTCTTCAGTAGGAGTTTAATAAAAGTCAAGCACACACATGTTCAGACTTGTTTAGTATTGAAGCTATGTTAACGTTATCTGTCTAGCCAGGTCAAAAAATCCTGTGTAATTAGATGCCAGAAACCATTTCAAAAAATTTAAGGATTTTTCTATTTATTATAAGCAATTGATTATCTAGATAGGGAAGTTTAAATTGAAAATGGAAGTGCAATGAGAGGGATGCTTCTCATTAAACATAGCAAGGGAAAAGAAGTTTGTCTCCTGGCCAAACTGCACATAAAACTCAATATATTAGGTTTGCTATTTTCTATTTGTTTATGAACCAGAAAATTCAGGATCATTCGGCAACTCTTATTTCCATTCCACTGTGTGGGTGATGATCAGAGTTGGTCGTTTACATTCAATCATATACAGCATTATGCTTGGAGGAAGCTCTTAACCCAATCATCTGTGCCTATGAACTGAGTGTGCCTCAGTGTTTTCTGGAGAAAATCAACAACGCTGCAGATGGAAATACAGGTTGGATGCATTTACGACAAGCCGAGTTAGCAACTACAAAAGCTCAGAGCTGAGAGCTTCCCAAACCCCAACGAGGCAGCTCACTTTAAGCAATGGTAGGGACAATAAAATCCTGGGAAAGTCCATTCTCTTACAGTGTTTTGTTGAATGATATTTAATCCACACATGAGGGGTACATTAACTTTGCACGAATCACAAAACAGTGTCACCCTAACCAGCACCTCTTGAGTCTGCAGTGGTGTCTAACAGCTCAGGCTGAGGAATTTGAAATGTGATTCTTGCTCTTATGTCTACAGTGTGGAAGGATGAAATAAAGATGACTCATACATATGGGACTTTCCTTACAACCTGAAACTTTTCAAAGGCAGGTTATTTAAGAAAGCACTGTTCAAGGCAAAAAGCAGACATTTCATAGAGTTAATGATCATGGGCTACAGTCAGTTTCCATCCAACGTTTCAGAAAAATAATTTATCACTATCCTTTTTGAGAACTTTTATAATCAATTCATTGAAGATATGAATCCATCTGTATACATTCCAAATAATTACAAAGGAATAAATATTCCAAATGAAGATGAAACATTGGGAGATAGACCTCTATGTTAGGAAAATTTCAAAATTAGTGGAAATGTATGACATCCAGCACCCTACCACGTCTAATGCATTGCAGAGTCCAGTTTTGCTTAAAGTGTTAGGATTTGTAGTGTTTAAAATTTTGTCACAGCTTCCTACCCATGAAAAACAAATTAACCAGAAAATAGAAAGACTGCAAGTAAAAAGTTTGAGAGTCATATTGTATTTTTTCTTTATTTTTAGTCAATAGTCAACAAAGTTCTAAGTTCCCTGTATCTTTAAGATGTTAGTTATTTTCATAGAAGTATTCCTAACACACCAATTTTATCTTCCATTGAGGATGTGTGGAATTTAATAATTTTTTTAAAGATTTTATTTATTTATTTATTTATTTATTTATTTATTTATTTATTTGACAGAGAGAAAGATCGCAAGTAGGCAGAGAGGCGGGCAGAGAGAGGAGGAAGCAGGCTCCCCGCTGAGCAGAGAGCCCAATGCGGGGCTCAATCCCAGGACCCTGAGATCATGACCTGAGCCGAAGGCAGAGGCTTTAACCCACTGAGCCACCCAGGCACCCCGAATTTAATAATTTTTTTTTACTTTTTTTTAAAGACTATTTACTTGACAGAGAGAGAGACCACAAGTAGGCAGACATAGGCAGAGAGAGAAGAGGAAGCAGGCTCCCCGCTGAGTAGAGAGCCAGATGTGGGGCTCCATCCCAGGACCCCGAATTCATGACCCGAGCTGAAGGCAGAGGCCCTAACCCACTGAGCCACCCAGGTGCCCCCGAATTTAATAATTTTTAATAGCAATTAAAAAATTATGTTAAACCTAAGTACTGTTCCCACATTCATCATACAAAAAGTACAGCCAAAAACATATTTAGCACTCCTATTTATCAGCATTGTCCATATTTACTTTTGTCATCACTCTTATTTATCATTATTGTCCACATAAATCAGCAATGTCCACATCTGCTTCATTCACTGAGGTGGACTAATTGCCCAAACTATATGTCTAGGGTTTTATATCATCTGACCCCCAGTCATACTGTCTGGCCAAAAAGTCTGTATCTATCTTCTTCCATGTACAGGTTATACTTGAGCTCAAAAAAAGTAGTCCATTGGCCTTTTACTCTTTGCAGCTCTGGAAAGTTAGAAACTATCACAGAGGACCAGAACTCTTTCTTCAAGGAAATGTCAAAGACATCTCAGTAATTCTCCCACCTCCTCCACTGTCTCTAATTTTGGGTGTGTCGGGAAGTCTTACTACAGCTTGTCATTTCTATTGTTAAATATGAAAAATTGTGAGATAATTCATATAAATATCCTTTACAAATTTCAAAGAACTTACATCCATGAGAGGAACTAGTATAATCACAATTGTTAATGCAGTTCAAGCGACTCCTAGGATATTGGATGTTAGGATCGTCATCTTCTGACTAAATATACCATAATCACTTGGGTTTTGATGCACATTTAGCAGAGCAACAAATATCCCAATAGATGGGTTGTGCTCAAGGTTATTTTTATTTCCTTAGGAAAAAGTTCATGAAATCATTCAGGAAGCTACTAGAGATGCCGGCTTTGAATTTTTTTAAAAAAATGACTTCAATCACTTTTTATTTAGAATCTTTACATGGAGAGTACTCTAAAAACAATTGGCTCATTTTGATTGGATCAGACCCTTTACAGGGCCTGTCATAACATAATTAAATTATATGTTACTCTAGTCACTAGGGACCACTTCAGTGGGGGACTTATTGCTTATGAAAGCCCATAAAAGGTGACTCTGTATTCTTGATTCGAGCTGCCCATTAGTTAACATTCCTTGATATATTATTGAAAATGCATAGGCGCCTGGGTGGTTCAGTCATTAAGCATCTGCCTTTGGCTCAGGTCATGATCCCCGGGGTCCTGGGATCAAGCCCAGCATCGGGCTCCCCGCTCAGCTGGAAGCCTGCTTCTCCCTCTGCCTCTGCCCCTGCTTGTGTTCTGTCTCTCTCTGTCAAATAAATAATAAAGTCCTTATAAAAAAAAAGGCAGTCATGGCCCAGAGAATATCCTATGATTTGGTGCATGACCTTCTGGTGATATCTCTTATGTTTTTAGTTTGTTAAAATAGAATGATTTTCTGAAAGCACAGAAGTAATGATAATATAAATGTTTAAGTTTTTTTTTCGTTGCCCTCAAACATAGCTGAGCAAAGTAGACTCAGAAAATTGGAAACTTAATGTGCACCATTATTTCACCTCCTTTTTAATGACACCCTTAGTGAAGCATCTTTGATTTATGATGAAATTTTAGAGAAGTGAAATTTACTCCGAAGCTGACAACATCCATGGTGGAGTGATAAACACCAACAGTTCTAGTAATATTAATTAATACAATATGAAGGGAGTGCTTGTGTCCCTGGAATTTTTGCATTCTGATTCAGATTTTGATTAGCACTCATACTCATCCCACTGGGTGCCTACTCTGCAGGATGAATTCCCCTTGTCTCTGCTTGCTGAAACTATCAATGGCACCTACTGCCATTAGGTAAAAAGGAAACACATTTAACATAGCTGACAAGCAACTGCATTATCTGATTTCTGCCTACCTCAGAGCTTTATGCCTTACCATGCTTGATCTTCATTTCATTCTTTCCAGATCTTTTTGGTTCCTCAAACATGTTACACTCTCCCCTAACACAAGATTTTTGAAAGAGATGTTCCTTGTGTGTATCATTCTTTTAGCTTCTCTCTTACTTGTGTATAACCACTCATTTTCCTGTTCCAAATTGAAAGATCTCTTTCTTAAGAGAGGCTTCCTTGATCCTCCAGACTAGATAGCGTTAAAGACAATCATGGGTGCCTGGGTGGCTCAGTCAGTTAACCTATGACTCTTGATTTTGGCTCAGGTCATGACCTCAGAGTTGTGAGATCAAGCTCCGTGCTGGTCATGGAGTCTGCTTAAGATTCTTTCACTCTCTTTCCCTCTGCCCCCACCCTTCTCCTCCAAAATAAATTTAAAAATGAAGACAATCTTTAACCCTAAGTATGTCTTTGCTTTTTATAGAAGAAGATCTTCTGGAGTGTTCCCATTTGACTTTTTACTTTTTCTAAACAGCACTCTGTAAATCTGTGAATAATTATTTTCTTAGGTGTCTGCCTTTCAATTTAAACCATACATATCATGAGGGCAGGGACTAGGTTTGGTTTACAGATGAATTCTTAGTTCTGGTCAGTGCTGGAACAAGAAAAAATCAAAATTTACTGACCGTCAGAGTGATTCCTCTTTCACCTCCTTGCCTGTTGAATACCGACACAGATCTTCAAGATCAAATACCATGTCTACATTGTCCTTTCCCCATAATCAGATTTAATCCCTCCTTAATGTTCTTGCATAGTAGTAGCTGTTTTTTTGATAAATTTCAAGATCCTTTAATGTTAGCAATTATGCATCTAAAAATTATTATATTCTTCCGTTATGCTCCAGGTGTTTTGAGTTTATCTTACTCATGTTTGATTTTGTTGCTAAACTATAGTAGTTAGTAGGTGACCCAGACAAACAGTGTCTTTCAGGCAAGGCATAACAATCTTTCTCTCTCGTTCTCAATCCCTCCCTGACTTCTTCCCTCTATTCTTCCTAAATGATAATTTTTGAACACGTTCACACTTTATTTTTTCTTGAAAATATGATATAAGATGGAATCTTGGATTCTTTTATCTTCTCCTCGTCAAAATTTGTGGCCAAAAAAAAAAACTTCTGACCAATAAACTGCCTCATTTCTGTCTGAAAATACATTTTACCATATGATCTGGGACTTCATCAGTCTCTTAATATAATAACAATCACTTCAAAATGTAAAACAAAATTCATATTAATGTGTATTGGATGATTCATTATACTTTGGAGGTCCTTAAATAAGATTAAAAAAAAAAAAAGATCCTGCTCCTGAGACATAGCTACCATTACCTGGGAGTCCCCTTCCATATTTTCATTTCTATTCTTGTGAGTAGGTAGAAGACAGTGCCTCTGAAGCTGGTGACTTGAAGAAGATGTAAGGCAGCTATAATATTTAATAGGGGTCCCTCAGAAGCCATGTTTACACTGTGTATTTCACAGGTATTCTGGCCGTGGTCTTTGTTACTTTTCCAAGGCTCACAACTGTAGCTGTAGGATTTGTATTTTATAGTCTTAATTTTTTTCTCCAACTTGCCAACAAAGAAGAGAATCACTTGTATTCTACTTTTGGCTGTCACCTTGGACATCTCCCCAAGCTTCATTGACTAGTATATTTATGGCTACTTTCATCTTGAAGAGTCTATAAGTTTATACAGAATGATAATGAGGTTGTAGTTTGAAGTTGTAGGGAAGTTGTTAAGTGTTTGTCACATTGGATGAGCAAAGAAGTCCATTTGAAAAGCTCTAATTAAGTTGTCATAGTATGTACTGTGTGCTTATTTAGTGATCACTGCATATATGCATCAACAATTAATAGCCTTGTTTTAGCAAAGGGTGAAGATTTTAGAAAAACATGTGTTAATTTTTGCTATGTCCTAAACCACAGAAGCAGGTTTGACATGACCCTGGTGGGTCTCACCCTCTGGCACACAAGAATGCCAATGCCAACAGAGGTTACTGCAAAACAATGTTTGCTCCATGGACATATTCAGTGGATTGTTCTTCCTACAGTCAGACTGGCTTTACGGTAATAGCAATTTGAAGTGTTTCTTTCTGCTTCAATTACATTCCAACCGGGAAGACAGTACCATGAAAGACACCTCCTTTAATGGCTTCCCCCAAATTTCACTTTGCATTTCTTAAGTACCAATTAAATAATAACATAAGATTTCTTGTAAATTATCTGGAGAGTTTTCTCAAAAGATAAATTATGGATAGATTGCATTCTTAGTAATATTAATAACGATGCCTGCCTAGTGGATGAATCACTATTGGTGATATAAGTCCTAGCTCTTAGTGCATATAATGCAATATTGAAAATGTCAGTACCTGGACTATAAAATTTAAATATAATCTAAATCTTATAATCTAGGCAAAGCAGAAAAGAGACTAACTTTGGCTGTCTAGGTCTTCTGGGCTGTCTAAGTGTCACTTTTTTTTTTATATTTCAGAAATCTAAAACTGAAAACAGGAACAGAGACCTTTAGAATGAAACCTATATTAAATAATCTTTTTGGAAGTAAGTATATAAATATTATAATTTATTTGGTAGAAAAGGGAGAAAAAAGCCTATGTGTCTGAAAAAAATCCTTTTTTTCGTATTCATCTCAAATTTATATATATTTAACACATTCCCTATATTTTTAAGTTTGACTATGAGATTTTAAGCACATTTATCTGTCAAGATTTCTATCTTGGGACATGCATCTTCAATGAGTTAGCTTAAGATATGACATTTTTTCTCACTGAATACTGACAATTCTCAAATAATGACTTTTGTTGACAACTAGACCAGTCACTCAGAGGTCAAAATCATGTCAAGGAGCCACACATGCTGTACGGAAATTGTCCTCTACCCCCAAAAGCCAAAACAACAAGAAACTCTCAGCATGTTCATTAGTTTTCTACTTAAGCTTCTTTAAAACCTCATCCATCTCTATTCCACTTGCTGATTTCATAGCATTACCTCAAGCTGCTGAAACAACCACATTCATGCAAAACTATCCAAAATAAATCTCATTTGTCTTCTATAAGTAGAGTATATGTGCAAGTGTGACTGTGAACGAAAGGGCATATATTGAAGGGATACACTCGTCAAACTTGCACTTCTAAGTGAATGTTCACATGATATGGGTGGGATGTAACACCCAATAGAATGCTTAATATTTTAAACCTACTAATAATACATTGACAATGTATACAATAATTCTTCCAGAAAAATAATTCCAATATATATTTTTGAAAATTAAAAAAGGTTGAAGATGTGGACCAATTGGCAAAAGATTTGACAGGATAATATTTCAGTTTTTAAATTTCCATATTTACATTCTGTATTTTTTTTATTTTCTTTGGAAATACTGGAAAACGAAAGCTTCATCTCAGAGAATAAAAGTAGTAGTATTTGGAAAAATATAATAGCGACTATCAGTGATTTCCCCATATGTTCTCACAAAAGCTACATAATGTAATGGATAGGAGTTACTTTGGAAACTGACCACTGAGAGCCTGATAAGTTTCTATGGGCCCCTGTTACCTAATTTATTCCTGTCACCTTTTTTCAAAGCCAGTGGACCTCTATTTTTCCCCCAGGAATCTCTTGGATAGCCTGTGTGTTAGTTTCTAATAATACATTCTTGTTTGTGACCTGAAGTACCACAAAAATAACCTTTCCCAGGTTCCAATGACAACATGATAAATGTCTTGAATCTGTAGTAATTATTTTTGAAATGTGAATTAAGGCAATGTTTGCTCATGATTTCCCTTAAAAAAGAAAAAGAAAATATACAATTTCAGTTTACTGTTGTGCCTGAAAACCCTTGGGTCTTCTTTGGCTGCTTCAAATCTTCCTTCTCAGGGAGAAGCGTCTCCTATCCTTAAAGTGATGGTGGGTGGGAAATTCTATGACCTCTGACAACCTTGTGGTCAAGAGTGGATCAGGGCCATGCGGTTGTGCTCAAGGTGGCAAAGATGGGTATGAGTTGTAGTGTACCATTTGCTTTTGTAACTTTATAATTAGGAGTCAATTGAGTTAAGTGCTCGCTTAATAATTGGCCTCCAGACTGAAGGCAGGTTTCCCAAAACCAAGAAAATAAAAACCTGTATTGTATAGCATAGCATGTTTTAGAGCAGGGTAGAAATCAGATCTCGCCTCACATAATGGTGTAACTGTTTCTCTGTGGTGGCATCTAACAAAGGTATCACATGGGCATGAACCAACAAAAGTAATGTATTTCACTACAGTTAATTATCCTGATTTGTCCCAAGAAACTAGGTTTTATTCTGTAATCTGTGAGGAAATCTGCTGTTCTAGCCCTAAATCCTTTCCTCAGCCAGGTGATTAGCAAGTACATTTTTGTACAGGAGGGAATTAATGCCACATACGGCCTAAGCAGCTTTGAAGGCAAAAAGGCTCGGACCTGTAATAACTTTTGTGCAGGGTATTGATTCAGAGAGCATGAGGGAGCCCACAGTCCCAGGGGCTTCCGGGGGCTTTCTATGCCCTTCTTTACCTTTTGTGTTCTACCACACTTGCACCTCCACTGTGAACCCTCGCATTAACTCTCCACAGGAGACCCCAGGTAACTCTGTGCTGGTGTTACCACAGGCTGAGTAAAACCGTAGGTAAAAAACTGGTCCCACAATGAAATCTGATTTTCAAGCCAGCAACAATCAATACGGCTTTAAAATTTGATAACACGGAACTTTGGCAGAAAATAATCGAGGTTTGCTGTAAAAGGCTGAGGCACATTTTCTCCTGACTCCATGGTTTGTTCCTTCACTGTAGGCTGATACTTCAGCAGGCGTACTTAGTGTGTTCGTGTAAGCGTGCCCCTGTGTCTGAGGGTGTGTGCGTGTGTTTGTGTGTGTGTGCGTGTGTGTGTGTGTGTGTGTGTGTGTTTCCAAGGCTGTACTTGCAAATATCTATCTGAGGGTGAGTCGAAAAGCTTTTGTTGGAACCAGTGAGCATACTAGGCTGTGGGCTGGGGGTAAAGAGGGAGAAGCGAAGGGAGGGGGAAGCCGAGAGAGGGGCATAGCATATCCTGCTCCATGAATTTATTCAAAAGCATTTCAATCTGCGTGCACATCTTCATCACTTCAGCGATAATTAAATCTCAGCATCACAGGTGATGTCCTCACACAGTCTCTTTCCCGGGTTCCCACTGGGCCAATGAAGCAGGCCTCCCTGTGAGGCCTGTTAGCACAGATCAGGTGGTAATGTGGAGGGACAGATGAGCTTTAGCTGACAGATGGCAAGATGACCTGGAAAACCTGCCCCCTTTTCTAGGATCAGGCAGCAGCTGACAGGTATTATTTCATAAAATAACGTCTAAAAGGAATCGCCAGGGTCTTCGCATTAATCTGAGGCTGCAACCAGCCATGTAACGTTTATGTCAGAACAAATCTGTCTCTATGCAGGAGAGGGAAAGTGGTTTTTGATGAAGTTGTTCATAAATTTTAATATAATATGCCTGATGGTGTCAGATATAGTCTCATATCTCTTTTATATTTAAAGGCTCTAGTGAAACATAGAAATATTCAATCTTCAACAAGCTACTTTTAAATAACTAAAAAGTTAACCAAGGATACCTTACTGCCTCTCTCTCTCTCTCTCTCTCTCTTTTTTTTTTTTTTTTTTGTATTTTCAATAAAGAACTGGTTCATCTGAGCTCCCTGTTTTTAAATGAAAATGATTTCAATGCCATGAAAAGCTCTTTGCCTGGGGTACCAAACAAAAGGAGTAAGGCTGTTGCAAAGTTGCTTTTATAGAAAACTTGCTTTCTGGAAAGGAGGAGACTTGCCCAAACCCACAAGTAAACAACAACGGCAGGAAGCCCCTGTCTTCTACATACATAAATAATATTTCACAACTTCTGGTGAAAAAAAAGTATCAACTACTAACTGGTTGGCAGAGATAACCCTTTCATTAAATGAGCTCTCCAGGCACCTGACATTTGAAAGTTTCAACCCAAATGAATATGTAGGGAATTCAACCACCTGGATGGGGTTTCGCTTTGTCTGCCCCATGTGTTATTCCCCCAAAATGATGCAGTTAGGTACAGCCTGTGACTCAATCTGCATCTACTTACTAAATAGCAAGCTTACCTAATTTTGCTCTAAACACACACACAATCCAATATTTCAACATCAAACTTCTCAATCTGCCAGGGGAAAATGTTGACATCTTTCTATTTGATTGTTAGGAAACAAGGAGAACCACTTATAGTGACTGTGTTAAAGGAGAGAACTTTTCCTCTCCTAGACCTTTTGTGATATGAGATTGCTTCTCCAAGTACCTCTAAGTTTAAGCATAAAGTGAATTCATGAACAGAACAGACGCACAAGTAACCCAGAGAGGCATGTATTACAGGGATGGGACCATCTCCGCGCACCTCATAATCACATTTTCACCTGCCCATCTGGTGCAGACCTGGGCTTATTAGTAAAGGCACCAGATACAGAATCATGCCATTTTTGTGTTTCAAAAACATACACTGAACACAGTTTGCAAAAACAAGTGATGCCTTTAAAAATAAAAGCAGGAAAACACAAATTTCAACATGTTCTTTTTAAAAACGGAAATGAGTGAGGCATAAGGGAAAATACTTCAATCTACTTAGATACTTGCAAAGGACTACCTAGACTGAAGATCTCTAAACTACTAGTTTACCAAATGTAAAAAAAAAAAAAACAAAAAAAAATTAAATTAAAAAAGGTGAGTTCTCCATTTGGCACGCAATAAAATAGAGGCTTAAAAGTATTCATGCAGATGTTTTTAGTTCACTATAACATGATCAAATTAAACCTTTAAAAAATTCCAAATGAATTTTACAAAAAATCTGATTGTTTTTAATCTACATTTAACATAGAATTAAATTACAAATTAACAAAATAAGCATCAAATTTAGATCTAATCATCATAAAAAAATACTCTTATCTGTAGTAATTAGGACCAATACTTAATGAGTAATTCTAAAAGTTAAGTGAGGAATTATTATAGAATTACACATACATATCACCTCTCTAAATTAAATTTTAAAAAATACATATTTTATATAGGGTAAAAGCTTTTCCTTGTATGAGTATCTAAATTTGCTCTATCTCTTCCATAAACCTCTCTGTAATACATTTAGAATTTCTATTTTTCATTTCTTTGGAGTAGAGTGCAAATTCTGTGATATACGCAAAATAAACGAAGTGCAGAATCCTTCTGTTTTTTGGGTTTTTTTAAGGTTTTCTTTTTTGATTTGTTACAGTTGTCTTGCCCATACCTAATTTGGAGCAATTTCTTTTAGCAAGTCATTTATCAAGTCTTTCCAAAGCATTCACCTTTGGTGTTCATACAAACAATAGCTTCCTTTCTTTGAACATTCTTATGTCATCAGTTCATGTAATATTGAATTAAATCATATATTTCTATTGAATTAAATCATGTATTTCTATACATAAAAATGATGTAAATAGTTCTGGGGGAAAAAGTGAAAGGTTCCTTTATAAGTACCCACTTAACTGTGAGGCACAAAATAGTTCAGGCATACCAGAAAGTGGAATATTAGCCGTGAGCATTTAGCTTAGTGTAGCCTACAGTCCATTTTAGAAAGAAAAGGGTAAGCTAATCCTTGAAGCATCTAAGTGAGGCTGGTGAAGACATCTTCTGAATATCTATTTATTATTGTGTAGATATATGTGTGTGTGTGTGTGTGTATCCTTGTTCTTGGAAAAACCATGGCTGTTTTTTGTCTACTTAATAACATTCCACCTGATAATGTGTATAGTCTCATACCCCATGATAAGGATAGAGGCAAAGGAATTGAATGGCAGTTAAGAATTCAACATTTTTCTCTCACTTCTATGATAAGTATTAATAGGGTGTTTTTACTTTTCCCATTTTGGAAACATTTACTATTGTGCTCTATTCTTTTTTATGTATCCTAATGGCCTAGCATTGTGCTTGCTTCACACCTGGTCATTAGTGGGGCACTAGCTATATGAGCTTAGGCAAGCTGTGTGTGTCAGTTTTTTCATCTAAAATGTGTGTTAGTTTTTTCATCTAAAATGTCAATGATAACAAAACATCAACTTTTTATGAATTCTGTGAATTAATAAATGCAAAAAGCATGGACCTGGCCCATAGTAGGTGCTCGGTAATTGGCATTCATATTATCAATATTCTTGAAATCTAGTCATTATTCTTTTCAAGTATGAAGTCATCATAGATAAGATCTGCTGACAAATGTTGAGGAAATTCCTGAATTAAGACTCTTACAGCCTGTTTAATTCTTCGAAAACCTTTACTACCTGTTAGCAGTTGTTTGGAACATTTAAATAAAAATTATGTTCACTGGAAATTCATAGATGTTCCTAAATTCCCTTAATTAAGTCAGTGAAATTCCTCCATTGCAAAAAAATGTGCAATTCTTATGTTGTTTCTTTTGCAACTCATCTTTTCCTATTGATTAATGTTTTATAATTATTTCTGATAAAATATTATATTATATGGCAAGGTAGTGAGGTTGTTATGTATGGACTTGTGCTCTGGAATAGGTAAGCCCTGTGCCAAATTATAAGCTGCCTTGGCCCTTTAGAACAAAGATAAATGCATGCACAAGATGTCTTTCCAGAATATTTTAGTTTGTTTCTGATGACCCTTTTTGGGCATATGGGCAAAAAAATAGTACAAAGGACCATACAAAGGACCAACCCCAGTCTATTCCTTCTACATATTTCACTTTTTTGTTACCTGAATAAAAGTCTAACTATTTATTTATAAGAGAATTTCTTGAATTTGGGTCTTTAGTAGGCATTGATTTTTTTCTTCGTTCTGATCCAAGACAATTGTGTTTTTTTTATTCTTTCAACAGGCTTTGCAAAAAGTTCATTCCTCAACTGAAGAACAAACTCTAAGTTAAAAAAAAAAAAAACAAAAACTTTGACATACCACATGTTCTTCTGGATCAGGGTGAATACACATAGCACATTCAGCCATATCTATTTAGATTTGTAACAATTCTCTTCTTGGAAAAACCCATGGCCATTTTTGGTCTACTTAATAATATCCCACCTGACAATTCTCAGATGATCTATCAACTCCGTATTGGTGGCTGAGTGGTTTCAGCTTGTAATACACCTCAAGAGGAATTCATCTGCATTTCCTCTCTTCATCGATAATATGAATTACATCATGTATGTTGTAAGGAAACCATTCATTTTTTATGCTTGGCCGTAAACTAGACCATGACAATGATTAGAGTTGAATATGAACATTAAGAAGTCCCAAGAAACAATAGAGAGGAAGTATTTATTTATGTAGTTCAGAGCATTAACACTATGTTCCACTGTCAAAGATGGCCTCTGAGACTGAGATGGTCTCAGCCTGCTACTTACACTTCTATCTCCTCTGGACTCTTACCATTAATACAAACATTAATTGGAGAAAACCAAAAAAACGACATCAGTGTGTGCCTAAAGACATCTTCTAAACCAAAATTACTTTTGCTTGATTAATCAGTCCATTTTATCTGGTGCAGATTAGTGGCTTTAGTTTAGAAGAAATACAGGGCACTTCAAAACTGTTCTCTGAGTTTGGAGTCTGAGAGTCGGAAAGTTATCTTGCAGGCTAGATAATGGTTACACTGAGTGTCCCATGATTTGAGAAAGGGAACTATTACTGTAATTCCACCTCCTTTAGTACAGAAAAAACACCAAGACACATCTTGAATACATTCAGGTAATTTTAGTAATCAGTGTGCATTTTGGTGAAATGCCTGCTAGTAGGAGTGTCCAAAAAAAAGCCATTTCAATGTCCATAGAAAAATTCTCAACACATATGCCTTCACTTATAAGTTTAGCTATTATTTGGATGAAATAAAGTGAATTTTATTTTCAGTACTTAAAAGTTGAGTGGCCTTAGCTCAACCGTGCTGAGTTACAGTTAGGTGACAGCAAACATTTTGGTTGACTCTCTTTTTACCTGAATCTTCTCCACCAATCTATTTATCTTCTCTTCATAGGTTGTGCATAAAACCCGATGCCCTCAATTATTGTAAATAACTGCACATGTCAATCTGAAATAGCCTTGGATCAG
Organism: Nasua narica; assembly: GCA_028533885.1. Lineage (NCBI taxonomy): Eukaryota > Metazoa > Chordata > Mammalia > Carnivora > Procyonidae > Nasua > Nasua narica. The sequence continues at coordinate 96,509,725 of CM052810.1, read as the reverse complement.
GGCAGAACTCCTCTTCTCTGTGTGGTTAGAAAACACATGCTTGACCTCTGTGAGCTCTGTTCCCTCACTGTGGTTTATATAAAAACCTAAGATTGGGAGATTTCTGAAGCAGCCATCAATTTTACATAGTGAATTATGAGAATCTTCTCTCCAGGTAAAATAAAATGGTGGCCTAGGGCTTCTATCAAATGCTTTACAATACTGGCATTTGTAGAATGAAATAAAAAAAAATCTCTTTTTCTATAAAGCCACATCTTCTTATCCAATTTTCCATGGAATGGACATTAGGGGAAAAGTTTTCTCCTCTAAAGTGTTTTGAAGCTTTTTTTTTTTTTTTAATAATGGATGAAGGTACATTCAGAGACAGGTTAGGTTTAATTTTGTTTGGAGGCAACTGAGTGAAGAAGCATTTGACCCTTCAAGGGGCTTTCATGTCTTCCATTATGCTTACTTACAAATAAATCCAGATGATAGTGTACAACAGAAGTATGCTTCAAATATGGGTGATTCCTGAATGACGCCAGGAAAAGAGGCAGCTATTTTGGAATACCCAAACTCTTTTTCAAATTTTACTTATGCAGGTGGGTTATATTCCCCTACTATGTAGTTAGCAGCGTTGTTTTTTTTTTTTTTTTTTTTTTTTAACTCTAAAACACATAGGCCTTTTTGCCTGAGTTAAATTTGTTTCCTTAGCTGGTAAAGCTTTTCCTTTCCATATGGTCAGGATAGCTAATTTAGTTTGTCTCTGAGGTGGCCAACATTATAGTGTGGTATCATAGAATATAAAAATAAAAGAAGGTATGAAAACCTTATTCTAAAAATGAAATAAAAACAGATGGGACATACGTTTCTAACGTATTTAATTTGCATCGTCTTTTTCTCCTTTTAAAGTTCTTGTGGACCAATCTTGCAAAAAGGCAAAACAAACCCTAAACACTCCAGTTCCATGCCAGCAAGCTGCCAGGCTGATCTTTTTATCTCCATCAACTCCATGAAAAATCAACGAAGAGAAAAAAAAAAAACCAAAACCTGTGTGTTTAAATGTCCTGAAATTTTTAAAATAAAATTCTAAAATAAAATTTGGAGAGTATTTTTCACTTACATACTGTGAAACTATTTCCAAGTGGAAGCACAGTCATCTGCGAGGTTGAATTACCTCAGGGATCCTAATGATGACCTTTCTCTTGCCACATGGGGACAGCAAGAACCTTCCCAGGTGGCCCCAAAAAAGCACGCAGGCGGCCGTGAGTTCCAGTTTCCCCTCCATACCTTTTCCTTTCTTTAAAGCTGCTATAAAGACTTCATCATTCACTCCAAGACACAGTCTCATAAATCCTGCCCCTAGAATCCCGATTTCATCAGATTTGCCCACTGTAACTTGTTTAGTAACTCAGTGTGCAATACCCTTGCGGTCTTTTGTAGCAGCTACCATATGCGGATAAGACTAGGTCTGTGTGATGTCAAAGCAAATGAATTGGTAGGCAAAATAATTTAGACACATAATTACTGGTTTTGTCTGAACAACTGGCTTAACTGTTTTTTTTTCCCCTACAGTTTCCTGAATCAACTTTTTTTTCCCCTTTTAAATCAAATCAACACACTGGAGAATTGCTTTAGAACTGCAAGGATTTGGCTCAATATAGAATACGTGACAAATTATTTTGTATACTTTTCATGTTTGGCATAATTCCTTTTTAAAGAGCACTTCTGTGAGAGATGGTTTGGATCTGCCATAGGGTTATAGTTGCATTATTAGAATAGAAGATCTCCAAATATAATTCTTTTTTGACATTAAAACATTTTAATTTTATTACTGACCTCAAGGATACTTTATCTGCTATCCACAATTTTTATTAAAGATGCATTCAAATAAATAGATTGCCAGATTACTATTATGTAAATGAACCAAAATATCTGCTTGAGTAAAACATTTTATTTTCTTTAATTTTCCATAAGAAAATTTTTAAGAGGTTAATAGAGATGGCAATGACAATCATAAATTATTTGTCATCAGAAGAAAACTTTGAAGGCTTCTTAGGTAAATATTATAATAGTTCTGACTCAAAATGGCTTTATCTATTTTAAATGTGTTTTTTTTTTCTCCCTAGCATCTTTCAAAAATGTTTAAAACAATTTCACTGATTACTGAAACAAGGAAGTAAATTGTGGGTTGATAAGCTTCTTTGGTATCATATGTAACCTTGATACAAGTGCAAGTAATACTTGTGAAAGGAAAATAAAACCGTGGCTGGAGTTACCGATACTTGGTGATATTCTTTCCCACAATGCTGGATAGCTTAGTTTTTCTTTTCTCAATTTAGGATGTTTACCTAACAAAGTTTGTATTAGTACATTAGAAAAATACTTATACAGGCTATATTCAGAACTGGAGACTTGAGCAAATGCCTTTTGGTCAGCGTCTTGCATCTGACTCTGTCTTTTCTATGGAAAACCTCAAACCAAGAGAGAGTAAGTGAGCAGCCACGGACAGGACAGCAGCCATGAGTGGTACTTGAAGCTCCTGAACTCCTCCCAATTCCTGAAAGATGTCAATATTTCCTCTGCAAACGAGCATGAGGAGAATTCTGTTCTTAGTTGGTGTTATGAATTGAATGAGTTCCCTCCTCCCCAGATAAGATATGTTGAAATAGTAATCCCTAGTACCTCAGAGTGTGAGGTTATTTGGGAGAAGAGTCTTTATAAAGGTAACTGAGTTAAAAGGAGGTTGTTAGGGCAGTTCCTGATCCACTATGACTGATAGCGTTATCAAAAGTGGAAATTTGGACACAGAAACAGACACAAAGAGAAAACACTATGTGAGGACCCACAGGGAGAATATCACGTGACATTGAAGGCGGAGGTTTGAGATTTGGAGCTGGGAGTCAAGGAATGGCAAAGACTGTTAGCAATCTGCCAGAAACTAGAAGAGGTAAAGAAGGTTCCTTTAGGTTTCAAAGGGACGATGGCCCCAGTGACCCCTTGGTTTCTAACTTCTCGCCTCCAGAACTGTGCATCATTGAGTTGTTTTCACCACTGGTTTGTGCTACTTTGTTTCAGCAGCCCTGGGAAACTAATATGGATGGTGAAACTAGTGCCCCTGAGGCTACTCTCTCAAGAGAGGGCAGGGGAGGAGAGGAGAGGAGAGGAGAGGAGAGGAGAAAAGAGGAGAAGGGAGGGGAGGGGAGGGGAAGTTCTAAAGAAGTGAGGCATCGTCAAACTGTGGAAAGAACCAAAGGGGCATAAGAATCAGTGGTTAAGGAAGATGTGGTACATCTATACAATGGAATATTATGCCTCCATCAGAAAGGATGAATATCCAACTTTTGTTATCAACGTGGATGGGACTAGAAGAGAGTATGCGGAGTGAAATAAGTCAAGCGGAGAGAGTCAATTATCTCATGGTCTCACTTACGTGTGGAGCATAAAGAAAATCATGGAGGGCATCGTGAGAAGGAAGGGAAGGGTGAATGGGGGGAAATTGGAGGGGGCGATGAACGGGGAGAGACGGTGGACTCTGAGCAACAAACTGAGGGTTTGGAGGGGAGGGGATGGGGGGGTGGGCGAGCCTGGTGGTGGGTATCGAGAAGGGCACGTATTGCATGGAGCACTGGGTGTGGTGCATGAACAATCAATCTTGTAACACTGAAAAAATAAAATAAACATATTTGGGGGGAAAAAAAGAAGTGAAGCATCCAAATGCAAATTGTCAGGAGTACCTTCAAAAAAGTAAGGAAAAGATACCAAGAAAGATACCCAAAAGGATGGATTGCCTAATTTGCTAAATTGAAAATCACCTCTCATTTGTATGTCTTCCTTTTAATGTTTTTTACCTAACCATCCAAACTTTTCAAAATGTGGCATGCACAATAAGAAAAGAATCAATTGCTAGGAAACACTGGCATGGCGAAACGTGGTGAGGGGTGTGGTGACAGTAACATTATTCAATTTCAGGGAAATTGTGAAAGAAAGCTATAGGATGGTCAGAATCTATCGTGAGCGGGTGTCTGTAAATCACTGTGTAAACACCCAGGAACTGTTCCCCCAAAGTCAAGAACCAGTCAAGCAGTACCAGCTGTAAAAATGGAAGTGTGCAGGAAGTGGAGGATTCCTCTAACAGCTGTTGGGGCCATTAAAAATGAAAAGTAAATCCAAACTGGCAATATAAGAGATTTATTTTTCTACATTAACCCTGACAGCAACTGCCAATTTTTTTTCAGTCTTTTGCCACACAAGTACCTTTCAAGGGGCATAAGAATCAGTGCCAACTGCAAAAGCAGCAATAGGTGGAAAAATTGGGATTAAGACAATTTAATATTGATGGCAAGCATCCAATAAGATGAGGGTAAAGAAAGGAACATGAGAAGTCAAAGCTGGCAGGAATGCATCAACCTTCCCCAGGAAAATAGAATCATCTGGGGAGACTGAAGTATACCCTAAAATCACAGGAAAGCCAAACAATTCTCTACAAGCAAAGAGCTTGAATGAAGATCTCACTATTTTGTGAAGTAGAATTTACGTAAATGCAAACTACCTGAAACAATATTCAAGTATTTTTTTTTTCAAAATATAAGGACCAAGATGACAGATCTTTTCATGCTCTAACCCCAGAAGGGTATGGGGAAATATAGCTTCTTTTAATTTATGTCAAGGATTATCTGTTTGCCAAGCAAATTGCTAGGAGAGGCTGGCTTTTTAAGCATTCAGAACTATACTTCTATTATAAATTAAATAATGTGTTAAATCTTCCATTCTATCTCCCCTTCTTTCCTTCATTATTTCCCAATTCCGTTAGCCCTGGTATAAAGTTTTCATCCCAGGATCATGAGCCCACATGTTTGTCTCTTTGTAAGTTAGAGTCTCAGGATTTAGAGATGGAAAGAATCCTGTAGATCATTTACTTTAATGACTTAGTTTTATTTATGGACAAAGAAACAGTGAAACCATTTAACTAGAGAAAAGATACAGTTATGTGTATGGGATTTGGCCATCAACAGCCTTGGATCAAATCTGCCTTCACTACGTGCTCAGTTATGACTATCCCATTTCTCATCACATCAATTTAATATATCATCCAAACAAGGACACTCCTTAGGGTAAAAAGAGGATGCAAATAATACGTATGCTGAGACAATGGGATAAAGGGAGGCCATCCCTGAAAACTAGACTTATAGTCACTTGTTTTCGTTTTTTGGGGTGTTTTTTTAAGATTTTTTTTTAATTTATTTGATAGAGATCACAAGTAGGCAGAGAGGCAGGCAGAGAGAGGGAGGGGGAAGCAGACTCTCCGCTAAGCCGGATGCGGGGCTCGATATGGGGTTTGATGTGGGGCTCGATTCCAGGACCCTGAGATCATGACCTGAGCCCAAGGCAGAGGCTTTAACCCACTGAGCCACCCAGGCGCCCTGACTTACAGTCACTTGTGTTGTCAAGATGATATGGACATTACAGGGTAGATTCCAATGAAACACTGTATGTAAATCACCCAGGCAATCAAATCAATGGTAGCTATTAAACAATTGGCCCATAGACAGTCTAAATGTTTTTAACAGAGCCAGAAAAGGAAAACATAAAGTAACATTCTTTCCACTATACTACATTGTTACTTTAAACAGAGCAGATTAAGCAGGAGACTAATAAGAAGCAGAGTACTAACATATCATTATAATATATTAGTACTCCTTATTAATCTACTTAATCTGTTTTGCTTACACTATCACATGCATATTCAATTCTCCAATTAGATTAGATCTGCTCAACGGACATAATCAGAGGTCTGTGTATTTATTTTCATTCTTTCCTTTACCATTTTCTTTGCAAAGTACCTAGTATAAATTTGTGCATAAAGCAGGTCCTTATAAAAATGGGCAATTTTGTTCTTCTTGCTTTATTCCATTGCATATTTTTGAGGACTGCAAATGAGCACCCAGTTCTTGGCACCATGAATAGCTGTTTAGTGGATATGGACTGAGAACCTCCTCAAAGTGTACCTACCTAAATTGGCTTCCTTCACTTCTTTGAAAAAATACAGAGCCATTCTCTTTCCCTACTCAAGCATTTTGAAGCACACGTATCTACTCTAAGGAAGAAAATCTTGTCATTTGGACTCCTTGATCTTCAATTTAACTTTTATAACAATCTTTGGTCATTCACTCCTCTCTAGAGTTGACAATATGTCTTTGCAAAAGACAAAACAAGGAAGAAAATAAGAAATTCAGATTTTTTTTTCAGGAAGCTAAAAAGGGAATTTTGTAAACTAGGCCATAGCAAAGCTGACTATTTATACAATGGCTGGCAATGGTCTTGTTAATATCAGCGTGAACCGTTTCACTGTGGCTTCTACTGCAGCCTTGATCAGTACCAACAGGCAAAATGTGTGTTTAGAGGAGGATTTACTCATGGCGTGGTGCACACACTGAGTTCTCAACCCTCACTCCTATGTGTACTTTTGTTAGGTGTATCAGAGACCTGTAGGCACACGAGACAATCAATCTTCTTTGCTTTTAATCTGCATCTATTTGGAAATAGAAATTTCCAAAACAAGTCATTGCGGGTGTTATGACTTGGGAATTTTTGAAATCTACATTCTATTAAAAAACAAAACCAGAAATCAACCAAGTCATGGTTTCAAGGTTCATTATGTGTACCACCAAATAATGTGCCTACACTCTTCAATATTTTAAATTATCCAACTTACAAACTGTAACATTTATCATTTATCTGCTATATTTCTCCTGTGCAGTCAAATTTCAATACTTCTGAGATCTATTATCTTATTTGTGAATATAATTCCAGTCCTTGACTTCATTCCCTCAAGCAACCTGACTCTAGGGCATTTCTTTCTCTAGAATCTCTGCTGGAGGGCAGCAGCGGAGGGAGAAGAAGATAAAACACATCAATCAATGTTTCTACTTTTAGCAGAACTGGTAAAGGATGGTATATAGGAAGATATTGAAAAAACTAGCTAAAACGATACTTTTGAGTGATTTGAGGTTTCCATTGATTTTGAATATATCCCTTTCTCTAAGGCACTATGGGTGACTATGGCTCTTTTATAAACTACCCTGTTATCAGAGACAAAATTCAGAACAGGAAGGATAATGAGTTTGATACATTGCATTACCATTTTGGATAGATAACTAGGAATTGACCTCAATATGCCAAGAGGTAACATGGATACATAACATTAGCCTTAATACCAAACCAGATTTATAGAAAAGTATCTTTATTTCTTAAAGTTTTAGAAGTACTTTAATATCTGTTTAATAAACTATTTAATACCTCCAGACTCAAGAGTGGCTTTGAACTTCCAATCACCCACAAAGTATTTCTAAAAGATCTTAGAAATTGGGCTTTATGATCTCATTTTCACACGTGCTAATTATATTGGCCACTATTATCAGATCACCTGCTTTGCTGAACTGAAACATATCTCCCAAAGTCACACATCTGAACCCACGGTTTGGGGGAATCTTCAACATTCTGATAAATCTTAGTACATGATGCTTGTTTGTTTTCCTTTCTGTATTTATCTCCAAGGCTATTTCTAAAGCTAGAGTTATCTAGTCATTGGATATTATGAGTATATTAAATTAATTATTAATGTTTCACTGGAGATAATACTTTGGTATGTTTGTTGTGAAAGGAAAAGTTACCAGAGAGATTTCAGGTATATATTTAAAAGGCAATTTTTAAGGATTATTCCAGGAATTAGACTTCGAGAAATGCACTGAGAAGACTGAAGTATAAAAGTACTAAAATCACTACTGGAAGAATTGTGAGGCAAAGTCATATGTTATGTGTATAGATATGTGTGTGTGTGTGTGTGTGTGTGTACTAACATATATATAGTTATGTGTGTGTGTATATATATATATATGCCATTAACACCTTCCTAATTTATTGCTTTAAAATTAATGTAAAACCCCAACTCAAACCTTTGACATTCTACTTGTCATATTAATCATCATAAAACTATATAGCCATCAAATCATTTTTCAAAAAATATTTAATGATTTGGAACTTTCATACTCCAAATTTAGTGAAAGAAAATCAGAAAACAAAATTATCTATAGGATCTCAATTTATAAGATAAAAATAGGTATCTAAAGCAAAAGGTAGAAAGGAAATATATAACTTTATTATGTAATATATTTAATAATGGATGCTTTGAAAACAGTTATTTGTACTTTTTTCCTCTGGTTTTTCTAAAATAATCATGTGTTACAAAATAATATCTTTCTTAATCACAAAAAGAAAAAAATTACTGAAAACGTGTTAGGAAATTTTGTTCTTGAATTTTCTAGAGAGAGTTATTTTTTAAAGTATGTTAATTGGAACAAGAAACTAGAATAAATGATCACTAACATTTCTTCCTCCATTAAAATTCTGTACTGTATACAACTTCATTAGTTAAATATGGCTATACACTAAAAAAAAAAAACTTATTCTTTATAGGATTACAATTTTATCCAAATGTTTTAAGACACGGTTTATTAAAATTATCCCCTCTTTGAAAATTTTATTAGATGTCAGAGAAAGTAGTCCATACATGCCATTTGTAAATGAAATCCAAAACTTTTACTTCTCCCATAAGAGAGAAGTATATTTTTAATGCTAGGCAAGAGAAGTCTCTTGGTAAGAGACTTGCTAGGTAAGAGAGAAGTCTCATTTTTAATGCTAGGCAAATGGGCTGGTATTCTTCAGTTTATGGCTTCCAGAGGAAAATATTTCAAAGAGATTATAGGAAAATATTTACCATTACCAACAAGACAAAACATGGTATTCAGGGGTTGACAATCTGACCTTAATGCATATTTGTGTAATCTAAAAAGCAAAGAAAGAATGCTTTTCAAGAGTGGGAAAGCATGTTTTATTAAATAAAATTTTCAACATTTCAAAATATTCACTTAGGACTAAGATCAGGTACATCTTTTTTTTATAAGCTCAAAAAAATACATTAAAAAGTAAGAAAGTTGTAGTGAGAAGAAAATGGGGAGTAATTAAAATACGAGATTGAATTACTAAAATATTATCATAGTGTTAACAATAGATTTCCTGTGATATATCTTTTAAAAGTAATCTAATTAAGATCAGATTTTCTAATGCTTAATATTAGCCTCCATGGTACATGTTAATTCCCGAATTTTTTTCTATGTGTTTTAAGTCTTAATACATATATCCTTGAAATTAATGAAAATAAATGGCCTTTGCCCATGGTCTAGAAAGTCCTCCTCATGGTCAAGGATGGTGATTTTAGAACTTCATACTTGCTGGACACGATAGACCTCAATGAGTGAATTCTATCAATGATAATTGATACACTTGAACATTGTTCAGGATGTATCACCAGGGACAGGCCACAAACAATCCAAACGACATAAAACCCAAATTTACAAATTTATATAGACTGCTCTGGGATGAGGAATTTTGGTTAATTGATTTTCCTCATTAGCTTAAAGCGAATGAAAAGCTTTTTACTCTTCTGTCCCTGAACTTAAATTTATCTTCAAAATGCTTTAGTTCATCTCTCCAGTTTTAGCATTCTAAAGGGTTCAAAATGGAATGGATCTATAATATGAAGAATCATGCAGTACCTAGCAGTCACGAGTTTAAAGATCCATTCTGATTGCACCCGATGGAAAATGTGGACGTTGCACATGTCAGTAAAGAAAATGGCCGCGTATGCACTTTAGGTCCTACTGAATGTGCATTTGTTTTTTTCTTTGCGTAATAGACTTAAAACTGTGAACTTGTTCTGTTGTTATTTGCCAACAGATTTTCTTTAAAGCAGGGTTTGCTCTTTTCCAAAGCACTCCTAGTTCCAAGCACTCATCAACAAGAAAAAATAAAATCCATTAAATCAATGTTTGGAGAAGCTGGGTTCTTAGTTGGCATTTCACTGTTCTTGGTCACCAGAATGAACTCGTTAGAGCCAGAGTGCTGATAGAAGTTTTCAGTAGGAACCCTTAACCATGGCAGTGTTATCAGTGAGTTTGCTGTTTTTCCCTAAAGCCTGTGTAGTTTCCATTCTTTCCTAAAGAAACAGCATCTTCAACTTTCACAGGGCAGTCTAAAGTTTCATTTCTAAATCGCTAGAGCTCCAGCGAGGTCATGTCTTTGTGCATGTCACCACTGGATACTCTTGCACTGTTGTTCTAACACCGAGTGAGCCGCACAGTTTCCCCTCAGCATTCCACATGTGCAAGAGAGTATATTTTTCTTAGTGCCTAAGTGCTTGGCAGAACTCTGATTCCCAGGGTATTTGGGCTATGTTGTTCTGAATTTTCATCACCAATCATATTATTTACTTTCAGACCATAAAAAGTCACAAAAAAGAATTTGGGAGACTCATATTTAATAGGACTCTAGGGAGGAATGGCAGGATGAGAGGTGAAGAGAGGAGGAGAGGCCAATGACATTTTCAAACACCAGTAGGTAGAGTTTTGATTCTAGCATGATGCTAATAATACAATTAATAGTAGTACACACATTTCAGTGTAACCATGCTGAATATTAGCCTTAAAGTTAAATTAGCATTTGGCTTTTAGAAAATATAAATTTTGTCATATTACCTGTACTTGCCAGAAAACAATTTAGAATACACTGTAATGTACACATGTATGATCAACACATCCAGCCAAATTTCCTTTCAGTCTAACATGTGGCTGTTCATCGCTTTATTTTACAAATTTGGATCCCTGGGTGACTCCTCCTCAGAGATCAGGCAGGGTTGGGGGGGGAGGGTGTTACGGAGGGAAGAAGTGGGGTGGGAGGTTGGTGAGAGCAGGCATCTACTAATGGCGGCACTACGTAACATGTCACATTCCAATAATGATATCCCATAATCCACCTATAATATTTTTATAACCCATTTTTTAAAAGTAAGAAATGAGCAATATGTTCCCTTTTAGGAAATATGTTCTTTCTTACCCACTGGCTTTTATTTCACCCATTATAATGGATTTCAACAACTTAATTTGCAGTGCCCTTTGCCAACTGTTTGAGAAGTAACACAATTACAAACCCAGCTATATGTGATTAACAGGATAATTTTACCTCATAGATATACAACATTTGGGATTTATTGTTATGGGACTATTTTTAAGAGCTAACCATGATTCTAATAACAGTTTAACCTCAGTAAAATGGTTTTGCAGCTTTGCTAGGTCTAAGGAATGTTTCATCTATTTGGGATTTCTTGTTCACTAGTAACTCAATTATTATTATGTTTTACTCTTTCATCAGGAGACAGAATTTTATTAATGATGAAATAAGCATGGTAAATCACTTTTTTAAAGGAGAAAACATCCCAACCTAGGTGCTATATATATTCTTTACTTCTTCTTCAATGCCAAGCTCAAGTTGATGTGCTCGTCTTAGACTTTTCCTAGACTACCATCAAGACTGATTGGTCTTTCACCTTGCCGTTTCACGTCACTCTATATATATGTTATATTTTTATGAAGGCAGCAAATAGGATGATTAAGTGCATGAATTCTTGAAACATACTTCCTGGTTTTGAATCCTGGTTCTGCTACCTTAGTATTTGTGTTGTCTTAAGCAAATTCTATCACCATTCTGTCTCAATTTCCTCATCTATAAAACAGGAGAATAGCAATACCTGACTAATAAGGTCTTGAAGATTAGATGAGTAAGTCTATAAAAGAAGTTATAAAGTTATCTGGCATATAAGTAGTCCTGGGTAAGTATGTGCTACTTTTCTCTTGATAGATAGATGATAGATAGATAGATAGATAGATAAAGTTGTAGACCTCTATCTATATATAGAGTTGTAAATAATTATATTTAAAAGATATATGTATCTTTTTAATTTTTAATACAATTATTTGTTCAAGTGTGTATCTCTCTCAGTAGGGTATGCTTTATTTAATACCAAGGGCATGTCATTTGTTTTTGTATACTAAACCTTTCAAACTCTCTTAAAAATGGTAGGTGTTTAATAAATACTAACTGATATAATGTTGGGATTGAAGACCCTAAGGAGGCCCATAAATGAGCTTCAGGAATTCCACAACTTGAAATTTTTTATGTGTATTCTTTTTCTGAGGCAAGTATTCATACCATTCATCAAATTCTTAATTAAACTATGTGCAAAAGTACTAAGGAAAGAATCTTCTAAGCTTTAACAACAATTAAAAAATTTCTGAGTCCATTTGGAATGTGTAATTTAAAAATTATATAAAAATTTACCAAAAACCCAAAGTAATGTGACGTCTTCACTATTTCCTTTGTTCATCTTAATTTATCCATAAGGAATTTTTGAAATTCAAATTTATACACACACACATACATATACATGAATTAATTAAAAGCTAGGATGGTATTGGTGAAACAGAATATTTAGTCCCTATTCTTGAAAGAGTAATGGTATTTTTGTGAAAGTCAAAGGAATAAAATTAACTGTTTGGGCTAAGGAATAAACCATTAAGTCACTTTTGAATACATTCATGGTAATAGGATGCACAAACTGAAAACTTTCATTGAAGACTTCAGCCCCAGCAGTACACAGATAAATGATTGCTTTAGAGTAGATCACCAGAAATACCATAAAATAGTTGACCGAGTGTAGTATTTGTTAAAATGCCATGTTTCAATCAAAGAGAAATTTCTCAATACAAGGATTTGAAGCCCTAACTTTTATAGACCTATTAGTCAAAATTCCAACATTCACATTGAGCCTGCACTGTTCCTTGTAATGATTTTAAGGTAGCCTTGAAAAAAACAAAACAAACAAACAAAAAAAGGAAAAATAAAGAAAAATGGAATATTGGGATTAGTCCTTAAACTGCTACTAAACCAAACTAAATCTCTATCAATATTGAATGCATTTATTTCTTTTTAAAATTTTTATTTATTTATTTATTTGAGAGAAAGAGAGAGCACAAATAAGGGGAGCACCAGAGGGAGAGGGAGAAGCAGGCTCCCCACTGAGCAGGGAGCCCAATGCAGGACTCCATCCCAGGACCCTGAGATCATGACCTGAGCCGAAGGCAGATACTTAACAACTGAGCCACCCAGGCACCCCTGAATGTATTAATTTCTATTATCCATGTGAGTGTGTATGGGGAGTGGAATGGGCATGGATATGTCAGCTTAGACTCTCAAATAGAAACTCTAGAGATCACTAAATAATATACAAAACTCTTTCTTCATTGTTAGAGAAGAGGTTCTCACCAAGTAATCTTCATTTGTTATATGTCTTTCAGAAATTCACTTTATCGATGATTTTTTATTGCTTTCTACATCTGCTTTTGTCAAAAGCAGACCAAAATAGGTTTCTATAGTGCCAAAACACCACTACCACAAACAACAAACAACAAATAAATGAAAACAACTTCCTCCCTCTACCAATAACCTACTCTCCCAAATTAAGCAAAGGATATTATGCAAATATCCTGATAGTCATTTTGAGCCAAGATAGTCAAAGGAGAAAAGAAATAGTGATTAAGGAAACAAGGCCTCTTGTCTTGCATAATCATTTGAAACGTGGAAAAGTTAAAGATTGCACTTTTCTCATGGGTTTGTAGGATGCCATAAAAGAGAAAAGAATAAATGAAAGAAAATGCTGCACTTGCTTCAAATATCACACAGTGTCACTGGGGAGAGGAATGTGAAGTTGCTGTGGGTACGTACAAAGCATGGACATGAGTAGAACATATCCACCTCCTTCATTCAAGAGATGCTTGTTAAGAGTTAAAAATTCCGATTACATATTGTAATTATAATATGATCAATTAATTTTAGAAATGACACAAAAGATTTTTATCTTTTAATTATGTAATTTTTTTCATAAATTTACTGTATGCCACAGTAAATTTCTTGTAGCATTTCATAAGACATCGCAATCAAATCAAATAATTTAAAAAGCTATGGGTGTATGCAATATAACCATTATGACATATGCTACGACAGGCTTATTCAAGTGAGCTAGATAAACAAAAAACAATATATAGATATATGAGTCATAATTAATGACATTTCTTTTTTCTTTTTAGTTTTGATATTAAAGAGAAAAACATGGGCTGAACATATCTCAAGACACTGATGTCTTTGCACAAGTGTTGCTTGTTGTTCAAGGTTCACTTTATTATCCCTTGGGGTTCATATGGTTCACTTTTTTGGTGCATAAAATAATGTAGTTCTTCTGCACCAAATAGGAATTCTTTTGTTTAACACTTATTCCCTATTTTTCTCTTGCCTATCACTGCCCCCAAAATAAGAGTGCTACTGTGAGGGGCGCCTAGGTGGTTCACTAGCGTAAGCATCGAACTCTTGGTTTTGGCTCAGGTCCCGATCTCAGAGTCCTGAGATGGAGTCCCACTTAGGTTTCCATTCTCAGTGCAGCATCGGCTTGAGATCCTCTCTCTCTTCCTTCCTCTGTGCCCCTCCCCTCTCTCATGCTTGCTCCCTTTTCTCTTAAAAAAAAAAATAAAGAGGGCTACTACTTTCACATTATGACAGCATAGCCCAGTAGAATTGAGCATGAGCTTTAGAAGACTGATATGGATTTCAATCCAGGAATCACATTTGCAAGCACAGAAATATTGGGCAAATTATATAACCCCTCTGACATTCAATTTCTGGGAAATAAAGGAATAAAAAGTTACAACAATGACAACAATGTTAATAAAAATAAGCCTTCTTTCTCCAAAAGGTTGTTGAATTAAGTAAAACAGTCTTTGCAAAGTGCCTCGTACAGTATTTTGTCCCCATGACGGTCTCAATATAGTATCACAAATCATTTTACTGGTAATAAATAAACACCATTAATATTCAGCATGAATAAATAGTGTATTATATTGATGGAACAAATACCTGTATTATTCACTGCAAATTCAACCAGCAATTATATTAGAATTTCTGCAGGTTTGAATGATAAATTTGACCAAACTGAAGTCTCTTTAAAATGAAAAGCTATATATTCCATGATTATCTTCTTAAAATAATTATTTTTTAATAAATTTAAGGATTTTAAAAATTCATGCTTATAATTAAAAGCATTAAAATCCACTTTTAAGCTCAAAGGTTTGTCTACTTTGGTTTTTCTAAGAAAAAGTAGAAAATAAATTTTACATAATTTGCCATTTTAAGGAAATTGGCATAATATTTATGATATTTACAATCTTTCCCTGATGTGGTCTATAGTTCACAGAACCACAATTTAAAATAAAGAAGAGATAAAATATGATCAGTGAATACTATTTGAAGAACATAAGTATCACTGAATTAGATTATGGAAATGAGCTGAACAATATACTATGAACATAGTTATAAGATGCTTTCTAACATAGTATGCAAATGTGGAAATTGCATTTGATTTAGAACCAAATTCTGCCATTTTTAGAATTTACTACCATCAGTGTTCATTTTGCATGAATGTCTGTGCAATATTTTTTATTGTTTTTTTGGGGGCTCCCTTCCTGCATGTTAGAAACTGGTTGTGCCACTATTCATTTATGCAGTAAAGAAAATATTAATACAATATTTAGCTATTTTTATTTTTCCTATTGACTATACATTTAAGTCAATCAACTTTTAATTATAATTAACTACCATCATAAGGTAGTCATGAAGGAAATAGTCAATGGATACTGGACCATCTATCTGGATAAAATCGGACTTAATAGACAACCATTTCCAAGCTTTTATTCTTCTAATTTAAATTAAACGAGTCGTCCTGAATTCTACTGAAAAATGCTGTCTCCCTTACTTTTTCTTGCGCTTATATTCAAGTATTCCCAAAGTCTCTTGATTGAACCCTTAAATGCCTCATATATTTTCTGATTATTCCTTCAGTTTCTGCCTTAGTTTGGGCCTACATTGTCTCTCATCAGTATTATTATTATTTTACCACCCAAAGTTGCCACAGTAGCTCCAAGCCCACAGTTTCTTGATCTGTACTCAAAAATCAAATCTGATTATGTCACTTCTCAGCTTATAATCTTCAATTATTCCCACTGAACCAAGCGATAATCTCAATTTCTTCATAAAACATACACTTATTTTTTTATTTCTGCCACTCTTCCTATTGAAGCTTCTCCTTCAATGATAGTATAGCATAATGGCTCCAAAGACTCCCTTCCCTTTATCTCCAGGTGGCAATGTGTGTATGATTCTTTGACACTTAGCTGAAATGTCGTTTATTCTAGGAAGTCTTCTAAGATACTCTTCATATCTCTTTACTTCCATCACACGCTAAGTATAATTCTACTTAAACCTATAATAGTTATTATATTGCACTGCAATTTGGTACATTTTTATTTACCTCATTAAATTTCACACTTTTCAAGGATTTTTCTAAAGAAAGTATATCTGGTTTTAAATGTTACTTAACTATGCACATAAAAGCATAAAAAAGTATGAAGATTATATATATGGAATATAAAAGATATATAAAAGATGTGTAAAAGACAAACATATAGAGGTATAAAAGATATAGGCATATAAAACTTATGTATATGTATATATATGTATATATATTTCTTATCAATTAAATACCTCAAAAGGTTATCACTTTGTCATAAGTTAAATAGCTCAAAAGGTCTAAACATAACTCTCCTGAAATAAGTTATATGTTTAACATTTTGTTCATTCATTTTCCAATAAACTCTCCTTTCCTGACCTCTTGGATCCATAAATTAGAATATCCATAGTCCTTTTAATTTTCAAAATTATCTTCTAATTATTTAGGTAAACCCTATAATATGGCTATAAAGAAGGTGGCTGACAAACTGCAGTGCAGCGAATCTAAATCTATTTTTAGACAATCCAAAGTAATGCTGTTTGTGACAAACATACAGTGGTTTATTTTATATACCCTCCTAATAATACATGAAGCATGAATTACAGATATGAAGGCATATTAAAAAAGCAACAAAAATAATACACCAACACATATGAGGAAAGTGAAGTGAAATGGAGGTTGCAAAAAGAAATATATAAAGAAAAGATACAGAGAGCAAATGGAAAGTCCTGAAAGATAAATTAACGTATGCCCAAAGGCAATGAATGCCACTTAGTTATAAATATACTGGAAATAAAAATGGAGCCAATTAGTATGAACAAGAAAATACAAAAATAATCAAGAATAAGGAATAGCTATATACAGGTTAAGTTGCATAAGATTCAAAACAGGATGGGGAAGATTATAAAATGAAGTGAAAGAGGTACAAAATGATAAGAAAGGAAAGGTGGCAAATGAAAGGAAAATTGTAACCATGATAAAGATAAATAAAATGACATTTTTCAACTGTAGGAAAGGCAAGAGGTCAGACCCTGAAAAGATGGAAGAGATAATTTATTGACAGCAAAGGTAGAGGAGCTGATAAAACAAAATTAATTCTTTTTCTGCCTCAGTGTCCACAAATAGTGGAGAGGCTCACATGGCAAACACAGGCATACATTTCCCAAGAGGTAGAAAAGAAATGTCGAAGGAAATTAAGATTGCTATGGAATGTCTAATCAACTGAAGTGTATTTCTTTTTCTACTGTGTGTGTTCATTCTATTTAAAAATAAAAGGTAAAATGAAACAATATTACTACCACACATCGGCTACAATAAGCATTTTCAGAGCTGATGGTTACAGCCCCAAATCTGCCAGTTACATGACGAATATAAATGACATTTTACAAAATATCTTTAAGAAAAATGTGGTAAACACCAGGACAGCAGAGTAGAGTTAAAAGAAGTTGCTGAAGACAGATAAATATCTAAGTCATGCTTCATATATTTTATTTTAAAATTCAGGAGGAATAAATAATTAGATAACCAGTATTTTTTTCAATTGGAGTTTTTTCTTCAGATTTTAAGTTTTGCTTTAAAGCTTATTTGAATTCAATTTCCATATGACTATTTGAAGAATTAAGCTAAAAAATGCAGATTATATAATTCAATTCTTCAAAGAAAATTCATACCAAAAAATGACAATATGATTCTCAAATGCATAATTTTGGGGTATTTTAAGTTTATGATCAACACTACCTACAACTCTGACCTTAACATAAAAGGTTATTTTTCTTATGAAGCCTTTATCAAATAAACTAACTATTGTTATTATGGATTTGTGATCTTGATTTCTATTACACAGAACCTGAACTGAGATCCAAATTTTTTTGCGTATATATTCTTAAATAGTTATAAAAAAACAATAGATTTTATGTAGTTTGAGTGCTATAAACATGCTAAGTAGAAACTAAGAAAGCTCACATCTCATTATTGTCCTATCTAGTTGATCACAGCAAAGTATGTATTTTATTAGGCAAGGTTCTATACACACTTCTGTAGATTTTCCACAATGTAAGTTATTTTTCAGTAGTTTTACATAAAAAAAGAACTATTAAAAAAACTGATTCAACATGTACATACACAGGATCTATTGCTTGAAAAAATACCATATTAGATGCTGTAAGGATATAAAATTTGAGTGGGAATTTGATGCATAAGGGAGAAAACATATATCTGTGCTGCTATAATCAAGATAGAGACTGAAAACCACCATAAAAGAGGTTCAGATAAAATGCCAAAGGAATTTGGAAAACAGAGAGATGTATGACAATAAACCTTCCACTCAATTGGTCTTTTAAATTTTTTTAGAATAAAGTGAGTCTGTATATTGAAGGATGGGCTAGACAGATGGAAATGAGGAATAAAGAACTTTCCAGAAGAAAAATCAAGAAGTCAAAACAAGGAGGTGATAAAGGGGCTAACATCTATTGTTTCTAGCATGTCACGATGTTTTAAACACCTCCTGCCATTGATCCTCAGACTAGTTCTCCATTAAGGCCAGAACATAGTTGTGACTGTGGCTTCACAGAGTAAATTCTTTATAATGTAGATAGGATTCTTCTTATTTTATAAGGCAATTTAAAGTTAGAGATGTTTTAAAGTATTGCCTGAGATCCTCGAAGTCCTAAACGAGGAGCCAAGATTTAATTTGAGGAAGTTCTAGCTTTATAATTCAGGCTCTATCAATATCTTGGTGGAGAATTCACTATCAAACACATAAAAGACAAGGATTAGAGATCAGGATGAACATGAAGGTCGGGTGCAGGTCATGACACAGAATCCCTGCGTGCTTAAAAACGCACAATTGTGGCAATCTCCAGATGGGGGCATTAGCATTTTCCACACAGAAACTACCCACCAAAAAGAAAGACAAAGAAAGCTGAATCAAGAATCTAGAGATTTTAATCTGAAAATATTTAATCTGTCAAATTTCTCGAAGACCCAAACTAACAGAACCATGGGACAAATCCTTGGGATTCCTTTGGAAAGCATTTGCTGAACACTCACTCTGTCCTAATAGGTGGTCTGGCTGGCATCTTATTCATTTTATCCCTTACGGATTGGGTGGAACAGAAGCTAAAGGTGGAAACAGAAGTAGTCATAAAATAAGACAAAATATAAGAGTTAGGTGCCATAGGGTTTTAACAAAAATTAGATGATCAGTTGTCTTTCATATTACAGAGAATTTTAGAATAACATTTCTTCTCCTTATTCTGGCATGCCACATCCTCTGTGATAGAAGGGCCGAAGACTACCACCATTAATTCCAACTCCCTTTCCTGCCCTCTTTGCCTCACTGGAATGAAATTAGTTATTCAAACTGGGTCACATATCCCATGATCTCCTTACTCATACCTCGCTTACATTGTTCTTCCAGCTTGAAATTCTGTCCTTCTTTTCTCTTTCTTTCTTTCCTTCTTTCTCCTTCTTTCCTTCCTTCCTTTCTTCCCTTTTATTTCTTCCCTTTTCCTTCTTCCTTCCTTTTCGTCTTTCTTTTCTTTCTTTCTTTCTTTCTTTCTTTCTTTCTTTCTTTCTTTCTTTCTTTCTTTCTCCTTCCTTCCTTTTTCTTCCTTCTTCTTTCTTCCTCTTCATTCTTTCTTTCTTTTTCTTTCTTTCTTTTCCTTCTTTCTTTCTCCTTCCTTCCTTCCTCTCTTCCCTCCTTCTCCCTCTTCTCCTCCTTCTTCTTACTCCCTCTCCCTCTTCTTCCTCCTCCTTCTTCCTCTTCTTTTCCTTTCTTCCTTCACTGTTTGAACATGTAAATCTCTACATATACTTCTTGATATTGTAATCCATGACCCCTACTAGACATTCATTGGGTCATAATTTCTTCCACGTCTGAAATTTCAGCATTTATTTGGTGCTTATAATATGTTGCATATAATTGCTATGGACATACTACAAACATTATGCTCATGTTTTATATCTTTTATTAGGCTTCAAATTTTTCAGAAAGTACTCAGTATTTCTTAAATAAATATATGGTGTGTTGGAAGATTTACCCTTCAAATGATCTCTAAGTGATCTTTAAATGATCTCTAAACCATTTCTATGAGAAGACAAAATAATTTCCAAGTAAATATTCAAGGAAGGAAAAAAAAGAATTTTATTTAATAGCACAAGATTAAGGTCGCTCTGTGCCTAAAATAAGCCAAGTAATTTTACCATAGACTAATGCTAACCAGGAACTGTTCATTGAGATCTCTAAGATTAGAAAGAACGTTATTCAGAAGTCTGTTGGTGGACAACTAAATGTTTGGTCATTTCTGCTGTTTTTTTCTCTTCAACTTATACTTCTCTGGCTTCTTCCTCTGTGAAGAGAGTTGCAAGCAGAGATTTGACTTTGTAAGCGCTCTATAGGACACACCAGATACCTTGTAAGGTCCTTCTCTACTCTAGCAATCTATTTTTTTAATGCTTGCTCATGGATATCACCAATCAGTCTAAATCTTAAGATAAAAGTCATGGTAATTCTTCCACTGTTCATTAATTAGTAGCAATCCTTAAATTCATAATGTTCTAAATTTCACTAATTCATACTGTATTTCCTGTGTGATGCTATCACATTCACCCAATAAGAATATATTGGGCTTCTACTGTTTGGGACCCTGTTCTAGATTTTGGGGATCCTGCAATGAGCAAGACAGACAAGTCCCATTTTGTGAAGAAGCTGGCATTTTGGTGATTTTGAAGAAGACAGACAAGATATTGATTAACAAACAAATAGAAATACATAATGGTAGGTATTATTCAGACGATTAAAATAGCAAAGGACTAAGTGGCAGCTTTTAGAAACAGAAAGACCTGGCAAATAGATAAAATTTGAATGTGGGAAAGAAGAAAACTATACAAAGATGAAGAACAAGAATGTTCTACTCAGAGGAAACAGTAGGGGCACAACCTGCAAGAAAAACTGAGTTATTATATCCAGGAAAATGAAAGAAGAAGAACAGTGTGGCTGGAGCAAAGTGAGAAGAGAGAGTGGAATGAGATGGGACAGAATATTTCTAAGGAGCTGAATTATGCAGGATATACCAAAACAGGAATTAGATATTCATATTTTATTCTAGATACAATGAAAATTATTATAAAGCTTTGACAAGGTAAGTAGCATGATTTCATTCACATATTCAAAAGATCACTCTGGCTTCTGTTGAAGAATGGATGATAAGAGGGTTAGAACAGAAATATGGTGACAGCTAGAAGGTTATTACAGTATTGTGGACAATGATGATGGCGACTTGGACCCAGAGTGTTTCAATGGGCATAGAAAAAGGTAAATGCATTGAGGCTGTTTTGATGTAGGTCCAAGAGGTCACACTGATGATTTAATTGGGTTGGATTTTGATAGGAGTCCAGAATGAATCCTAGTTTTTACATTGAAAAACTAAGTGGTTGGAATGCTATGTTTATCAGGATGGGAAATACCAAGAGAGAAACATACTTGAGTGGAAAAGAAAACACGTATTCTTATTTAGTCTTGTTGCTTTAGAATATGTATAAACAATCCAAATGGGGACATCAAAGAGGCTATTGAATGTATAGGTCTAGAGATCTATGATCAAGACTGGATGAAGAGATTTGAGTGTAGGCAGCATGTAGATAATAATTTCAAGCCATAGTACTGAATAAGATCAATTAGGCAATGGTACACATTAAGGAGATAAAGAGGTGAAGACCAAGCCCTGGGTAATTCTACAAATAAGAAATGGAGAGGAAGAGGCAGAAACCAAAGAGATGGAAGAAACATCCCTGAAAGCCTGATGCCAAAGAAACCAACAGAAGAAGATATTTCAGGAATGGAGAGGTCAACTATGCCAAATACTGCCTTTTGCCAAATAGTAGCCTGGGCCTTGGAGGTACAAAGAGGAATATAACCTAATTCCTGAACTTAAAGTTTATATTTAAATTGTGGAGACAGAGAAACAGACAATTTCACTCTGATGCATAATTGTGATAGTTAAAGGTGTTATGGAAGCATATTAGAAGACCATGCCTACCAAGAATTCATAGAGTAATTAGGAATGGCCATTTGCAGAATGTGTCATCTAAATGGAATACAAGAAAGAGGTTGATAAGAGAAAAATTAGAAGATGTGGACACGTAGAAGAACATTCCTGGTAAACAGAATAGTTTATGAAAAACCAATGAAAGGAGAAGGTGCAAAGTTTGGCAACTGTAGGAATGCTTGTAGTGTGGAAAGAACTTAGTTATAGCATAGGATACACATATATACATATAAATAGATAGAGATATAGATACAAATTAGATAGATAGATAGATAGATAGATAGATAGATGATAGATAGATAGATAGATAGATAGATAGATAGATAGATAGATAGAAAGACAAGCAGGGGCCAAATCATGGAGAGCTTTGAAAGTTACAGTGGCGAGTTGGAAATTCTTTCTAAAAGCTCTGATGAGTCATGGGGGACTTATGAAAAGTGGATAACGAGGAACACAATTTGCATTTTAGGATAATCTGACAGGCAGTCAGCCCCCAAAGTATGGCTTAAAGTGAGTCAAGAAGGCTGATACAAATATTTTTTAAGAACCTGTGGTAGAAATTCAATCAAGAAATGATGAGTACTTGAACTAAGGAAAAAGAAGTATTTTTAAAAATCGTAATTAAGTCCATCAAAGTCCATGTATTTTGTAATAGATAATAAATAGTAAAGATATCCACTACTTATAATTAAGATAATGGGTAAGTTTGAGCCAGTAAATGGAGCTCCCTAATTTGGAATTTGGTCAGCAAAAACTGGTAAATAATTCCTGACAGATGGTAACACAGAATCTTCCATGACCATTAACATCAAGATCTCTGCTTTATGCTTCATCCAAGAGACACAACTTCTGACAACGTAGTCATTACAATTCCATAAGAGGTCATTTGCCATAAAAGTACTATTCCCTCCTAAGGAAATATAGAGGTCTCTCTTAATTGATGTTCATGATAATGTTGATGAATAATATAATAATTATTTGGAGGTTTTATATACCATGTAAGAATTGGCATATGCCTCTTTGCAGCTTAATAGGTAACATATCAAAATGCTAAAGATTTAACTAGAGATCAGAAGTCACCTTGAAGGATGTTAATAAATTGGCTTTTTAGTTCAATCTGCAGTACATTTTTTGCTTGTGTAGCTCACTTCTGCTTCTCACTTTCTTCCTAGCGTCTATAGATATAGCTCCTCTCTTTGCTCATTTCCAGGACCTTAGATTCCCCCATTTCCTAGTGTGGAACTCATACATGGTACAGAGCCATGGTATTTCCTGTGGCTTTGTCCTGAGAAAATGTTACAAAATTTTGCTTGGAGGCTTGTATTTGAAATATTTCCCATTGTTAATGTCTCAATTTAATTTGGCCAAAATATACTTTAAATTGTGTATAAAAATTATCCAATAGAAGAGTTAAAACATAAAACATTAGGAACCCATATAAATGTTCATCCTGTTAAAAAAACGTTATCCCTGTTAACTGGTGTCAAATATTGCCTGAACTACTTACTTGATAATTAATTATGTATTGCCCAGAGAAATCACCTGTATTGTGCGACTTGTTGGCACTTCACTCTGTTATTTACCTCTTCAGATTATCTCTCTAGCTTCACATAGTCACAGAATGTTTTGTAGGTGATCATTTACTAGTTATCATTAGGCAAATACTATAATTGTATGGATGAGGAAATTGAGGTCCAGAGCTGTAAATACCTTTTATATTTCTATAGTCAGCAAGTGGCAGGGAAGGAATATAAACCTAAGCTTCCTGTTTTCAAGTCAAATGTCTTTGTTTAAAACTCTTTAAAAAAAAGATTTTATTTATTTGTTTGAGAGAGAGAGAAACAGATAACAATAGAGAGCACAAACCAGGAGGAAAGGGAGAAGCAGGCTAGGACTCAATCCCAGGACCCTGGGATCATGACCTGAGCCAACGGCAGATGCTTAACCAACTGAGCCACCCAGGCACCTCTGTTTAAAAACTCTTGAGGGGAAAATCTGCTTTATAATTCTTTGTGTTGCCTTCAGCTCTTAGTAAAACATCTTCCAACTCTTGTTGATTTGTTGATTTTTAAATTGTTGGCGCCCACATAGATCTAGATGAATCTTCTGATATTAAGAGAAAAGTGCTTTCATAGGAAATTTGCATTATTAAAAGCAAATTTTAAAGTTTGGTTTCTTTCTGTTCATATCTGAAAACAGAAATCACATTGATTCAGTCACCTCCTGGCCTGTTTAAAAGCCTATGAAATTATCCCTCCCTCAAAAAAAGAAAAAGATAAGTAGATGTCAATATCACAAGATCTGTCTTCATTTTAGATTTAGGAGTGAACTACTTTATGATGCCATTTTACAGGAAAATTTTCCTATTAAAATCATGAAATAAATTTTTTGCCGGAAATATCATTATATACATTAGAGTTTATTTTTGCAATATAGACTAAGATAAAAGTTAAAAATAGTCATATTATTATATGGATAACAACTATATATAATATTTATAAAATGTATTAATAGTGAAGATTTTTGCTCTTACATATCCTTTTGTAAATACTGGCCTAAACATATTGCGTATCCAGACACATTTCTTAAATTCTAAGGTGAGGTGGAAAAAGATGTTTCTATATTTCTTTTAGATGTTTTTATATATTTTAAAGTGTATCCCTTCATATCAATTTTTGAAGAACATAATTTTACCAGGAAAGGACATATTGAGGGATAGAGGGCATTAGCCAGAAATGAATTCCAAAGAGATTCATAAAGAGAAGAAATTAAGATGTTTCCTAAGTAAAAATAAAGATGTTAATACTTTTCAAAAAAGGGGGATAAAAGAGAAAAATGAAAAGATTCATTCCAAAGTGGAGTGTTCAAGTTATTCCTACGCATGCACACAGTGTTGGTGGCATTCTATCAACTTGGGGAATGTAGGTAGTACCATGGGCTAATGACAGGCTCTATGACATTCGCTTCTGTTAAAGAACTTCAATGCAAGTACTCCTAAGAATGATTTGCAAGGAAAGGGTGCTGCCGAAGAGAATGAGGACCATGAAAATTCAGTGGAGACAACTAAGGAATTCCGCTACGCCCACCAAGTAGACTGAAACATGTTTTTAAAAAATATTTGTGGTACAGCACAAGCCACAATCAAAAAATTTTGCTCATTCTTATATCAGATTATGATGTAGATAGAACATATTTAAGTCAATCTCACCCGGGTGGAATACGTTGATATCTTATATATGTTTTGTTTTACATGAATTGCTCCATGATTTCGATTTACTAGATATGTATGCATTTTATCGGTTTTTTTTTTACATTAAACAGATGGCAGTTACTATCCCTTTTATTATAAATGATTAGAATTTGGCTACCCACTCAATATTTTTATTTTGTCTTTCTGAGTCATAATGTCTATGTTGATGATGAACCCCACTCACACATATAAAAACATACATATACATGCATAAGTATTATATATAGAAAAAATTAACTCTAATCATTTAATATTCTGCAAGAATAACTTATAGAGGAGCATATGTTAATATAGATATAGACGTTGCAGAGCTATGTATTTCCTTATAGAGGGAAAATATTTCATATATCCTATAAATACACTGCACGTATGAAATATTTTCCTTCTATAAGGTCCAGGTTTGTAAGGGGGGGCGGAAAGCCTTTTCCTCTAAAACAAATGGTTCCTCTTTCCTGTTTTCTACTTTATATAGTCCCTTTCAATCACAAAAATATAATTCATTTTAAATGTATTTTTGCATAAGGTCATATTAAATGTGGCTTTTCATTATTGGTTTTGATGATTTTTGAAGATTTTTGTATTTAGATGGCATACACATTTTCAATCATGTCTTAATTACTTTTAAAAATGCTGCACTGGCTTAGGGACAAGACAGATAACTTGTTAAGCATTTGAAATTTCTGAGCTGTTTTCTCAGTTCTGGCAGTCACTACCCAAGTCCAGATTGTAACCTCCTTTCTGCCTCCAAAGCCTGCCTTGGCTCCGTGTCCAGTGAGGGATTATGGATTTAGCAAGGAAGGTAAGTGTGACTACAAGCATTGGCTCACCATCTGCTCCCCAGCAGAGCATGGGCCAACCTGCATCGCCTGCAGCAAGACCAGGGCACTGTTCTCCAGCCAGTCCCTTTCCAACCTGGCTCAAAACACACATCACATTCAGTCAGATGATTAGGTCTAAGTAGTCCATATGTAACAGAATATTTTTCCTAAATACCAAAATGAAAACAAAATGAATGCCATTTTTTCATTCTCCTTACTCGATACATCAAGTTTTACACAAATAAATACTCTCTTAAGGTTTATGCAAATTCTAGAAAAATAAAACTATGCATTATTTAGCAGTTCTCCTATTTCAAGATCTAACAGACTTTATTCACAGCATGTTTTTCCCTAGTTTATGCTGGCCTTCTTTTCTGATTCGACTTTTTAATTCATCTTTTTAAATTATTCCTTTTTAAATCATTATCTTATGTGTCTTCATAGATTTTCATGTATTAATCTATTATTAATTTTACTATACTCAACTTAATCTTAAATTGTTTAAAGCTCTTTTAAGAGTAAACACTCGCCTATGTTTTAAGGAGAGCTTGTACTTTAGCATTTTGCGCATTTGATCCAGTTGCCTCACTCAAACTTAAGTGTCAAATAAATTATAATTTTATTACGGGCATTTTATGCACAGAATAAGCAAGCACCGAACAGGAAAGTTAACCTTTGGGTTCAAGAATCAGGATTATTTTTCAGTTCTCAAGAACTGAGAGATTTCTAGGCACCTACATTAACACATTTTCTTTCTTTCTTGAATTTATCAATGATATGCTATTACACATTTTTGTATTTGTTTCAGGTCAAGTGCTTTAAAAAAAAAAAAGATTTCCATAAATAGCAGAAAAACACGCAATTGAAAGTAGCTTTCTGCTTCCTTTAGCCCTGTTGCTGATTTGAGCACACACAGTGAACATGAAAATAAGCTGAACAAACATCTCACCCTTTTTACTTAAACTGTTGTCTGCCTGACTGCTGAATGCACACAGAAAACAATCTAAAATTGTATAACCCATAATACAGTATATTAAATTACAACATTGGTCAGTAATGGAAACTTATTCCCAGATATGAATTATTTACAGCCCATTTAAGTAATCCATATTCAGGTGTGGCAATGAAAAAAAGTGCAACATAAATCTTTAATGCTGACCGGTTGAGAGAGCAGAGCTGAGGATTACAGACATTTTAAAGAAAAAAACTAAACGAATTGATATAGCCTGTTCAGTGGCTTACTGCACCGGCGTGCTAATAAATTGACGGATGGCATGTCAGGGGTAGGAGTTGAAATCCCAGCATTTCTAACTAAGGCGGGATCTAATATCAGACTACCAAAATAAGGAGTTTCTGAACCTGGTTGTCACAGGAAACAGCCTGTGCATCGTTTTGTGTATGCAAGTGTTCAAAGTATCATATTTTAACAGGAAAATCCATGAAGGATTTCTTTTTTTAATTAACTCAGTAACTGCATTAGTAATTTCAGCAAGCCACATAGCTTGTGTTGTAAAACAGAGAGGGTGTATTAAAGGTAAGCTTTTCTTGTTCTTTTTCATGGAGTTGGGTCCAATGCCTTATTTTGGGGAATAAACTTAACAAAGAAATCCCTTTAATCCTATTTTACATTTCCATAGTATATAGAATGGAATTCATCAACCAACTTAAAGGGGGAAAAGAAGCAAACAACTTCTGGAGTGTTTCGCACCATTTTTTATACAAATTGTGCAAGTTGTTAGCTACTTCAAACTGAAGTACAAAAGATCATGGGTGGAGGGAGGCTTTCTCAGTGCAATTTCTTTTGTTTCCTGGAGCAGTACCTATATTAATTCATCTTACAAAGATCATTGCTCAAGAACTAAATTTTGCATATATTAGGAAGCAGAATTAGCATTGCACTGTGTACAACATTCCATGCTAACTTCTCTCCAAGCAACCATTAAAGGTCATGTTTTGACGACTGAATGGCATGTCGGCACCTTGGTCCCCTGGAGAGGCATTCCCCAGGTACATGCAAAAGGTTATTAAATTACCTTCCAAGCAACACTATCTCTTCGGATGAAAATAATTACAGGCTTTTAGAGGCATCAGAATGCTTTCTTTCTTTCTTTCTTTCTTTTTTTTTTTTTAAATAAGATGAAGATGCAGTACCTAATGACCATTTTTGTGTGTGAGTCATATAGCCTGTCAGCGGTGACAGGACAAATGAGCGTAATGGCATAGCTTAAAGGGGAAAGGTTCATTTTAAATAGTGACAAATAATATTTAAATGGCATTGTTGGAGACCCATCATGCTTGTAAAATGTAGTTTGTATCTCTTCTTCATCCTTTAATTTCATCACTGTCAAATGGCATTAGCTGTTAACATCCAACATCAGGTGCAGATATAATTTTTAACTGTTAAATGTGCCCATAACCAAACATTATGTATCTTGATTTTTCCTTTTTTTTTTCTCTGTAGTTGGGTAACTCATTCCATAATTCAAAAAAAAATGTATCTAAGGGATTTGATTTTTTAAAGATGACTTTACTAGACGGGTAAAAATCATAGCTTTAAAATATAATTCCTTGCATGCTATTTCTTGTTGTCAAGGTTCAAAAGTAGAAATGATTTTAGGTTTAATGCAATTAGCAGATTGGGAGAGTATCATGAGGAAGATCACCAGATGTAGCAATTTGGCCAAAATAGTCATGGGCACAGCAATATAATGACACGTATATTATATAATCTTGGAGGAAGCTAGAGCACAAAATGGGTTGTCTTTTAAAGCAGATACATCACTTCAAAACATGTAATGAGGGTGGAGTACATCATTGCAGAATGAGATTTTTCTCTTCTAGATCTAGCTATGGAACTTGAACAAAGTTAACCAAAAGTCAACCCCATCTTTTAAATTTTCTTGAGATAATACATGCCATAATGAAAATAAATAACCACTGGGATATCCCGTGCACAGAATTACAGTTCTAATTTCAAACTTCCCTATAAAGCCTTCTAATTCTTAAATATTTTTACACAGCTTCATCACATTTATTGCTACTTTATTTTCAGATCACTTAAGCCAAAACTGGAGACAGTTTAGGTACCTTTGAGTTGTTAAAAGTTATAGCCAATTTTCTGAAAAATTATACCAGCTAAAAACACAACATTAAATATTTACCCTGTTGGATGTTAAAAAACGCTTACAATGAAAAATGTTCACATATTGACTATTCAAAATGGCCTTCACTTTGAAATTGTGAAATGGAAGGGATTGCAGATGTACAAGAATAAATATAAAAACAAATGAGTTGACTTGAAGTGTTGCCGGCTTTCATAAACATGCTACTGCAATAACATGTGACATTAATATTTAATTACAAAAGCACTGCTGCAAAATCTTTGAAATTAATGTTTTGCAAAATTAACATTCAGTGCACAGAAGCAAAGTCGTTCCAGGCGCGACTGTGATTAACAATGCCATTCACTTTACATATTATATTAATATATTATTCAAGCTACGAATTAACACCTCCTAATTTAAATAAGGTGCTACATATCATGATGAGCTAAAATGCTTTTCTTAAAATGGCCCGTCTGATTTTCAGCAATCTGTGTTTATCATTTAATATTTTGTTATTGAATACTGTTCTCCGTAAAACTCCTTCTACTTTAATTTCAAGCAGAGGAGACCTCATTAAACGGATGCCTTCCGTTTCTAGGATTGTTAAGCCATTTGAACCATATTTTGTTTGTTAGCTAAGCCAGCAGTGCTGAAATACTACTGTGTGTACAAGTGTGTTCTCAGGCAGCCATACTTTTATTTCAAGGTTCTAAGGGAACCTTTCAAGCAATGTGCTTCTTTGCTTTTGACGAGACACTTGTTTGCACAAATAGCGCCACTATCATTGTGTCACAGATTTCTACATTTTCACTCTGACTGAGGTAAGAGTGAGCGGATCTCTTCGGAAGGAGGAGCTGCAGTTTCAAAACTCTGCCTCCTAAACTGAACCTCAGAGCTCACCAGTTTCCTGTGAAAGTATGAAGATGCTTGGAGATGATAGGAATTTCTTGTTTTAATCTATGAATGGGGGGTAATTGTCATTCCTGTTATGGGGAAGTAGTTCAGAGGGCCATTTAGGTTTTACTGAAGCCAATACAAACAAAGGGTTCTTATTTTAAGAAAAATCACTCCAAAGCACATAGACTCATACCATGGAAAGCATCATTCTAGGGTCTTAAATGCCTACTCTGTCTGTGGGGCACCAGACTTCCAGTGAGTTGGTTATTGTCCTTCTTGAATTGAAAAACAACTACAGGCATTCTAAGAAAATATTTATATTTTCTTCAATAAGAACCAATTACTAAGACACCTCAGAATAAGTTCAGTGCATTCCATGACAGTTTCTGAGTTACATGGCCTTGGTTTTTCAATCGGTCAACAAATATAATGAAACCAGGCTGTACCCTTTTCATAATTTTAAATCCCTGGAATGGAAAGAAGCTTTTCACTGTTGGTCTCAAGTTGAAGACTCATAGGCAGTATTTCTAGATTTCTCTGCCACGTCATGATTCCTACTCAGGTTCTTCATTTATATAACTGGATTTGAGATTCTCAAAAAATAGAAAAGTCTGAAGGAATGCAAAATCACTTTCATACCAAATACTGTGCAGCCTAAATACAGATGTAAAACTAGTATGATGCTAACCTATTAATCAACAGGGTAGCGATACACTGGTGCATTTTCATAGTTTCCTGAAAAAGTGAAACTCTGTTATCTCAACAAGTTTCTCTTAAAGGCCTGGCCTCATCTTGCCCTTACTTTAATGCCAATCATTTCTTGCTCAGGCACTTGCTAAATTTCTAAAAGGTATTGGCATAGCTCTTCCTTTTCTGAAAAAGAATGTTTCCTTAAATTATTTTATAAAGTTTTGTTCTGTTTCAATGTTTTGTGTCACTTCAACTGTATGAGAAATCCTAAACTTGAAAATTTAGAGTATTTATGAAAGTCAAATTTAAACAGAATGGTCTTGATGTTAATAACGATGTCATGGAAATTTCAAAGACTGTCCACTCCTTCAGAAGGATTTATATTCAACTGGGTAACATGTTTTAGATATTCACATGGCAGGTCCAGAGAATATGGAAGAAATTAGAAATTTTAAGAGGACTCAGATTTCTTATGTGTAAGTAATCTGCCTATCCCATTCATAAAACAAAAAAAAACACACAAAAAAACCAGTGTTTTGCAGAGTGAATTGGGTTCTGCAGTATATAATCTAAAGAGAAAAAGGATTCCATGATTATATAAATTTTTTAAAACTGAATTAGGCAAGAAAATGTTTTTAGGCAGAACTTCTTACATACTTTTTTAATGTTAATTTGCATTGTGACTCTCTATGAGGGTAATAATGTACACAAACTTTCTCAAACTTATTTGGCCATGGATAATTCTTCCATTAGGCATCATGGAGACCATGAGCCATGTTTTAGAAAATACTACTCTAAAAAATAATGCTAATCATGAGTGATTGAAATTAAACCCCAAATATTGAGGTGTTTTGAAGAGAACCACATTTTGAAGATAACCACATTTTGAAGATTATTATTTTATTTCGATGACTCTAGAAGGTAGGAAAAGGCAAATCTACTAAATGTCTACTAAATCCTAAAAATGTAATTCTCTAGTAGTAACTTCTTAAGGATATTTATTGATTTATTTAGATGGTGACAGTATGTAAAGAAAGTTCTTTGAATAGATGTTTCCCAAACAAATTTCTGTGGAAAATATACCATAAAAGCCTGAAAATCATTAAATGTTAAGATATTCCGGGCAACGGGGAAAACAAATCTTTAAAATCCTGTAATACAATATGAATCAAAACCACGAAGTATTGTTATGATGATGGTTGGAAGGTAGGAACATTCCAGGTGTAGCTTTGTCTTAATTCCTGATGAATGATGTCAGTTTCTAACAATGTTGTCCAAGGTAATGCATTCTAAGAGATCCATCTTTTGTGAATAAATGTACGTTATAACTGATGAACTGGTCCTATAAACACTCCTCTGATGGCTCATATATTCAGCTATTTTATAGGTAAAAATATCATAATGAGATCCTATGATACCTCCAGGAATAAATATCATTCTTTTTTACCTGTGATAGAAATATCATATTCCTAATTTCATGTCACATTAAGCAAAGTTCCAGGGCACCAAAGTAGTTCATTTTCTAAATGCCAATTAGCAATTAGTTCAATCTTATTGATGTAGACACAAGATTGAAAAATGGGGAATCTTCTGACATTAATCCTCCCACCACAAGTCTGCTGCTTAATTGCAAACTGAAGTAATTACAAGGGCCTAAATTCGTGCCACCATCACAGTCAGCATGGACCTCCTCTCCCAGAGTTAAAAAGACCTTTCTTGTCGAAAAAATGGACCTTAGTAACTGGTGATTCTGACCACCTGGGGCAAGTTCTGTTCATCATGGCAAATGTACTTTGTCCAGTTAAGACTTTTGCTTAATGAAGGCAGAATTTACTTAACAGTGTTCTATCCAGAAATTCAGTAGTTTTGCTTTCTCCTCTCCTCTTTCCTCCTCTTCACTCTCCCTCCTTCTAGGTGAAAATCAGCTCTGAGGTAGCAGTTATTTGCTGGACAATTCCCTGATGATATTAAAGCACCCAATAGAAGTATGTGCCTTATCAGAAAGCTGTATGACAGTGATCCTTCAAAGTAGTTTTCTTTTTCGATGATTGCTCATGGCCATTTTAGACTAAGGCACCAACACAAAACTCTGGAAACTGAACAATAGTTCTCTCATATGCTAAATAACAAGTAGAAATTCCTATTAATGCATGTACTTTTTACATTTTTTATTGGCAAAAGCAGCCTTTGCATACTTTATCCATTCTTAAACTGTTAACTTTAATGACTATGGCATGCCTACTAACCTGGATGTCTCCAAATTTCCTCTCGCAGAGTACCTGATGACATTGTGGGCACCATATAAGCCACATACTTTCAAATAGGCTTCAAATACATACTATCACATAATGGATATATTAATAAAGTTCAGGAAAATACACAAGGAGAGCAGTGACAGTTGACTAAATGTTTTATATTTTCTATTTGCTCCTTGAGGCCCATCTAATTATAAAACAAGTAATTTCATAAATTAGAAAAATAAATAATAAAATAAAATGTTGACTGAATTAGCATCTCCTAAGTGATTCTAACTTGTCTTTAATATAAAACCAGTTATGACCCATTTTTGAAGATACTAGCCTTATTTTTAAAAGGCAAACATTTTTCTTACATTCATTAAAGTGTAAAGTTCTACATGAAATGTCCTAACTGTCACAGACTTTGAAACTCAGGCAAGTGCTAAAAGTCCCTGGTTTTTCAACTGAGAATACACATTAGGAGACACAGGCTGGCAAATCAGTGAATAAAAGATATGTTGTATAGAAACATGCTAAAAATTAAGCTAATTATAAACACCAAAAGATTTCTTTTAAGTGGCTTTCACTTTTTGAGGGGGGAGGTAGATATTCTGACAATAAATGAATCTGTATTGCTTGTGTTGGCAAAGTTTATTTTTGTATACTTCCTCTTTTGTACATCCCTCCCTTGCAGAGGTATAAACAAAAGATTAAAAATAATAAAAAAGCTAACCTAACTAATGACAAAATTATTATTGCTATCATCACAAGGAAGTATTCTATAATAGCTGTTTATTTTAATGTGTTTGTTCAAAATGGCTTATTATATTTTTTTGGCTTTTTATATTTTAATCTAACAATATTAACTGCCACTAAAGTTTCAATTGAAACTGGACTCATACTATTCTTCTACTAATCGTAATATTTTATAATCTGTAGAGATATCCTTCCAAGAAGCAAGAAAATAGGATGGCATGAATATATTACAACAGAAAAATTGAGGCCCAGAAGGGTAGGTAATGCATTTGCTCAAACATAGAGGGTGATTTGCTAAGCCAAGGCTAGACTTCACATCGCTTGATTCCAGAATCATTCACTGCCTTCTGCTTGAACTCTGGAATTTACTGTGGGACACAGGAAAAACAACAATCCCTCCACATAGGGAAATCATGTCATCAGACCAGTACACATGGTGTTTATTATGCATCAAGAGATTTTCATAGAAGTCTAGTTCTCTAGATAAATAAAAACACGTCAAAAAAAAGGGGGGAGGGAAGAAGGCACCAATTGGCTGCAGAAGAGATATTTTTACAAAGTGGCTGTCACCCAATTTCAACACAAGAAACTTTTTGGAAAATTACAAGCTAGATGACTACATCATTTACTATCACTAAGAATGAAGAGAAATTAATGTATACTATTAATATATACCATTAAGGGACACGCATTCATCCTAAGGAACTGGTCAGAATTACTGCTACTGAAGAGAAGACAGGAAATGAAGACTTCTTGGAGATAGTGGTAGACTTCCATGCCTTTTAAATAGACTTTGATGAATTGATCTTGTTTCAACAATAGTTGATGCTTTCAGTTCCTTTTATCCTCTCACTCAGATCGATCTAAATTTCTGAGGAGTTCAGAATGAACATTTTTATTGGCTAGCTTCCCTAAATGTTGACTAGATGAACAAATAGCAAGACAATCCTCAAATTTCTTCTGAACAACTTCTAGTGGTGTCAAGCAAATCAAAGTACAATGCCATAGCGGTGGGAGCACCCTACTCACAGCTTTTCTAGAGATTTCCTCTATAAAAGATACTTTACACGTGTTGTTCAGAATATGTTGAGAGTTATTTCATTCCTTCCAGTACCCAGATTTCCTTACAGGCAAAGTTCTTTATAGTTTTACTACCTGGAGCCACGATTTAAGAAAAGTTATCTTCTAAGTGTTCCAATTTAAGAAGTTAGAGATTTTTAAAAAAATATCCATGTAAACATCATAGTGAAGAAGCACTTTATATGGAACAGAATATCCTCTGATTTAATTGACTTTTCCCATTTCCTTATTTGGAAGATGATAGTAAATCTCCATACAAAAAGAATCTGGAATTTCTAGAATTTTCTGGAAGATGACAACTGAAATGACAGATAGTAAAAAGCATAGGAAAAGCTACCGTCTCTCAGATTGCATTATGATTATTTAAAATTACAAATAACTCGTTGAGGTTATCCTCAAGTATAAGATGAAAAGGAGAAAGTTACATATGTAAACACGTACCTCTAGTACATTGTTCACACCTCTAGACCGAAGCACACACGGACATCTTTGCCAGTTCTAGCAATACGAATGATTTCATAAGCATTAATTGAGATGAGAATGACACTTCAAAAATCACTCTAACCTCTAATTATGGTTATAAAGAAACACCAGTTTAACGCTATTCTTTTCTTCATTAAAAATTCGAAATAACAATTTTTCTGATCTCAAAAATAGATGAGTGCAATTTTTCGGTATTGAAATTTCCGAAAAGAGTTAAAATGTCATAAAAAATGACAAAGACACTTTCAAAAAATAGTGTGGCTATCACAGTAAAACAGCGTTTCGTAGAACTAGTGCACATTTGATGACTGTCAAAATTTACATAAGTTACTCTGCATGAATTAACTATGAGATATAAAATTCGACTGTGGCTTAAACACACACACACAGGCAGTAATTGTGACATTTTTAGGCACTGCGATGATAACATCCAGGTAATGCCTAAATCATCAACACAGATAGGAACAAAATGACTATGCATACGACCTTAGTGTCCCAACATGTTGTATGGGAAAGAAAAGGGCTTGTGTCAGAAAAAAGAGCTGAAACAAAATGGGTCCATATCCAACAGTTTGTGTAGGTCTTTCACATTGAAACGGATACTTGTCAATTTGGTGCCCGCCATAACCACTCAAAAGAATCAGGGTCAGATTGGGCTCACGCAAGAAAACCTACAGATATTAGAATCTCTTGAAATTATTAATGATTAGGAAAATCAAATCCTAATATTTAACATCTGTCCTATGAAATTTACCTTTTATCTTCTGATCAAAATTTCAAATGGTGCCAAAAAAAAAAAAAATGAAGTCAAAAGGACTTGGTGGGGGTATCTTTGTTTCTCTCCCGGAGTCTAAAAGTTATACTCAACTGCAGCACAAAGAGTAAAGAGGTTGTTATTCATATTAACTACATTTACATTCCTAACGTAACATCCAGAGAGCTAATAGTGGGGTTATTAACATAACAAACGTAAATGTTCTATATAAATAATACTGTTTCAGGCCAGCAACCGCTCATCTGACAGCATTTAGGCACAGGCTCAACATCTGTTTATGAACACTTTGCCTAATGATATCATCAGATATCATTAAGTGCGGCAGAATACAGCATAGAGGCAGGTGCAGCTGCCTTCACAACCCATCACAGAGAAAGAAAAGAGCTGCATTCCCCATCCGAAAACCCATCATTAGGACAATTTTCTTCGACAAACCAGCCCTGTGATTTCAATCTGTATATCACCTGTAATTGTAGTTTTTAGCAAGAAGCTGATTCTATACATTTAGCGACGAATCACGTTGATGGCCTGAATACTGGAAACACATTTGTGGTACCAGCTGCGGCAGCTTTTTTTAGAGCCTGTGTTAACAAAATACTGCTAACAAGGCAATGCTTGGAGTGCAGCTTTGTTTCTCTTTCTTGTTCATAGTGTTTAGATGTGCATAATTATGGAAATTAGCAATTGATTGCTTCTCAATAATAATTGATTACTGGTCACTGAACTCTTCTGTCGCACTTTACCGAAGGTGAGGACATGAGATAAGTGAATTCTTACCAGTTCCAGCCATATATAAAGAAAGAGGCCAGAAAGAACTCTCGATTTGTACATCAGTTTCCATGATAAACAGACCAAAGGGATAATAGAATATCCCAGAATCTAGTTTGCCCTGAAGCAAATTGTAGAGATCATAGCAAGCCTGCAGAATTCTCCCTGTGGACCATGTAAGAAACATACATCATTTTTATATATGTCAGTTGGTCTTTGATTTGAAAATATTTCTACCCATTTAATTTATCTCTTTCAGTCAGTTTTCTTAAATTGTACAATTTAAGGGTTATATCAAAAAAATGAATACCAATTTTCAACACCTCTCAAATTGAAACAAACTGACAAAATAATGTGAAGTCTCTTTTGCAAAGAGGTACAAATTCAGAAGCCTATCGTCTCAGACAGATAGCAAGCACTTCAAAATGACTCTCCTCTTTTTGATCTGCTGTATATCCATCAACATTTTGGTCTGTGCAGACTGACTTGTTTCAGTATAGCATAATGTAGGGAATGTTGCTGGATGCTGCAGCTAACATTTAAAGGAGAATGCACTTATTTTTGGCTTAATCACTACTGTCAATTGGGACACAACATATCTAATTCAAATTTATCGCAGTACATGGAAGCCTCACAGACAATAACAAATCCGTGGTGTTTGTTAAATGGGAAACACCGTGACTCATGGTGTTTCAAAGATGGGAAGAGCAGTAGGGGAAAAAAAATTAACTCTTTATTTTAGAAGAATAATGAGCTTCCAAGTGTTAAATGATGTCCTCCCTGGTGTGTTTGTGAGAAAATACGTGTGTGTGTGTGTGTGTGTGTGTGTGTGTGAGAGAGAGAGAGAGAGAGAGAGAGAGAGTGCGTGTGTATGCTAATTTTTTACAGGACATGGCTCTATCGTGGCAGTCAACTTTACAACCCAATTCACAAAAAAAATGCAGCTTGGTTAAAGTTAGTATGCTCAATTTCAATAATGTTTTTATCCCCAAATGGGTAGCAGATTGTACAATCATGACTCAAAAAAAATATACAGAAGTTATAAGAATTAGGAAACAGTTTGAGAATAAAACTGAATTCCTCCTCTCTGCCCACAGAAGGCTTTCTCATATAATGAACAGGTGCAATTTCCAGAGATCTCTGTTAACTGAGATGGCAGAAGCCACTGTTTGTTGCTTTCCCCAGCAGCAACACAGGATAATATGATGATAAAGCTGTGATCAGAAACCAAAAAGCCACATCACATATATGTACTGTTCTACTCTTTCAGTATAGCTCTCAAATGCAAATTTATATTCCTACCCTCCTAGCTCTTTTTTAAATTGACATTTATGCACTGAATAACATCATTATGAATTTTTGCACTACTTTGTACCCAAAACCTGCAAAAAAAAAAAAATTTCAGGCAATGTGTGTGAGTCCATGTGCTTACGCCATTATGCTAGTGCCAAAAGGCGTTAAAAAAAAATGCAGACAGATTCCCTGTAATATATCTCCGGGTTTATTATCAGCATGACATTTTAATGTGTGTTATTAAAATTATATTTTAGGGGTTGGGGTGGGGTTCAGGTGGAAGAGTACTTTGGAATATTACAAAAAGTTGCACATAAAAATGATTTTGGTAACCTAGCGATGTCCTTGACACACTTTGGCACACCAGAGTGTGTCTGCTTAAAGAGACATATGGCTAGAATGGCAGAAGTCAGAATTTGAAGGGTATTAGTAAAACCATGTGGGGGAAGCTTGAACTGGCTTAGGCTAATTGTAGCTCTTCTCTGATTTCACATGCTCCCAACCCGTAAGATAATTTTAACTATTGAAAGTGTAATCTCCATTTTTTGAGGTAGTTTTAAATGCCATTAACAGGAAATCAGATTGAAAGCAAATGTACTTGCTCATAAAGCCAGGTAACTTTCAAATGCTAACAGTGTAAGGTCAAAAATAAATTAAAAAATAAATGGTAAATGATCAGCGCAAACCGCTGAGCCACTGGTGTGGTTTGTTACTATTGAACTACGTACTATTGAAGGGAGAGAAACCTTCCAAGAAAATCGAGGATCAACCGGGAGTCTTGTCTTCTCAGCAAGGTTATCCTGACCACGTAATAGCCCGGCAGCCTTCCTCATTAGTCTTATTTTCATCAAAGCCCTTTGAATACTTGATATTTCTTATAGTTTACTTGTTTATTTGTTCATTGTCTTTCTCCCCTTTTCACTGAAGAGTGAGCTCTGTCAGGGGGGGGCTCTTATTGATCTTCACTCATATCAGCCTGAGGCCCACAAGACGCTCAGTAAAAAATGCGTAAGATACATAAATGTGACATAGACAGTGCCCTTCACTGGCCATGGTCTGTGTGACATTCTCAACATTTCCTTGGAATGGTCAGGATTTACCAGCCTCATATAAATTTCTAAACACTTTATGTCAAGTTTTCCACAAAATACTATTTTGTTCATGACAAATGAAAACTTTCACATGGTGTTATCGCTGGTTTATATAATCCAGCCAGAGATATTTTATTTAATTAAGGAAAGTTAGTTTAGCACTTCCTTAATATTTCCTGTACTACTTCGCTACCGAAATTTTTTCTTGAATAACTTATTTCATAATTAAAGTCTTTGCTCAAAAAATTGTTTTCATATTAAGCCAATCCTTATAACCTAAAAAATATTTATGAACACTTAGATAAAATTGCAATTGTGAGACTACCTATAATTTTTATTCTTGATAAAGATATTAACCACATTAGGCATTGAAAGAAGGAATGCCAAATTATCTATATTACTTCTTTACTTGGGATTAAAGATGCAAACTTCTTCCCAAGAACCATCTGAGAAAATTATTTTTCATTTCAGATCTAATTCCCATACTACTGGGACAGGTGAGAGAATGAGAGGTGTGTTATTGGAAGGGATTTGGAATGAGTAATCATTCTGAATGTGTGCACATCAGAGACTCCTCAAAGCCTGCCTGAGAATCTGTTTTTTATATGAGTTTGTTTTTATCTGTGGTGGGGAGCACTGATATTTAAATTTGCATTAACTACTTTCTATAATGAATAAGAAGCACAGAGCTAAACTTGATTTGTAGCAGATCAATCTTGGCAGGCAGCAAAAAGTCAAAAAGTTGTTTTTGTTTTTAAAGTAGAAAGCTTCTGTTTAAGACAGTTAATGATTTTCAGAGGAGAGAGATTATTAACAGGAATAACCAAGATTAGCGTAAAGATAGGAAAAGTTGAGGAGACAGTGAGGGGCTTAGGGAAAATTTCCCCTTTTTAATGTTCTGAAAAATTAGGTGCAGTCTTGTCTTCCTCATTAGAACTGCTCCATCATTCAGAGTTATTTATTTTCCCAATCTGTCAATATTTATAGTAAAGCTTGAAGAATCACCAAATTGAAAGGTCTAAAGTAATGTTGAGAAATCATTCATTACCTCAGCAAATATTGAGTACCTATCCATTCTCCATGCTGGCAACAGAGTGATCTTTCAAAGGCAAATCTGATCTTTCTCTGAAGAAAATCCTTCAATCCTTCAATGATTATTCATTGCCTTAAAAATGAAATTCCAACTTCTGGCCATAACAAAAAATTCTCAATAGTCCAGTCTCTAACTGTTTTCTGATCTTCTTTCATCAACCTTCTTCTCTGACCCTTCCTGACCACTCCACTCTCGGCTAAATACCTCTCAATGCCCATTGACTTTATTCTCGACCCCAGAATTGACATCTCCACACTCCGTAGTAAGTACTGTTCTCCCTTCCTAAATTAGCTTCTCTCCACATTGCTTTGTCTGCAAGGTGAACTC
Source organism: Nasua narica (assembly GCA_028533885.1). Lineage (NCBI taxonomy): Eukaryota > Metazoa > Chordata > Mammalia > Carnivora > Procyonidae > Nasua > Nasua narica. The sequence goes on along the minus strand of CM052810.1, from coordinate 96,468,752 downwards.
CTACCCATCCATCAAAACCCAGATCAAATATAATTTTCCCTATATAAATTTTAGCTAAAGCTAGTTTCCCTTTGTGTTTCCATATCATTGTAAAAGTATACCACACTGCTAATCATTCTATATTCATTTACTCAGCAAGTACTTCTCAAGCTTCCATTATGTGCTATGCATTGGGGATATATCACTAAACAAAACAGGTAAGATTTTCTAATCTCGTGAAACTTACCTTCAATTTATAAACACAGAAAATAAATAAGACAATTTATATAGTATATATCTTTATATTATATGTTATATAATATATCACAAAATTTTTTTGGTTAAGTAGAGCTAAGTTCTAACAATGAAGATTGAAGCAAAGATGTGTGGTATTTGAGGGGGCAATTAATATTGTTGATATTGTGGCCAGGGAAGGGATCGCCAAACAAGAGATTTTGGGTCAAGATATGTACTAATCACATGCTCATTGTGTGTCCCCAGTAGTTTTCAAGCTTATTCTTCTGAGGCTTTCTCACTTTTTTGCCTCATCCAGAAGCCAGCATGGTTTCAGGCACATAGGAACAAATGAATAGATGGAATCTGGAATTTAGGAAGAAATAATTCTATGCAAACATAAAGGTTGTCAGAGCAATGGGTGGAATGCTATGATTTATTTCTGCCTCTTAGAACTTTAGTGCTAGACACAGACCCTTTGAGGCTTATAGCCTTTAAAATGCAATTATTTATACAATAACACTGAAGAATCATCTTGTGTCTGGAAGGATACCTTTTAAGTAGGCAAATCACTCTATTGCCACACAAGAGAGAATGATCATGGCATAGTCACATTAAAAGTCCCTTTATTAAGACTTTATTAATAGCATAAAAAATAAATCATCTTTCCAGTTCCAGGCACTTCTTTCTCTTATGAAATATTATACTGCTAAATGAGGATTATTTCCTTCCAAAGACTATCCTATCCTGTATTTCTTGATATACGAACTTCCCTTATGAGCAAATTTTTTTCCCACAAAACACTAGCAATACTCATGATTTCCATGAAAAGCCCAGAGAGCATCTGTTGATACTTGGGATATAGCTTGCAATTTTCACAAATCTCCAAATCATCACAATTGTCTATACTGTCGTTATGTACAATGGGTGAGATTCTGTTCTTAAATGAACATATAGCTCACAACGCATCCTGTTGGAGCTGGGAAACATAAATTCAGAACTGTCCCCAATTCTGTCATAACACATGTGCATTGTGAAGGATTTGGGATAGGCCAAATAGAAAAATTGGATTTATATTTACTTTTAATGATGAAAACTATTTTTTAAAGTTCAAAATAATGTAATTTTCAAGTTGCTAAACTGAAACAACTTACATTTTAAGACACTTATGAAGTAGGATTGGTGAGAATTAAGGATAACCAGGATTTTGTTAAATTCTGAATTTTCCATAATTTTAATACTGCTTGTTACTCTGGTCATGGCAATTTGGATCCACTGAATTCATTAAGTAAGAAAAAGGGAGAAACAGCAACTAATATGCCTTTGTTGGAAATTGAGGAGAGATATTCTATGCATTGTTATTTAGCAATAGTGCAGAGTACAAATGAGAAATTTTCGCTTGTGCGCAAGGGGAAAATCGCAAAATTGGCAAGGTAGCATTTGATGGAGAGGGATTCCTGGTTCCATTCCTTTCAAATGCACTCGTTGCTTCAGACTAAGAATAGTCACAACCAAGAAGGAAAAGAAGAGGTCATGAGGGATCAGAAGGTGAAGCGAGAGAGATTGGTCATATATAATTTCCAAGTAATTTCCCAAAAAAATGTGTTAGTGTATCTGATGGAACTACTGATCCTAGGGAGAGCCTCATGTATTGGCTGCTGTTGCCAGAGACGTATTAAGTCTGTTAGTTTTATCTGTAAAATTATCATGTAGATAGGATTTCCCAAAAATATTTGTATGATGATAGAAAATAATATAAAAGATCTCCATTCAAATTCAGTAGTGTCTTTTAAAAGTGATTCTTCAGACATTCAATGACTAGTTGCTATGTAGGCCTTTTTCTATGATAACAAAAATGGGAAAAAAAATATGACTTAGGTCCTCTTCTCAATAAAGTCCCCAAACAAGGGAAGCTAGAAAGGTAAATACAAAAAAATGACAAAATGACAGAAACCCAAAGGCAGCACCAGTAGGCTCCTGTGTTCACAAACAGGAGAGGACTGCCCTATATTTAAAGGAAAACAATTTGTCAAGGATCAAAATTAAGTTTAAAGCAAGAATAGATGCCCCCTAAAGAGTGAAAACATAAAGCTATGTAAATTGACATAGTTTGAATATTTCAGTATTCTGGTTTCTTACTAGACCCATTTCTACATTTTTTATATTTATCATTTTTATTTTAACTTCTCTTTTAACACTGTCAAGTCAAATGTCATAAAAATAGAAAAGGAAAAATATTTTTTCAATGCTTCTCTTCTTCATTAAGCTCCCTCCTTCACCACACTGGCCACTAGAACCATGTGCTCATGGTCTGAATAGAGTAGCAAATGCTTCTCACCAGCACTGTCAGCCTTCAGAAAGATGAGAGTAGACATGCCCGGCACCCCTGCTCTTCATGCCACCATGGAGTGAATTCTCCAACTTAGAAGTTGCCAGATATATGGTTTATGATCACTTTGAACAATGCTACTGTGTGCTGGTCTACCTCAGGGTTGTACTGTCCCTGTGAAAAAGTAATGATTTCTTTTAAAATTAAAAAAAAAAATCCCTTGGTAAAAATGGTGGGAGGGCAGGATAATGTAATCTGCAAACGACAATGTATACTAGGAAGACAGAAGTACCTCAAAAATCTTTTTCCACCATCAAACATAACACCCATATGATAAGAGAAAAGAAATCTCTTTCCAACTCTCTTCCACCATCTCACAGAGTAGAACATCTTGAAAATCACCCTACTCTCTCCAACAGAAGCACTCGAAACTCTCATTTAAAATTCAGCGCTTGTATGTCTTCTTTCCTTTAGCTTCTCCCCTCTTGCCTTGCTGGTTTATTCTTGGTCACTCTCCTGAGTGGTTTCTAATCTGTCTTCATGTCTCTGTGGTTCTGCAGCTTAATCTCTATTTCAAGCAAAAAAATAAAAGTGTAGAAAGCTCACCCTTGTAGGTTTCTGCCCCAGGAACAAAAGGCTTTTCCTTCTTCAGAGGCAAGAAACTGAAGACCCATATTTTTTGTCTCTGTCATATATGTATTGTTTCCATATTTAAGAAGAGTGAGTTTTAAACACACTGATTGTAATTTTCAAAGAGAAGGAAAGAACACTAGCTTTGGGTTATGTGACTCTGAGACATTTAGAAATCAAGAAAGGAAAAATGACTCATCTGAAAGAAGATCCCTGTTGATTCATGGACCATGTGAAAGCTGTGTGAGAATGCCCAAAATACTCTACACAGAGTTTCACATGTTGAGACACAAGATAGCTTAAATAATCCAAATGCAAATTATAGTCAGAATGCTGAATACAATTGCTGGCTACATTTTAAAGTATATTATGGTATTTTATGTGAACACACATAACAGCAAAGCTTGGGAATCTTAGCAACAGATCCTCAGGAGGTAAGGCCATGGACACCAAAGAAAACAAGATGGAATCCAAGATCATTTAAACAGAAAGGTTCTAGGTCTGGGTTTCACATCTGCTGACATGACAGAGACATTTGGGACCTGCCTTTGTTTGGCGATCCTGTTGCCTATTGGAATAATTCCAGACTTCTTTCTAGACATTCAAGATTCTTTGGAATATACCCAATCTGGGCACAGCCAGGTACTTCTGACTCCTTGCAGGTTTGCTTGATGTCACTGATAAGTAGTATCACTTATTCTTTCTGTAGTTCATCTTTCTATCTCTTTATATCCCTTTGCTTAGCTCCTGTATGTATCAAAATTTTCTGAATCCAACCATAAATTTGTGAATAATATCTGGCCCAGTATGCCATCTAGTCCTTCCCTTTATAAATGAAAGGCCAGAAGTAAAGAGACTTGATCAAGGGTGCCTACCTGGGAAAGCTGGGCCTATATCTGAGGTTACTAATCTCTCTGGTTCTATATTTTTCGGTACTTCATAGAACACTCCCTTTCCACAGCCACAATGGCAATGACAACAACCCCTTTCCTAGACTTCATGGAAATACTACAAGTTAGCTTGACATTTAAGGAGCATAGCCAATAGACTCTAGTCTGACTATAATGAGCATTCAATGAAAAAATGAATAGTTACCCCTAATAGAGGGCATATTACCTCGTATCTGTTGCTTACTACAGCCTCAGGTTTTGTTTTCTATTATCTAGCATGGCATAGTGGAAAGAACACAGACCTTGAAGCCCAGTGAACCCAGGATTTTCATAACAACACAATAAGGGAAGTCCTATTACATTGACTTTATAGATAAATTGAGATTAAGAAAGTTTGACCAGCTTATACAGCGTCACTCAGCAAGTGAGTGACTGAGGCAGAATTTGGATACCTGAGGCAGGTATCTTGACTCACTGGCACTGGTGCACAAGTTTGTATATTTTCTTTTCCCTGATGGAAGGCTGAGTCAAAAGTCACACCCTAATGTGAGGTTTCCCTTTTATTTATTTGTCACAAAGAGGCCAACTGGGTCAGCAAGAAGGTACCTAAACGGAATACATAAAATCATTACTCCAAAACTCTTTACTCCTATTAGCTAACAATTTGTCAATAGATTAATTTTACGAAGCCTCCTTTTATCTCCTACTGCCTGCCAGGTAACCACATGTAGGTTCCAGATTCTACTGGTTGGGGAGATTCTGGATGTTTCTGACTCACAGTATTTCAATATCAAATAGGCTGGAATAACCAATTCTAATCGCTGTGATTTATTATTTTTCTCTCCCTGTCAACAATCTTCCTAAGAATACAGAAGGCCACTGAATCCCACCCACATTAACCCTGAGTTGATAACATCAGTCCTTTTCTTCTCCCCACATGTGAGAAATTTATTGAATACCATGAAATGTACAACTCTACATTTATTTTTATAGGCAGAACACTGTTGTAATTAATCAATGGGCTCCACAGGATTTGGGGGTTCAAACCACTCAGTCACTCACTACCTGGTACAACCTTGGATAAGTCATCTCTTCCAAAGCCTGTTTTCTGTCTGTAAATAAGAGTAAAAATACTACTTTATGGACGTGATGGTGAGGGTAACATGATAGAGATCATGTAAAATGCTTAGATTTATTGTTCACTATATATTGAGCACTGGAGCACTGGTTATTATTATTATTAGACACATAGAGGAACACTTGCAAACTACAAGTGAAGGAAAGTAGTGTCTTCCAAAATTTACATTTTAAGATGATTTTAAGATGTCTAACAATATTATAGCAAGAAGAAAGCCCCTGGGATTTAAAAGTCAGAGAATTACTAAATAATTTCCAGCTGAGCAATTAATTTAACATTGTGTTTTTCTCTTCAAGTTAATTATCATAGGTCAATGGCATTCAACCTTCCAGTATTTTGGTAGAATTTTGCTATCATATAAGCAGCACACCTTCCTTTTTTTTTTTTTTTTTTTTTTTTTACAAAATGTTTGATATTTTGCCAGTCATTTTGTTGACCTGGAGTTATTTTGGAAATAAATCCTGTGATCCTGACAGTATGAAAATCTAAAAGAGAACTCCATAAGGGGTTACTTACATTAGGTTAAATTCCTAAAAATCCCTGAATCTTAGATCAATGGCAGTCAGAAACGTGTGTAGGCAAAAATCTATGAAACCTGAATGTAATGCAAACTTTGACATATTCACCACAAATAGCCTATGGAAACGATGCTACTTGTCACCTCAAAAAACAAGCCATTATGGGCTGCATTTATGCTTTCAACTCCCCACATCTTAGGTAACATCTTGGCATAATAAATGTACATGAAATGAATAGAAGAAAAGTTCAAATCACTTTAAACAGTTCCTTGGCATTTAAACATTTAATATTTGTGCTTTCAACTCATTGTGAGATTCTCTAAAGTGTATGCTATAGAGAAATTTGCTGAATCCTGATCAAAATTATGCATGCAGGGAGCCTACTGCCCAAATAAATGGTTTTAGCTGGTTAGCGAGGTTAGTCAACCGCTCTGACTCAGCATCTAACAGCTTTGTCATTTTCATTTTAAATAGTATTTTATTACAATAATTTTCAAGAGTATTTTAAATTCTTGTGAAACATACTGGGAATTCTATAAACTTTTTTAAGTTAGAAAGCCAAAGAACTAAGGAAAGTGATTTTCTCATTGTACAGCTAATCAGGGTTGGTGCTGGTTTAGTTCAAGATCAGTATTTCTCAAAGTATGTTCCAAGATTCACTAGTCCCTTGAGATTCTGAAAAAAAATGTTCATGATGAGATATGTTTGGGAACACTGCATTCCTGGCCCTGCATGGAGGTTTGTAGGGAACATTAGCATCTTAAAGTCCCAGAGAAATTGTTTAGTCAAGACATCTATTTATCTTTATTTAGTTCAACATCTCAAACTCATTTGATTGTGGAGCTCTATGAATATTATAAGAATTCGTCCTGGAAAAGCCAATCTGCATCATATAATTCGCAACCCAATGCTTGCCTTTTAATTACAGTGGTGTGTGTAGGTACAAAGTAGAGGTCTGAAGCAATTATTTGGGACATCATTTTTACCTTGAAGGGTCTCCATAATTGAGAACACATTATTTTACATGCTTTTTCGCTTATTTTTGGTCTGAAATACAAAACTGCTTAATTTTCTTCTTCTCCATGATAATTAATTAGGCATAAAACAAATAAATAACCTCTTTGAAATATATGTTAATGGAGGGAAATCGCATTATTTTCTACGTCGTAGTTTCTTTTCTACACAGGGATGAAATTTTAGCAATCTTGTTTTCTATCTTTTCACTATTGCCACACTACAGCAGCAGGTTACAGCACCTAATGCTGTAAACGTTAACTTAAATTTAGAACTTAGCCACCTAATGCTCTCCAGCCTTTAAGTTGATTTGCGCATGTGTGAGCACGCGCACAATCAAGAAGGCCGAAATGAAAATTCGTAACTAGCTTATAGGACAAATGCACGTTTTGATCAAATGGACACAGACATGTATGCAGTGGTTGGCATCTTACAACTGATCCCTCTGTGAATCCTATGAGATTCAAATTAGGAAAAGAAGAAAATATATAATAACTATCATCTTTGGAAACTTTGTTAAGAAAAAAAAATTTTTTTTTTCTCAAAGGATTGGTGCCTTTTAGAGCCAGACCCCCCCCCCAAAAAGTCTTATTTTTACAAGCGTAAGAAAAATTATAGAGATCTGTGGTTGTCAATTTACCAATAAGTCTAAGTACATTTTCTAGATGAATCCAGCTCCTTCCACTTCGGTGTAGTTCATATACCAGAAGCGTACAGTGGAAGTTACAATGGGGCTACTGCTTGGTAAGCAGCAAAAGATGGAAGTATCTGAACACTTAGGTTGTCACCTTAAAACAAACTGTCAACACATTTTTCTTCACACATTTGAAACCCAACTTATCAACCTTAACAAGTGTTGTTATCAAAAAAATTTTGGTGCCTTTGTTCTTTCCCTTTTGCAAGTAAATTACACTTTTAGGATTTATTAAGACAAGAAACAATTTTTGAATAGCAGGTCAAAACTCTCTACGGAAAAATTCTCATTACTTTCTAGCCTGGAGCAGTATTTACCACCCAATGTATCCATCTTTTCCCTGTTTCTTCTATATCTATATTTCCCGAATCTTGTTTCTGTGCCTAATGCTATCACGTTGCAGCAGTTTGTTCAAAGCAACACTCTTATTTTTGCTCTTAGCCGGTGCTATACAAACCCTGATCAATTATTGAAGCAGAAGCCCTGAAGTAACACAACCATTACTGCAGCAGGCGGATAAAAATGGAACACTTTCAGCTCCAGTATATTTACTTTTGGGTTTCAGCAAACAAACCAACAAGTTAAACTACCTTGTCTGTCACTTTACTCGATGTACTAATATTTCTTGCTTCCTTCAAAGTCTTTTTTCTTCACAAGGCAAGTCTCTGAAAACTCCAGTTTCTTTTTGGATTTGTGATAACCTTAACATTCATGCGAAAGAGCCCAAAACTGGTTTAAATGAGTTAACATAGACATATCATGCCAAGAGCCGCTTGGTATTTTCTTAAAGTTCGCCAATGTGTCGTCTTCATATGGTAATAACATTGCAAAGAGTCCATGATGATATTTAAAACAACAAACAGTATCACTGAGGAAAGTATTCATTAAAGCTTTTCAGAGAAGTCAAATAAGAGGTGGAGAAAATTTCTCATGAAGAGCAACCGCTAATCACACTTGGACTTTTTCTCATCTCTCTTCTGCTTACTTCGTTATTCACAAAGGATTGCCCAAGATGTTGTAATTTTATTTTTTAAACCGATCCCTTATTTAATTATACAGAATATATCTGATCAGGTTGCCAGTGAAGGCTACAAGTATTCATCTTCCGATAATGCTAACTTGCATCTGCCGCCACAATATAATGGTATACTTTTTTCCTTTTTTTTTTTTTCATTTTAAATGTCTGTTCTGGGATTTAAGGACTAAATGATAGTGAAGATAACTGGAAATGCTCCAAGGTTTTTATATGTACTGTGCAGCCAAAACCAAAATTAGTAGTTATACTCCAGAACTAATAATATTTGACATTTATTCTTATCATTGCCTGGAGTTTGCGGGGAGATTTTCAGCAAGTTTGAGGAAAGTAACTGAGGACAATGTGAGAAATTGTTTTAAGGTGTCATGTATCTGCAACACACTCTTGGCCCTTCTTTTCCAGCCAAACAAGTAAAAGCAATCTGCATAGCCTCTACGAGCCAAAGGTGAGCACTTGCCTGAATTCATAAGTATGTCATCAAAGCCACTTGAAACACTTTGATATTTGAATAGAAAAAGCAATGAATGAAAAGTCCATGTACATTCGGGAGCTTTCATCATTTTGGATAGTTTATCTCAATGTCTTATTATGAGCTGATGTTCATCTTTTCCCTCATATACTCTTCATTTCTGAATAAGCCTATTAGATACAATATAAAACACAAAATATCTCAACTGAAATATATAAGAGATATGGATCTTATCAAACAGTTTTTAAATATGAGAACATTTGTACCTCTAGCATTATGAAAGCCAGTAATATCTCACCATCAAGACAACCAGATGAAGACTTTTATTTTTTTATTCCAGGCTGCTGTTAGTGGGTAGGCAACAATATCACATTATTATTAGTTCCTTTTACTTATTTAAAAGAAAAGAAATAATACATTTGTATGCCCAATTCCTGGAACATTTCTTTGTTTGAACTGATATTGTGATCTAAGCATGATATAAATCAGTAAGGGGGTGTACAGTTTTTATTAATAAACCAGGTTGACTGAATGAGAGATGGGTCATTTATTGACTCAAACATCTGCATTATTATACTTAGGGCTTCATGAGAGACAGCTCATGAAAGGGTAGCTTGTATGACAAGAAACATAATTTGAGAAAAGTGAAGAAAGGACCCTCTAGAAATATACGCTTCGTGAAACTGTTCTTTATTTAACATGGCTCTGGATAGTGGAAACAGACTGACTAAATTTATGAGGTGTGAGGCTTATGTCTAATAATGATTAACATCAGAATCACAATCACAATTTAAACCTAAGGTCAGACTCAAAAAAATGGTATTAACTCTTCCTCTACTGCCAAAATACCCAGTTGTCTCCCTTCTTACACCAAGAGATTATCTTAGCCTTTCTACAGTGGCTACAACACTTCCAACTCTTTGCTCATATAGTTCTTAAGGGTATTTTTTGTTATACTTGTTTTAGTATCAATAATATTCCTCTCAGAAAGTTTAGCCTTATGACTGAGGGCAGATATTGTTCAATAATCTTTGCTTAGATCTGACAGTTAAAAATTTCACTATTTACTTATTTGCTCATAATTTCATCTTTGGAGGAAAATCGAAAGCATTTTATTGAGTGATTACTATTCATTATGTGCTCTGCAGGATTTTGACAAAGCAAATAATGCACAAGACAGTGTTCCTGCTCTTAGGAGTTGATAGGCCAGGAGCAGAGACAGACAAATGAAAAGCACCAGCCTAGAAATATATAGGTCCATGGTCCCCTGGTGGTGTAAGAAAGGTATGACTTTTATAAAATGGGAGGGTTGGGAAGAGGAGTAGCAAGGAAGGTTTCACCAAGGGATCTTGAAGTCAGTCAGTGATCTTGAAGTCTGTCAGTGTACAATAGCTAATGATAGGACATAGTGGAAAACATATTGCTAAAATATAGATCCCCTGGGGAGAATATATGTTTAGTTGCTCCATATTAAATCAGGTAAAAGACAGACAAGTCTGACTTGTGAATGGGTTTGTAGTTGGCAAAGCTCTTTCATATATATCTGATCCTCCTAGCAACCTCTCCTGCAGTCATAATTTCTCTCCTTATGGAGCTGAAGTAAATGAATATACGAGCAGCTCAAAAATCCATCTCTAATCAAGGGCAGAATGAGGACATCAACTTACAACTCACACCAAAGAAATGATATTCTTTAGGGAGAGAGTGACATTAGTTAGTAGTAGTTACTTGAACAGCCTCGATAAGGAAAACTAAAAAGGGTTATGTATATAATGTAGGCTACTTATGTTTAATGTGCAAATAAATGCTTTCGCTGTGGACATCCAAACTGATCGGAGGACATTGACAGTTACCAGACATATTACTTTAGAACTGGAAAATTACAACTCATCCTGTGTATATTTACTGCCTACAGGAGTTTTCCAATATATCACTGATGGAGAAATAAAACCTTGAGGACAAACTGGATTAGAAAAAAATCATAATTCCATTTGGGTAATACGTAGAAGTTGCATAAACAGTGTAGTAATATTGTGCATATGCTACTACAAAACTCTGAAGGCATGATTCACTAGTTTTCTTTGCCCTTACACAATGTCCCCAAAAGTCTACAAAATATACTTTATTCTACTGTAAAGTGACAGGGGCTTAGGAATCACAATGGATAGTTATGAAATACCTATAAATTGAACACATTTCTGACTATGGACATGTCATATATTAGTCTCATACAGTTATACTTGAGAATTTTATTTCTATGATGCAAATTTATTTTGCATATTAAATTATGATGGTGGAAATAGTAGCATAGTAGAAAGATATATTTAGAAAAATCTTCAAGCAAGGGCATTGAAATATTAACATTACACTACATTATTTATACTTTATAGATCTTGTAGGCTAGTTTTTACTTAAATTCTTCTCTTTTACTCTCAACAAATAGACATTAAACTTCCCAGTTTAACGTCAACTTTCTTTCTGCCCTCCAAATATTCTTAATTACCAGGAAATTTCCTTTAAAATATGTTTTCTCATAACCTTTTTAGAGTGGTTCCACAACTTTGGTGAAAATTATGCAATTAAAACTCTAAAATAAAGATATTGCTGCTAAACTAGGCATGTCGTGTGTGTGTGAGTGTGTGTGTGCGTGTACATAAATAATATGTATAAGACATATATAATATATGGATATATGCATATATATAATTTTCATAAAAATTAACAAGTTTTATAGCATATTAGACATGACATTACATATTGGTTTTCTATGACAGTGTAACAAATTGTCCCAACTTAGCAGCACAAAACAAAAAACAAAATACTTTTTTTTTTTAATTCATAGTTTCCATGGGTCAGGAGTTCAGGCACAGGTTGGCTGAGTTCTCTATTCAGGATTGCACAGGTCATAATCAAAGTGTTGCTAACCTTTCTGAGGCTCAGGAGTTCTTTTTCCAGTTCATGTGGTTGTTAGCAGAATTCACTCCCTTATGGTTATAGAGCTCAAGCCCCTAGTTCCTTAAGACCACTCCTCTCCATACACAATTCATAACATAGCATAGCTGTCTGTTTTAACAAAGCCAGTAGATTTTCACTCGCATCTAGAATCTCTTTTAAAGGGTTCACCTGTTTAAATGAGGCCCACCCACAATAATCTCCTTTTTGATTAAAGTCAATTCCTTTCAGATTTTTTTTAAAGATTTTATTTATTTATTTATTTATTTATTTATTTATTTGACAGAGAGAGAGATCGTAAGTAGGTAGAGAGACAGGCAGAGAGAGGGGGAAGCAGGCTCCCTGCTGAGCAGAAAGCCCGATGCGGGGCTCGATCCCAGCCCCCTGAGACCATAACCTGAGCCGAAGGCAGAGACTTTAACCCACTGAGCCACCCAGGTGCCCCAATTCCTTTCAGATCTTAAGTACACATGCAAAATCTGTTCATTATTGCCATAAAACATAATGAAATCAAGGGAGTGACACCATCATCTTTGCCATATAATGTAACCTAGTCATGGTTGTAGGACCAGAGGGCAGAGATCATGGGAGCCCTCTTTAGAATTCATCTACCACACCTTATCAATCATAGTAGAGTTATTGCTTAAACCTCGGTGAGGGCAAGATTGTGTCATTCAGAAATCAAGGGAATTTTAGAGTGAATAAGTGTATAAAACACACTGATAATTTGCTTTTACTTAAATATCGTAGGAGAGAGAAGTCAGGAATACATACACTCATAAATAAATAATATTGGAAAATAATCTATAATTTAATGTCAAATTGAATGCCATGTACAATAACTGGGAAAACTGATCATTTGAAATGGCTTTAATTGTTGGACAGGCCCTATTAAAGAAGAAATTTAGCCTGGACCCTAAAAGATACAAAGGTTTGGCTGAGTGCACAGGGACTAGAGCTTTAGCTTATAAAGCTGTTCACTATTCTTAGTAGCACGCTGTAGAGCCAAACAGACTAGTTCGAATTCCAGCTCTATCATTAAGTAGCTGTGTGACTTTGGGTAAGTTATTTGAAATCTCTGAGCCTTCATTTCCTTGCTTGTAAAAATGGTAAAAATACTTACTTCATTGGTGTTAATCAAAAATAGAAAATCAAATTTTTGGATTGCTTACACAGAGGATCACAGAAAGAATATAGTAACAAAAATCTTAAATGAGAAAAGGACCTCGAAAGCCCTAAAATGCCATAAAAATGTAGGTCACGCAAATCCTCAGTTCCCCAGTAATATTCTCTTCTTGGTTAAATATCTCTAATTTGTTGCTTTATTGTATTTGATGCGATAAATGTGTAAGTGACTTTAAGACTATTCTGAAGAAGAAAGTTTAGAAATAAACAGACAAATAAATAATAAAATTAGCTTTTTAACTGAGAATTCTTATAATTTACTATCACAAAAGTTAAAAAAAAAAGTGGAAATTTCAGGGAACATGGAGGCCAGTGCGGGTGATATTTAGGAAAAGAATTTGTTTTATTCTCTTTATTCTTTCTCATCATTCTCATCAGTGATTGTTTCTGGTGTTTAATAACTAGTAAATGTAATAAATTTTCATTGAATGAGTGCATTACATGTGGAAACCAGAGATTTAAACCTTAAAAGTGCAGCCAACATAAAAGAATTACATTATGAATATGCCTCTCAATGAATTACAGATATACCTCCCACTGAATTAAAGCTCAAAGTTTTTTGTTCCCTCATGTAACCATTAAATAGTTCAAGTCCCCAAATAAAAGATTTAATATATCTAAGTGATTAACTTGGTTTGTAGGCATCCAAAGTTTGAATTTATATTTTATACATCTGGCAAAGAAGAACAACCAAAATGAAAACTAGATTTCATTCTTGAATTTAAAGCATATCTTCCACTTGATAATCATTATAAGTAAGGTGACAAGGGAGGACTCTGGGAATATTTATTGAATTGCGAAAGAAGAAATCTGACAAACAATATACTTAATCATTTTCCATTTATCATCATCACCCTGTGACAGAATATAAAAACAATTGTACTAAAATGAGGTGTTCTGGTGAGGATGAGGCTCTAGAGTATTAAAAAAAAGATTTATATTTGAGTAAATAAAATTCTGCTGGAACCAGAAATTGAAGAGTATTTGAAAAAAATGCTCTGAACTATGGTAACTGATTATTCTTCATTTATAATGTCTGTTTCAAGCTGTTTTGAACATACGGTCCAAGAAATTTTGAGTCAAGACAATATACAGCTAGGGAGAAACACCAACTTTTAACTTAACCACATGTGAAATGAATTCTCAGAGTGTCTAGGTAAACTGGAACTTGTATATATTTAGTTGGCTTTCCTCTTTGATAGTTATATCTCCGAACCATGTGAAAAGATGAGATTCATAAGAAATAATAAAACCTCGAGATTGACTAGTAAGTGTTCTTCTCCAGCCACGACTTCTGACCTATTGTGCACATGCTGGAGAATGAATCTAATTTTGAATATTCATTACAATCATGTTTTTAAAAAAAATACATTTTAATGTCACATAGAAACAAAAGCTGTTCACGGGCCACAGCCTAGTCACTTAGGTTTACCACAGAGTGATGAAAATTCATCAAAATGTCAAGAGATCTGTATTTACCAAGTTTGATGAAGAAAATCTGACAAATACTATTTAAGATAAGTGGCACTTTTTCCTAATTGTTTTCATATGGATGAAAGAAAATCAAGTGCCCTGTTACTTCGATGAAATGCTAAATTGCTTAAAAATTCATATTTACACAATGGACCAGCATACAAACTGAAAGTAAGATTATGGCTTCCAAACGAATGTACGTATTTTCCCCAGCTAAGCTTGTACAATACTGAAAAAAAAAAAGTATCAGTGAATGTTTAAACCTGAACTAACAGATTCAGTTTTACCATCCCTGCGTTTCCTCACTAAAATAATAACTATTAGGTTACAAAGTAATAAGTATTTCTGCCATGGAGAATATCTTGGACTTTCTATGTTGTTGGCGGCCCATCAAAGGCAAACATTAATCATTTTAGCAGGTATTTCACCTCAGGAATTAAATATGTAAACACTGAAAGAAAGCCATAGACTATTTTTTGGGTACACACAGATTGGATTATAACTCCAAGGAAGAAAAAAATATGATGGGAAAACACTGTAAGACAGACAAATAGTAACCTTAGTGCTTGTTATAACTAAGGAAAGAAATGAGCGTGTGCTAACCTGTGTTTTCCTGCAAGCTGTATGTGAGAGTGTGTTTTCTATGCGTGCACAGTACGTTAATAATGCAATTTAAAAGCAAAGTACCATAGTCTGAAATAATAAGTGACAGAGCTGAGATTTGAACCCCAGATATCTTCAATGACATAGCACATGGTTTTGGCCTCTCCTCCATACTTAAATCTCTTCGTATAGTTTTTCCAAAGGAAGTTATAAAGCATTTTCTGCAAGTCTTAAAGATTTGAAATTTATTGATATATGGCCCATTGTCTGCATGTCTAGAATTTTTTTAAATTAGAAAATAAAACAAAAAATCATTTCTGAGATAAGACTGATTTCCAATCTTGAGATAAATTTCCTCACACGGGTGGACATTTCATTCCTAAGATGTTTGCTGTTTTGCATGCTGAGCAAGAGTGATCATCAAATGCAAGTCAATTCCTATATTCATAGACTCTCTCTCAGCCATCTTAGGGCAATGTACATATCTAGCTTCATCAAATGTTAAAGATTTCAGAAGAAAGCTATTTTTATGACCCCATTCATTACCCAATTCCACTGTTTTTGGCAAGCATTCCATCATCTCAAAACAAAAATAATTCTCAAATGTACCATAAACTTAGCTTATTTACATTCTCTGAACTAAAACACTTTATGGAGTGCAAGGAGGTACGTTTTAAAATTACACTGGAAAAACAGGCATCAAGCAGGCGAATCCCAAGCAAACCAGGAGGGGCAGTCAGAGGAGGGGCAAATTATTTCCAAAGTTAGCTGATATTCATTAATCTAAGATAGACAACAAGTTGGCTAATAACTAGAGGTATGAACATGAAAAGATAAGGAAATATTTTCATATTGTTGCATACAGAAATGTGTTGCTAACTTACAATAACATGAAACCTCCACCTTAATCATTTTTCCAGTTTCGGAACAAACATTTCACAAATGAATTCCTCCCCCTTAATGCCAATGTCACATACAAGCATCAGGAAGCACAGGCAAAAAGTAAACAAACCATTCAGTGACAGCAATAATTAGTCTAGGTTTTGGGTTATTCTGTCCATAGTAATGCCAACCTTTTGTTATTTCCATTAAGCAACTTCTTAAAATGGAAAGTTGCAAAACTTCTTTGATCCTCAAAATTCTAACTAAATGAGATCATTTAATTTTGTAATTACTATTATTTACTAAGAATAATATTCCTAATATATTGCTGTATTATTGTGTTGTATTCCTATATTTAGTAGAAAGTCCATAATTGTATTTTCAGATTAAATAATTGCTATTCTTTCATTCCTGTAAAATGAGTACATTTTACAAGTTACCTAATGTGGGCTATAGAAAGTTACAGAGCATATAACTCAGTCTTTGATTCATTAAACTTTCAGAGTTATGAATAAAAATAATACCTTAGGTAATAAGTTTATTAGCTTCTCTCTGCTAATAAAGCAGTCACTTCAAACTTAAACAAAGGATTTTCTTGGCTGAAGCAACTTAACCCCTCCTAAGTGCTTCAGCCAGTTTGACAGAAACAAATTGCATAGGAAACCAGCCACCGAGAAAGCCCAAGCCTGGTACAGATCTGGAAGCCAAGAGGAGGGTGGGGCATAGCGCACAGGGGTTGAGCAGCCTGTCTGGAAACTTCCCCAACAACATAAAAAGAAAGAGCAGTGTGCATGTGTAGGAGAGAAAAATTTTAGAAGAGTTTGGGGAAAATGAAAATGAGCTTATAAACACTAGCAAGAAAGGAAACAATGTCCTAGATGGAGTGATTATAATTAAGCTTTTACTACTCTTAGAAGCTATCACAAATTCCCTACGACTCTAATAAGAAGACAACTATACAGGACATGTCTCTAATTTCCAGTTTGTATCTCTTCCTTTGGGAAAAACCCCCTTCCCCCTCTCAGTTCATGGCATCTGAGGCCTTGTCCATATGTGGGTCCCAACTCCAGAACAGGAGAAAATGTATTTCTCTGCCCAGGGTTGTTGGTTCAGGGAAGGGCACGTGACCACAGCCAAGACAATGAGAAGTCCCCTGAGGAGTTTTTGCCAGAAGTTTGAGGAAATAGGCAATCTCTCCTCAGCTGATTACCTGAATGCTGAAGCACACATCTGTGTGAACACTTCGTGAGAGAAAATCTGTTGAGAAATAATTCTAATGGACAACAAAAGAGGAGAGAGACAGATCAGTTCATTCCCTCTTTGTTCATACAAGTTTGAGTTGAGCTTTTATTACTTGCTTCCTAAAGAGCTCTATACTTTCCATGAATTAATGTTGGAGAGAGGCACTTAACCAGAACACATGCTTATACATTCTGCACAAACGTGAGCATTCTGGTCTGGGTGCTCCAAAGCCTTCTCCCTCTTATCTAAGTACACAAGACCTTCCCGCTGAGACATTATCCTTTTCCACGAGAAAGGTCGTGGGCCTCTAGAGCCAAGCATTTTGAGACCCAGGGCTCTCCATTGCTACCTAGGGCTGTGGCTGTGCCTTCAACCTGCAGGGAATGGGAGCTGATGGGCCCCATGCAAAGGCCCATGTGGGGGAGATGGTCGGCACTGAGGTACAAGCAAGCTAGTCTCACCAAGTACATCTGTTACTTGTCAGGAGCCTTGCTTCCTCTGCAGTATTATGACCCTCGAATATGACAATATGACCCTATCATTTAATGCTGCAACCCATTCACCTTAGACGCTTTAAACCCAACCCCACCAACCCCAGCCCCCTACCTCCCCTTAAGAGACTGCAATTGTCAGATACAAAACAATGTGAGGCTCCCCCTTTCTCTGCTCAGAGAATTTCTCCAGGCTTCCCTGCCTAGTCTTACGTTGAACTCTGTTCTTGATCTTTTCTCCCAGAATAGCCTCTTGCTGATTAATCCCTGAATTCTGCTCAGCCCAGTCAAGATCCTAGGATCTGCCTTCCTTCTTATTGCTTCTTCTCAGGGATTACCCTCTAAGCTTGAAGCAAAGTGACTTCCAGGGTGTCTTTGCCACAGATCCGCGGGCCCTGCCCCAGTGTTGTGCTGGTTAATGTCCACCACAGGACTTTTCTCTGGGGAAAAGTCTCAATGTGTAGCATTCACTGATCTCCAGAGCGTGCATACTCGCACTGCAGGCCATTGTAAGCTAACATGGTGACATCAGGTCAGGGGGTGTGGAGCTGGGGAGATGCACGTGGTTGGCACTGCCCCCAGCTCGAGCCCACCACCATCACGGCACCTCCTTTGTCTGGTAGGTGGTAGGATATGAGAAGAGGGAATTGCTACGGTTAAAGAATCCTGACCAGATTATTTATTTTATATTAGAAACGTATAAGTTTTGGTTATCGCCTACACAGTTTTAATCATCCACCATTGGGTCCATCTGTCTCTGTAACTACCGAGAAGGGGATAATGATGAGACAGAAGAGAGATTTCATGTTTGGTGCTATAAAAAAAATGGTAATAATAACATTGATTATATTTCTGAAAAAAATGGTAGATAAGTAAAAATGTTTACTTTTTACTGATGAAAAATAACAGGTTTTAGTCTATTAAATGTGACAGTTGAGCACTATTTATGCTCCTACTGGACTCAGTGTCATCTATGTAGACTGTTTCTGTCTTAGCCTTTTCCTCCTCTGGAAATGCTTCATTCCCAGTGAATTATATATTTAGCTACCCACCTGTTATTTATTATTTTTGTTTGTTTTGTTTACTGACAACCAAAGTGCAAAGAACACATAAAAGGCCCCATAAAGATGAGTTTTCTAACCCAATTAGGAATACAATAACTTTGGGCACAGACAAACTGTGCAAAGAGATGGGAATATGTTTATAGAGCAGCCTAGAAAAGAATTTTGTTAAGTAGAAAAGAAATATAGATAGCAGAGAGTAAGTGGTTTAGGTTGCATAGAATATGGGATCAAGAATTTATATTTTTAAAAAATATATTTTTAAATGACAAATTAACAGCATTGGATAAAATAAAAGTGGGACCCAATAAAGAAAAATTACTCCATTTTGTAAGAGAATGAAAAGGATTAAAAAGGACATAAAGCAAACAATACAAAAGCATCAAAAAACATATCATAGCAAATAAATTGTGGGCCAGGAGATAAGACACTGAAGAAATTGTATGAAGTTGAATATTGTGAGGAAAAGAAAATAACTCTACAAATATACAGGAAGGGAAATTTGTGGATTAGAGAGGCTAAGAGAAAAATGTCAAGCTTACAGTTAAGGTTCAACACTAGAAGATATTTGTGTGAAGACACTGACATCTGGGCATTTTCAAGTTTGTCGATCAATGGTTTAAAAGTTCAGTGCTAGGATGCCTGGGTGTCTCAATCCACTCAGGTGGACCCATCTCAGTGTCCTGGGATCCAGTCCTGAGCGGGGCTCCACTCAGAGGAGACCTGGCTTCTCTCTCTGCCCTTCCTCCCACCCTTGCTCCATCTCGAGTCTTAACTTAACATTTCACCACTTAACACTCTTCCCAGTCTTTCAGGTCGATTTTAATGCGCTCATTTTAGTTAAGAAAACTGCTGTTTAGAGAGAGAAAACAATGAAGAATGTATGAGGGATTTCTCCCGATACATTACAAATAAAGGCATTTGGCAACATAGGAAAAACTCTTGTTTTTTTGCGTTGACTGTTTGAAAAAAAAAAAAAAAAAGCCCTTTATCTGGGGGTAAGGTCATGGCTTTTTCTAAGAAGATGAGAACGAACTCCTGTTTTTAGGTTTCTAATTGCCAGAACTGTCACTGTAAAATGCAGCCCGCTGATTTGCGTTTTAAATCACCAGAAAATGATAATATCCTTATCTCTGGAAGAATTGTTTTCTACACAGCTTAGATTAGTGCCCTTGGAGCTCTGATTAGGGGAAAGATTTGTGATATGTTTACGTGGTAATAGTGATAAAGACAATGATGGGAGCAATTACTCCTATAGTATTTCTCGCTGTTATGTGCTCTTCTATCATTTAATGTATCATTGACTCATTTTAATATTTATTGTCCCCAGTGCCACTCCTTCAGCTAGGCTACCTGCCATGGACAACTTGGAATCTCCTAGCCAGCAGTCTCCCTGTGCAACCTCTTCCCGAGCCAGTCCATCCTCCAAACCGTCTGCACGAATCCTCCCAAACCACTCTTCTGAACACATGGCTCTTTTCTCAAAAAAGAAAGAAATTAAAAGAAAAGAGGTCCGCAGAATAAAGTACAAGTTCCTTGGTTTAGGTGGTGAAGTCACCATCACTCGGTCACTGGTTCTCTTTCTAACCACAGGTTCCACACATACTTCTACAGTTTGATGAATAATGCTTCATCTATCTCAACTCTAAAGCTTGCCATGTGTGCTTCTGAAAATGCCATTACCATAGGATCTACGTATCAAAATGATCTTTCTTCTACTTCCTGCCATTGAACTCATCTTTTAGCTCCTGAAGAATTTGTTCTTGTGTATAGCATGCTTCCCTATTTTTATTCATTTATTTATTACTCAACTGTACCGTATGTCTCCAGAAGGCATATGCTGCTTTATATATCATTCTCTGTAGTCTACCACAGCGACATATATTAGGTGTTCAATATTTCTGATAATGATATAACCACACAACTTTGAACATCCTACAATACTAATTTCATTCAACATTTACTCAAGAACTATTTCTTCTGCCTCTGTTATTTATGTGGCATACATCTGATCACTGGTGGACAAGAAAGATGAAGTCCCTGTCTTCTGGATTTTATATTTCATTGTGAATATAGACAATAAAGTAGTTAATAATATGATATAATTTACTTACAGAGAGTGATAACAACCATGAATGAAAGTGCAAGATACACTTGGAGAGAGAAAGAGAGAGGTAGGTAGACAAAAAGTCTAGTTTAAATGAAGTGTTTAGGAAAAATGTATTTGAGGGGTTCCTGGGTGGCTCAGTGGGTTAAAGCCTCTGCCTTCAGCTCAGGTCAGGATCTCAGGGTCCTGGGATCGAACCCCGCATCAAGCTCTCTGCTCAGCAGGGAGCCTGCTTCCCCCTCTGTCTCCGCCTGCCTCTCTGCCTACTTGTGATCTGTCTCTCTCTCTCTCTGTCAAATAAATGAATAAAATCTTAAAAAAAAAAAGAAAAATGTATTTGAAGTATTACCATTTGAACAGACACCGTAAGTACATATACTGTAATTACATAAGATAAATTTGTGAGGGGAACAATAAGCCAAAGATCTTTAAAAAGTCACTGAGTTTATGGGGTGCCTGGCTGGCTCAATTGGTAGGGCAGGCAACTCTTGATCTCAGGGTTGTGAGTTTGAGCTCCACATTGGGGGTAGAGTTTACTTTTAAAAATTAAAAGTATTTGTCTTTAAAAAAAGTTAAAAATTTGCTGAGTTTAACAATTTATTGGAATAAAAACTATACTAGGAGCAAATATGGAAGAAGGAAACTGATTAGAAAGTGATTTACTATAATCTATGTTAAAAATAATGGTGGGATTCTGGCTATCTATTGAGGGTTGATGGGTAGCATTATGTTATCCTTAGAGTGAGTTTGCATATTTGGAAACAAATTGATCAGACAATCTCATGTTATGGATCAGAGTTAGTAACCAGACTCAGGACTTGGACTCACATGCAAACTCAAATTAAAGTCTCTGGAAACTATTAGATTTCTCTTCCCCTCCACCACCAGTTATAACTGTTTAGATTCTGCTGGACACAGTTAAATCCTGGTCAATTTGTATTGCTTGTATGTGCTCAAGCGTGGGATTGGGCACATAAAGTAGTGCTCAAGAAGTTCTCAAACTTTATTGTGCATTCAAATTGCCTACAAAGTTGTCAGAATGCAGCTCGGATTCAGTAGGTCTGGGGTGACTTGGAATTCTGCATTTCTAACAAATTTTGGGAGATGCTGATGATGCTGTCTGTCTGAGGACCACATTTAGTAGATGACTGCTTAATTGACTGGTTGATTGACTAAACCAGGGGGGGAGAGACTTACAGTTATAATTTTCCTTAAGTAAGTATCCTGTTTGGAGCAATTTGAGTTGAAAACTTTTTGATGGATACAAGTATTTAATAGATATTTATTTCTGAGGGGGATTAAAGTGATTCAGGTATATATAACATGATTCAGGTTGTTTCCTTTGTTTAAATTGTTGGAAAGAGTAAATTTAGTGGTGTTCTCATTGGTATGATAATTTCTATAATGGTTATTAGTACGTTTCTGTGACTGGCATTTTTAGCTAGTAGAAGTCACAGGATGATAGTACTGTTGCTGTTGTTGTTTTTCTGTCCTGTACAGTAGCACTTGGGAAGCTTTTATAATATACAAACAGCTGTGTCCCACCCCGTGGCAAAACATTAAGGGTTCTGGTTATCTGGATTTCAAACATACTACCCCAGAAATTCTTATGTATAGCTGTGTTAGAGAGTCACATGTACATTTAAGTAAGGAAGACAAAGAATGCATCCCGATGAGGGGCTACTAACTCTCTTAAAGCATGCATGACTCCTTTTTCTTTACCCCCACTGCCAGCAGTCAGGAACTCTCTGCCTTCACTCAGGGAAATGCTCTTTTCCTCCTTCTTCACATTGCTTATTCCCAATCAGAGGTCTCTTCCTGAGCTCACCCTGTCTATCCTATCTAAAGTGGTCACATGAGGAGCGCCTGGGTGGCTCAGTGAGTTAAAGCCTCTGCCTTCGGCTCAGGTCATGATCTCAGGGACCTGGGATTGAGCCCCACATCAGACTCTCTGCTCAGCGGGGAGCCTGCTTCCCCCTCTCTCTCTGCCTGTCTCTCTGCCTACTTGTGATCTCTCTCTTTCTCTCTCTCTCTGTCAAATAAATAATCTTAAAAATATATATATAAAGTGGTCACCTGAGAGAATTTTATGTCATCATGTAGGGCTTTTTTTTTTTTTTTTAGCTTTATAGCAATACTCAAATAAGGCAATTATCTTCTTTACTATGTTCATTTATTTATTATTCGTACCTCCCCTGTTGGAAAGTAAACCCCATGTGGCCAGCTACTATCAATTGTTCCTCATCATCATAGCCTCATGTTTAACTCAGTGCCTGATATTCCATAAAGATTTGCTAAATGAAGTCACCGAAATCTTTAGTTTTTCTCATCTGGGTTACCAGTGTTTGTGTGTTTGTTACCAGTGTGTGTTCTTTTTCTCCTCATTTTCACTGTTGTATCGTTACCTCCCAGGATTCACTTCATCCATCCATTCATCCATCCACTCACCCACCCCTGCAGTCATTTAATATTGAGTTATTAAACTTCCACTGTGGACCATGTGTACCCAAGACTGTGAAAAGACTAGAAAATTGATGATAAATAAGTCAGATATGGTCTTTGACCTAGGAATTGCAATCCAGTCATGGGTAATAATTAAGGCAGAGCAGCAGGCAGAGGGAGAGGAAGATGCAGGTTCTCCGCTGAGCAGGGAGGCCAATGTGGGGCTCGATCCCAAGACCTTGGGATCATGATCTGAGCCAAAGGCAGCCGCTTAACCGAGTGAACCACCCAGGTGCCCCAGAATTGAATTTTCTAAATGAAGTTTACTTAGTTCTTTTTAAAATATGTTTATAAATAAGAGAGTAATACAACACCTTGAGTTATATATATATATATGGGTAAGCATTTAAAAATATGTATAAGGATATAAACGGTGATTATTAATTAATGGCATCTGCTAGTTACATAAAACAAATCTTTCCCTTTTAAATAAGTCTGATATGTTGAATATTTATTTGCTTAGAAAAGTGACTAAGTAAAATATAATTGTTGCTACAGTAACTCTTTATAACAGATTAAAGAGTCACTGCCTGTTCAATCCTCTTTGAAGGACTGAACAGGCTCCCTAAAATGTATATGTATATGTGGGTGTATGTGTACATGTGTGTGTACATATATACTTACACACAAATAAAATACATATGTGTGCATTTGTCCATGGCAAAATGACATAACTTCTTTAGACATTATACATAAGGAGTACATTAAAGTAGGACAGATCAGAGATAGTTTTTCTTATTAATTAACTGATTTGTCAAAGTGTTTTAACTGAGGACAAACGACTAGAAGTATATCACAATGTCATTCATCATCTTGAACAATTTCCTTAAGAATTTCACATTGAGTATAAATTCCAAATAGCCTTTTCCGAGGTCATTTTCCTTTAACTGTTAAATCTTGCATAGTTTGCGTTCTAATCTTAAACCTAATTCGTTCAAGTTGCTTTAGAGGTAGCGAGTATATATCTAAAACTATTTTCAGGAAAACTTGAGAGATTTCTGAACAAGCTCCCTAGAGTCTTTTTTTTACTCTCTTAAAGACCAGGAAGTTTAGTGTATTCCTGAGGCATCCTATTAACTGAAAATAAAAGTTGATTTCACTCCAATTCTGTACCAGTCACTCTTTTCCAAACTTTGAGCCCTGAGCAAATCCCTGTAGGATAATGTGCTTTTGAACTTCACCAAGAACTTGAGTGGTAATGGAGGCCTTTCAACTTCACAGCTACGTCATAGCCATTTGTGGCGAAATAACTATCTAGTTCTGATAAGAGTTAATTGTAAAGGTGAGTTATTTGGAAACTCTTTTCTAGCTTTAAATGTCATCTAGCATTTTTGGATGAGAAATGCAATTTTTTAATTAAAAATAAAATAAAATTCACGTATGTTAAAGTATTATAAAAGATTGGTTTCCTCCTTAGCAGAATGTAGGCTCTGGCAGAAATATGGTTTCAGGTGTGGGTGTAGGAGGGGAACCAAACTTGGATGAAACAGGATTTTATCTTCCTGGGGTGGGCTGCCAGTTAAATTTCTGCAAATAGCAATGTCATAAAGCATGGTTTTAGAGAAAGACCATGTGCTTTCTAGAGCAGCAATTGAGAGAAAAACAACAAAATTACAAGGAGGCTCAATGTGAAAAACAAGCTTTTTCTTCATCCACCTGAAGTCTTGCAAAATAAAAATGCATTTTTAAAAAAATGCTTTTTGTACAATAACTTTTCAAAAGCAGACTACAACAGCATGAACCTTGAAATTTCCAAGAGAGCCTGCTCGATGAACTCTACTATCTGGGTTCTAAGACATAAAGGTTAATTAAAGAAACGACAAGTTCTCTGCTTCCCTAACGTGGCTAAGGAAGACACATTAGCAAAGCCACACACAAAGCTGAACAGCAATTAGAGAGAATCAAAAAACAGACACACAAAATGGAACCTTTGGCAAACCTAAAGATAGACTCTACCTCAGCATCTGTCGTTATGTTACAAACATCGAAAAACCTTACGTTTCTGATTTTTGCTTCTTATTCCACCAACCTGCCCTCCCACACATACACAGTCTTTCCTCCACATTCCCCTGGAGCAGATTTTGTGGGGAAATTGAAGTGAAAAAGTCACTGCGAAAGGAAATCGTCAAAGGTGACAGAGGGGAATAGCCCTGTTGGAATAATGAAGAACAATAAGGAGAGATCAAGAAAATCAGGATTTAGTGGAAAAGGGTAGTTTGTTTAGAGTTTGAAATATAAGGAGCAGGGTGCCAGTGGGGCATTTGAGTTCTATATCCATAAACTTCCTGGCATGAGGACTTGGCTTTTCTTTTAGCAAGTCAGTCAGTGGTCCTCTTGGTGCCTCACATGAGTCGGTCATACTTCAAACTCTGCAGTTCAGTGAACTTCCTATTTATTTATTGTCTGCTTTCCATACGATGCCACCCAGGCTAAGTTTTTCTTTTTTTTTTTTTTCTCTTTCATCCTGTCAGTATTTTTTTTAACTCTCCTGAGTCATTTTTAACATACAGTTAGGAATTTTTCCAGCCACTTGAAAATTCTATACTCTTTTCCTGCCATTTAAAATACAGTAATACAGTAAATCACTGCAACTGGGAAGAAATTCTGACTTGATCAGTGCAACCATGGTGTAAAGTGTGATAGACAGAATTCAAACACTAAGAGGACAGTCTCTAGTTTTCATATCTCATTCTTTACTAAAAGATAAGTCATAGATTAACTGTCTTTAAATTAAGACATCTGAAATACATTTGTATATGTTTGGTATTACTAATTTTTTAACTATGACAATTTCACACAGAAACCCTTTTGTTGGAAACTGAATTTCTCGTGTAATAATTAGCTGTGGAATATTACCCCAAACAGGTGTCTGTAGCCTGTCAAAGTCAGAACAGGTGATTTAGAATTAGCGTATTAAAAGAACTGTGAATTAGCGAAGCAAAAACGTGTTAATTTCTTGTTCCATCTGTTAATATGAATTCACTGCCAAATATTTTACTTTGTAGAACTGTGCTGGGATTGGCAAGAACATACACTATAAAAAAAGTTTAAAGGCCTGAATGTTTAAAAATCATGACATACGTTACTGCAAAAATAACTTCTACATTTTGAGCATGCTTTTTTCTTTTTTATCTTTGAAAAAAATAACTGCAGAGATTGCCATATAATATAGAAAGTTAACTAAAGAAAACATACGATCAAATGTTAGACCTTTAAAACAAAAATTGGAAGAAAATGTTATTCAAGAATGTTTGGTTATAAATGAAGACTAATTCTTCAGTGCTACTTCTCGGATGTATCTGAGAACTACTCTGAATTACTGGAAGATAGAAATATCTGCTGCTACCATGCAGCTTATATCCAATAATATCCTCTTATATAGAGATGCCATTATAGAAAGAGAGATCATTTTTTTTTCCTACCCAAATACTCTAATCTTTAAAAGATTATGGTGCAATTTAGGTCACTAAACCACAGTCTCTGTATAATACCTAAACCTATTGTTCATTAGCTTAGTTTGTTTCTTCTGCCAAATTTTCCCTGCATGGATAAAATCTGAATACATTATACCCTTAACTCCACATGCATGTATGTAATTGTGTATGCCCGTGGTGGTGGTAGAGGGTGGAATGTAGGAAAAGAGGAAAGACTCGTAGTAAAATGAAAAGAGTTCTTTATGTGTATCCCCATTCTGACACATAAAGGACTGGATCTGTAACTGGACACATTTTCATTCTGAAAACCTTGAGAGAATCTAGAGCTAATGAACTATTGAACCAGTTTACCATCTTTGTATTTCTTTTCTTTGTAGGCAGATCCATGGGAAAAGAAAGGAATTTGAAGTGAATTGAAATTTGTGAGCTTAGACATATGCTAAGAGTACAGTTAACTTGAGTTACTTTTTCCATGCTGCTGAATTGGGTCCTGAATGAGGCAGTTTTGTGACTTAAACAGATTTCACTAATTTTCCTTCCTTGCACATTTAAAAAACAAACCACACTCTCCCATATTGCTGTTTGGGTTTTAAAGGAGCTAAGGCATGCACACCCAATTACTATAAGCACTTTAACTAAGGCTTAAAGATATGCAGCATGTTCTTAACTGCAAATGATATGATAGGTAGTGTCTTTCCTCTCTAGTTTTATGTCACATCCAAGAGATTAATCCTCTCATGAATCATCCATAATGACTAGAATAATTTGGGGGAACTGAATGAAATTTTTCAAATTATTTATATCATGAACTCACAAGAATATGAATGGTGGGTTATGCAAATAGAAACCATGCTTACAAAAGCTAAATACAAAAAGGGAGGGATGAAGGTTAAGTTTATATTTCTTAACCTGGACTTCTTTATATTGGTACATTATGGCTTTATTATTTCACTGGTGAATGATCTCTGTTACAGCTTATGAAATACATAAGAGAAACGTTGTTTCTAACATTTGAATGAAAGAATAGTGATGTTTTGTATAGCTTAGAGCAAAGATACCAAATTCTCTAAGGATGTGAGATGAGATGCCCTTATTCTATAAAGTTCATGACAATATTTTAAAGGAAAAAAAATCCTTAAAAATAGCCAGAGATTTTTTTTTCCTGTATGAAACAAGCACAAGTTTTATAATTCTTTCTAAACACGATCTCAGACAAAAGACAATACTCTATTTCCCATCATATTTAAGAAATATAGTGTTATTGTATAGGAATCATTGATGAAGTATTTCCAAAATTCTATATCATCAGCCTAAAAATTCGTATAAAACTATGCAATACATAAAACATTTTATGGAGTTTTAAATTATACAGTACATTAAAGTTTTAGTTGACTTATCTGAAGACATTTTTGGTATGTAAATAAAAATGCAAGGAGAAGAACCTGTCAGAAAGTAAATAAAGTATGTAAATTAAATAAAAGGTAAGGCAGCTACACTTTTTATATAAATAACTGTGTTAACAGAGCTTTATGCATATTACAATATATTCAGATGCATAGCTTTTGCAAAAATAAATTCATTGCTCCTCTCCAAAGAATGGATTAAAACAATTTATTTTATAAAATTTGGATAGATAGGATAAGAAATGTAATAGCCATCCATGGAAAATAAATATAAAAATTATTCAAGCTCCATCTACTTTATGTTAGTAATGAGATGCACTTCATTCAAATTCCTTTCAATTGAAACAGTGCTGAGGAAGCAAAAACATGATTCTGTAGGAAATGATTTCTAATCTTCATGATAACATACCGATATAATACAATTATTTACAATTGACTAAGAGTTAATTTCAATAGTATAACATCTTTCTTGCAAAAATGTCAGCTTTTATTGATGAAACAAACTAAGAATAAAACATTTTTACTTGTAGTATTACAGTGCTGTTTTTCATTCTGTTAACCAAAACAACACAGTAATACTGTAAACAAAAAAATAACATCAGACTGCTTGTGTTTGCATGATTTTATCAAAAACTATAAGCAATGGAATGAAGTATATTAGCTGTAATTCCAGAAAACACTTGATTCTTTTAGACTCCAGTCAAGCTATATTCAAAATAAGAAGTGACCATTGGGCTAATTCTGTTAATTATCTTATATGTCATGGAAGAACATAAAATTAATAATTGAAAATGATTGATCTCATATATTTAAGGTACAATAAAAGTAAATATGCAATAAAAACTACACACACACACACGTGTACACACGTACACACACACATAAAACAAGTTTATATACATGAATATTTCTCAAATGGGATCTAAATGGCTCCAGACATTTTAGTTGCCACAACTCAAGGAATAGTACCACTGGTATCTAGTGGGGAAGCCTGGGATGTTCCTAAATAAATACCCCACAGTGGGGCGCGTGGGTGGCTCAGATTGTTAAGCATCTGCCTTTGGCTTGGGTCATGATCTCAGGGTCCTGGGATCGAGCCCCGCGTCGGGCTCCTGCTTGGGGGGGAGCCTGCTTCCCCCTCTCTCTCTGCCTGCCTCTCTGCTTACTTCTGATCTCTCTCTCTGTCAAATAAATAAATAAAAATCTTTAAAAAAATAAAAAAATAAAATAAATACCCCACAGTGCACAGGACTGTGTCTCGCAACAAAGAATCATCCATTCCAAAATACCACTGAACTTGGATTGAGAAAGCCTGATACATACATATAGTTTTTGTTTTTGTTTTTACCACCTGCCCTTTTTTCATTGAGAAATGCCAGAGGGTATTTACATCAACCAACACTTTTTAGCCACCAGACTGGTTAAATCAGACCACTCTCCTCATAGAGGAACAGAATTTGTTCTTAACACTTATTTATGGAGTGTGTACTCTGTGCCGGGTCTTCTTGTGGTTCTACTTCTAGAACAAGTTGGTACTTGCCTACTCCAATTTCTTTACTTAAAAATTGGAAAATAATTGTCCTGGTAGGTAAAGTGATTTGCCTACATTGACCTTGACATGGCTGGGTTTGAGCTGAGTTTTCTTGACTCTGAGATCCGAAGCAAATCTGCTGTACACTGAAACCTTTGCTCTCGGCAGAGTCAACGATTGGGAATGGCATCTATACATTTGTATTAAATGAATCCATTGATTTGCATACACATTATGTATGTGTTTTCCCATATATTAGCTAAAATTTCAACTTGTTTTGATGGCTTTGAATGGGATATTTCCAGTTAAATTTTAAGAAACAAAGGTAGGGCATGAAAGAAAAATGTTAATTTTACAGGAATATTTTTATTAAGTCTCGTTAACTGAACAAATCTTCCTTGAATCATATTTTAATATTATACTTTCATTTTTTTTATTTTTTTACTAAGGAAACTTAATATTAACTGTAAAAATGAAAATTCCCTTGGCAATGCTCTAACATATATAAAGAATAGTAAGAGATAATATTTTCAGAATTAAAATAAAAAAAAACTTTTCTCTCCTTAAAAGGTATTACTTTCCTCCTAATTTTTTCTGGTTACCAGGAAAGTCAAGCAAAATATGCATTTCACTAGCAGTAAAAATACTAGTTTTTTAATGGTTAGTACCTATTTCTTTATTCTTTCCATTGCCCTGATTTACTATCTTTTTAAAAATATATATATTTGGCTCTATGAATAAAAAATTTAATTAAGTAGATACTGTCTCTATTTTCCTAGAAAGCTTACTGAATACTGTCTTAGAATAATAATATTATAAGTGGCCTTAAAACTGAATAATTAGCATGCACCTCTTCTCCCATGATTTGCTCTATGATTTTGCCACTATTTCATTCTCTAGAATTTCATGATAGGGTAGCAGTGATGCCTTTCTATCATAGTTTTACTTAAAACCACCTAACATGTCAATGGCAGTATAAAAACTTGCGATTATAATACTTACCCTAGCTCTTCCATGTGCTGGGCATTGTGTTGTGTATTTTTTGTGTGTTCTTTTTCTTATCATTAATTCAATCCTGCAAACTGGATTAAATTATCTGCTTTTTACTGAAGAACTAGAAGCCTACAGTGAGGGTAACTTGCCTATTATCCAGTGAGCTAGTGGCAGACCTAAATTCCTCTAAAACTTGTCTCACTGTAAAGCACTTGCTTGTTTTCACTTGTACTGTCTACTTAATGCATGCAAAAAAATATAAAAATTTTAATAGAGTATGAATCAATTCTAAGAAGTTTAGGTATGATTTAAATCAATTTCTGGTATGGCTATTTTTATTGAATCTATTGAGTAAATTTATTTCATCCCCATTCTGGTTCATTCTCAACTTCTCCCCACCCTACAGCTATATCACAGACCTAATAGCATAGTATATCATCTGAAGGATCAGCACATTGGTGGGATATTGGCAAAAGGGGTGGGGAAAGTAAGAGGAAAAAGACCATCAAAAGGTTACTCATAGTCAGGAAAATAAATTCTTGTTCCTCCTAAAGAGGTGTTTGAATTAGAGAGAAGCCTGAGGTCAGAACCTGGAGTCCATTTACCCAGGCACCCTTCTGATTGTCTCCAGATCAGTCACACCACACCAGTAAGGATTAATATATTTGAGTATTTCATAGGTGCTAGACACTGTGCAAAGCAATTTACACATATTTTAAACTCCGATCACATAACCAGCCCGAGTTGTATGTTTATGTATTATTATCAGCCCTATTTATGAGAGGACGTAATTGATGATACATAATGTGCCCATCATCAAATAGCCAATCTTGGCAGAGTCAAAATTGTAACACAGATCTAACCCACTCTAAACCTCATGATCTGAACACTTGGCTGTATTCCTCTTCTCTATATATGTACTTGTTCCTATTTCTACCAATCTGAGCACTATAGTGACAACTGATCTCTTTAATATCTACCCATAAATCTTCGAAAGATTTTCTATGTCTTTCTTATACTTTTGGTCAGTATAGTAAGGCATTTCTTACCTTAATATAGCATTTTTGTTTAAATAAAAGTGGCATGTCCTGATGTAAGAAATTCACAGTATGCCCAATAATGTTACTGAGATTGTTCCAATAGTTTTTAATGTAGAGATGGGGAACAGGTGTTTGCAAAAGTATTTTTTCAAAAAAAAAAACTTAGTTAAAAATTCAATCTAGATGTATTCCACAAACTGTTTTTATAATGAAATAAATTATTTATAAGATACACAATACACTTATTTAGAAAATATCTTAAAGCATATAGTATCAACTAGATTTATTTGACTGGCATACTTTTGGCACTAAATGATATTTATATATTTTAAATTACCCTTAATTTGTTTATAACAGTTGCTCAAATTCCATTTGTATAGAAGGACCATTTTTTCCCTAAAGCACTGATATTCTGCTACTTGCTGCACATTAAAGATGTGTTTTCTCCTAAGAGTCCACTGACAATTAAAATGTTGTAAAAAGAAGGTTGGTTGCATTTCAAGTTTGATATTTGGGCTTTAAAATTTCATCATTATTATACTCAACTTCGATTTTTGAGGTACCATGTTTTTAAAGGTATGGAAGGCTCAAGATTTGGCCATCTGTGACCCACAAAATAACAATTTCATATGGTTCAAATAAGACTTAAATTTTGATTCTGAAGTACCCATAAAACTCAATGGGCATTGCCTTAAGACTAACCATAACTTTAGTCTGATCTGTTGAAGAGTTAAATGGACAAGCTAGAAATAAGAAAGTGATCCTAGC
Source organism: Nasua narica (assembly GCA_028533885.1). Lineage (NCBI taxonomy): Eukaryota > Metazoa > Chordata > Mammalia > Carnivora > Procyonidae > Nasua > Nasua narica. The sequence goes on along the minus strand of CM052810.1, from coordinate 96,436,154 downwards.
ATCTTATGAATGTGCATACTTACCTTGTAATTTCATACGTATTTACAAAGGAACAGTTTTATTATATTTATCCTCAAGGATATAAGCCATTATGTTTATCCTTACTGATTATGAAGTAAGGGTTTAGATTATAAAATCACAAGACTTTATTTGTGGTCAAGCTCATGATTTATTCAGCTGAGTATTTTCTCTTTGATAAAAGGGTCATTTTTGTGAAAGGGCAGGACTATTCTTCTTAGTTCAAATGAAAGGAATAGATATGCATATATAATAGAAAGGACTGGTATTTCACTACCTGAGAGAATTTAGTCATCTGCAAACTAGAGAATGCCTGATCTCCTTCTTCCAAGCAATTTTTGTCATAAAATCATAAAATAGAATTCTTTCCCACCTTCCATATTATCTGTGCCACTAAGTTAAATAAGTATTTTCACCAGAAATGCAGATTTTTCAGCCCAGAATTTCACACCACATTGGACTGAAATTTTCAAAAAGAATATAAAGTGTCAGAATTATTTTTAGTCAGAGCAAGAAGTATTATTTATACCTTGCTATAGTTTTTTTTATGTGAAAACTTGACAAAAAAATTTAACTTGGGGGGAAAAAGTAAAAGCTGAAAGTCAGTTTCATCAAAGGTCCTCTTTAACCACGCCTCGTTGGGGCAAGTATGGTAGTGCAGATGATGGTGTGGTGATACTTTAAGTATAGAATCACATAGAAGAAATGAGAAAGAGACTATGGACATGGAACACCAGGAATGCACTCAAAAGGGACCTGATACTCATTATCTCAGGTGATCATTTCAACATGCCTATGTAGGAAAGGTTATTAGATCTATTTGACAGATGAAGAAACTAAGGATAGCAAGAGTAAAATGCATTCAAGGTTATGCTTATAGTAAATAACTGAGTCTAGAATTAACCACAATAGTATTTCAGAAACTGAGTTCTTGACTTTTCATACATCATCACTTTGGTCAACATTTGATAGGGCTAACCAAGTGGCATCATATTCACCATTGAAAACCTTTAAAGGGCAGTCTATCTATCTATCTATCTATCTAGTCTATCGATCTATCTCCATTTGTGTATATATGCATATCCATGTATGTATACATAGTCCATAAATTCACTATAATATTGTCTTAATTCAGTATACAATAGTTTGTTTTTTAAATTTCACCATCTCAGTTACCTAATCACGAATAACATCTGTATTTTGTACACATAACTCTTTACATCCTCATCCAAGGCCCATTAGTGTTTATTTTATTTTATTTTAAAGATTTTATTTATTTATTTGACAGGGAGACAGCGAGAGAGGGAACAGAAGCAGGGGGAGTGGGAGAGGCACAATTCTAAGAAACTAAGTTTCTCAACTCAAGACAAAATAAAAAGGGGACAGGAAATGTCACAGAATGACATTATAAAAAAGTGCCAGAATAGGACAGAACTAAAAGGTGAAAATCTACAAAAATCTGAGAAAAATTCAATGTAGGATTCAATAATCTCCCACATTTTAATAAGCATCAAGAGCCATCCTCCAATAACCTATAACTAATAATATACATGTATAATAAAAGGTCATCAAGAAAGTATTATGATAAATTATGTACATAAAAGCCATAGGAGAGTGTGATAAAAACTTAGCATATTTCCATTCAAAATGTTGGTTACTATAATCTTAGCCACTGGGAAAATATAACTACATAAAGGAATTTTTTGTAGTGTTGAGATTTCACTCTCCCTACTCTGTGTCTTTCTCTCCATAGACTTGCATAAAGCATTTTGCATGCTAACTTTAATTAGTGTAATATGTATTTGTTCCAATATTTCTTTTAATGGGTACATTTAGGAAATAAAATTGAATCATTTCTAAATTTTTAGATCTTGAGCTAGAACTTCAGAAGTCAGTACTTACTTCTCATTTTACCAAACTCAGCCTCAACTCCTCTCTTTCTTGTTCTTGTGATTTAAAAAACAATGGAAGGAGGACCCAGGCTAGAAGTGTGAATTAACAGTAGCAGAGTGGCAGAGATAAGACAATAAGGATTTTAGAACCTATGAGAAGTGGATTCCAAAAACTTTCTTGCCACACACTAATTGTGTGACTCAGAGAAAGTTACTTAAAGTCCTTGACATTCAATCACCACCTCTGTAAAATAGCGACAAAAGTTCTCCGAAGGAAGTTGTGCATGTTTAAATAAGTTAATGAATGCAAAACAACTAGCACAGCATCTCTTATACTATTTACTTTTTTAATTATTTTGACAACGTAATTTACTATATAATTATTTTGATACTTCCAAGTACTGAGATATATATACACTATTGCCAAATATGTGATGAGATTAAGGTCATGCATGTGGATTTTAGTAATTTATTTTCTGATCAAATCTTTACCTAAAAGTTGGATGAGACTGATTTATTAATAAGAACACTCAGTGTAGATTTGCTGAAGTGAGATTCAAATCAGTTTAATGAGTTTAAGTTTGAAAAGCACCAATACGTTTTGGAAAATAATTATTAGAAAATTTCTTTATGGCACTAATTTTCCATTCACATGAATGAGGCTTAGTGAAGCTGCCATAATCATTTTATAATGATATAAGTGGAAATTCTCAGACATGATGTTATAATGATAAGGTAAAAAGTACTGTCAGTACCATGGTATGCTAAGAGATAATAAAGAGTTTCAGTATTTGAAGATGCTAACTAGGAATTACAACCATTTGAGGTAGAATCCTAACATTATCTTTATTTTTTTTATTTTTTAAATTAATATATAATGTATTACTTGTTTCAAGGATAGAGGTCTGTGATTCATCAGTCTTGTATAATACCCTGTGCTCATTACAACACATAACATTACCTTTTTACTAATTCTCCCATATGGAAATACATAGACGAGACTAAAGTACCAACATCTGTATAGTAATACACATGTGGATGTCCTATCGAAAGACATGATGTGATCCAGAGCCAGAAGTGATAGAGAACCATAGTGATAAAGAAGTGAAAAATCAATTGATAACTAGATATGTGACAAGGACTATAAGAGACTCCCACTAAAGAGGATGATATTTGTTAACCCAGTGCAATATAATTTAAGAATTAAAATGGTAGAACTACAAAATGATATAAGAATGTAGAATGGCCAAGGAAAAGGTCCAAACAAGGTGCCCTATATAAATCTATTTGAAATCTTAAATCCTGTGGGGAAGAATAAAAATTCCTGTGCCATTACTAGTTGTATGACCTAGGATAATTATGTAACTTTTTTATGCCTCAATTTTCTCATTTGCTAAGGGGAGATCACAAAACGAGATATTGTATGCAAAGTAGATAGCCTAGTAATTGACACAGTCCTGGGAATTTTTGTTAGATTGCTTGCTATTTTTGCTTAACTGCATATATATGAAATACTGAGGCCTTGTGCTGACTATTCAACCTAACCTAGGATGCAGAACTTTATTTCAATAATTGTAGTTTTTCTTAGTTGCCATGGTTTAGGAGACATGCAAACAGTTACCCAGAGAATTTTCTTTTTCTTTCCTATAGTGCCTGTGAATAAGATGGATGATATCTCTTCTCCTCATGCTTCATGCACTCATCATAATAAGCCTGGAATAGAAGGATGTACTGGTAAGAGAGACAAGTCAACAGTGTTGCCTGACAATGTTCTGAGTTGCTGTTGAAGACACAAATACTCTTTCACACAGACAGGTTAAAGAGGAACGAGACAGCAATCATGGTGAGGCAACTGAAGAAAGATCAGGATGACAGTGTCACCATAGCCACCACGTAGATTTACCAGGACATCTGCACTGTTGGCTGCTAAGGAAGGTGAAGATTTAGCCAACTACTAAATACTGTAGACTCAGTATGACTGTTCAGGTTCAAGGCACTATCGATGGTGTGTGATCATTAGCCAGTGTGATCAATCATTTCCCAATTTTGTAATCTGCCCACTTAGTGCTAAAACTACTCTGGTTAACAATATAACTGACTTTATGTGGGTTTAAGTCCCCTCACTTGCCATGACTTACCTGTCAGAGCTGCTGTTACAATAATAATAATAATTATTATTATTATTATTATTTCAATTTAGGCATATGCGTCTGCTCACTCTTAGAAGAGGCTTCCCCAGAAGAAACAAGGGTACGTTTTTCTTTCTTTTTCACTTTGGGCACTAGCTTTTCTAGCTATAATACAGTTCCTCCAATAGAAGAAACACAAACAAGCATATAAGCTAAAACAAAAGGCGTATTCTACGAAAATCAGACCAAGGGATTTCCCTACACCTCACAGACCAAGAGGTTCTGAGGTTTAGACTGGGTTTCACTGAAGCCTAACTCTTGATCCAGAGACTTCTAGGAAACCATCTGACCAGATTGCTTCCACTTACGGAGATATTCTCTGGGTAAAAGTGCACAAAAGCAGTTTGGATTCTATTGTGCTATTGCACTGAAAAGCTACTTCTAAATAATCATTCACCTTCCACATCACCCAGCAATATGCTTATGAAAGCTGTTTTCTTTCTTGTAACTACAGGTGTCAGATGCATCAAAAAAGCAGAAGTGCCCTTTCAGCTCTTCTTGGTGCCATTCCTTGTCAATTTCATGCTGCCTACAGCAACAGCACAATACTGAAAACAGCAATGATGTCACTGGAAGTGCTCTGTGATTGACAAAGAAGAACGGTAATAGTCAGGGGTGGCTCCTCGGAGAATTCAGAACTCACTCGATGTCATCCAGGGGCTCATCCCCTGATTGGAAACAGGGATGAAATGTTCTCTGCATGAAAAGGCGAAGATGAGAAGTAATGTAGGTACAGAAGAGTGGTCAGTTACTCTAGGTACTTGGAAGCAGGACAGGCTGAACACTGAGAACTTGGTTAGGTTCTCTGTGACAAGCTTGGGGCCCCAGAAATGTAGTGACAGTAAGGCACATTCCTTAACTCTCACACTTGTTGAAATGAGTAGAGGGTGGCATTTGTTTGGAAATCCCTCCCCAGTCTTTGTTCCCAGAACCCAGTATTCATTTTCCTGTGCCTACATACGTAGCTCTTCAGATAAACATTACTACTGCAACAAATCGTAGAGTGCCAGGCCTCACCAGATGGTTACATTGAATTAAAAATATATGCAAAAATAAGTTCTAAAGTGAAAATGGATAAAGATATAACTCTCACTAATTCCCAAAATTGCCTTCTATTACAGCCATACTGCTACAAATACTGTCTTTATCCACCCGAATCTTTGTTCCTATCATCTTTCCCCTTTGAAACCTTCTGCACTTCCTCTCTATTCATAAAAGGACCAGCTAAAGTCTCACATCCTTCATGAACATGCTCTTGACATTCCATAAGTAATGGTCCCACCCTTCCTGGAAATCCTACTGCCTGCCTTTTATTTGTCCTGTAATCATGACTGTCCTAGTCTATTGGTTTTAGAAATCCCTTTCCTTCTCAACAGAATCTAAATTCCTTGAGATTAGAGGTCATTTAAAACTTCTGCCCTCAGGGCACCTGGGTGGCTCAGTGGGTTAAAGCCTCTGCCTTCGGCTCAGGTCATGATTTCAGGGTCCCTGGGATTAAGTCTGCATCAGGCTCTCTGCTCAGCGGGGAGCCTTCTTCCCTCTCCCTGCCTGCCTCTCTGCCTACCTGTGATCTCTCTCTCTCTGTGTCAAATAAATTAAAAAATCTTGAAAATAAAAATTCTGCCCTCTGCTGAACCCTCAGGATATGGACAAGGTAGGAAGAACAGGAGTCTGCAGGCTGGGATGAATCGCACACGATTATTAACTGTGCAGCTTAAGCCAAGTCTAATTAGAGAAACTTTCTTTCAGGAAGAAACTGTTCCTCCCAATTTTCTTCTTTCTTTTCAAATGACACTTTTCTGTTTTTCATGGGAGAGATGATAGTCTCATGGAATTAGACCACCTGGATTTAAATCCTATTCCAATTGATGTTTACCATATGGCTTTGGGGAACTTATTCATGTCCCCATACCTCAGTTTCCCCAGCTGTAAAATGGACTTAATAAAAAATAGTCGCCTTTCACATCACCCTGAGTATTAATTAAACTAACATAAAGTGCTTAGGGCTATTATTTTGCTAGGATTACATTTCTTCTTATTAGCTTAGTATTCAGTTACATTCCCTTCTGGTTTCTCTCTTAAGTACAGGTCACTTGTTTGAAAGCATAGTCCAACTGGCTGGAGAACAGTGACCTAGTGCCCAGAGCCTTAGGCTGGATGTTGGAGGATATGCGTAACTCCTCAGTCACTGATCAGTCCACCAGCCCAGGATCCTTCAGGATAATCACTGATATTTCTAGACTGCCTTTGGCAGATGATGCTGACCACACCAAATATGTGTGGTCTCCCTTCCACAGTACACATTTATGGCTGGGAAGTGGCTTCCCCCAGAAACTATATTCGCCAGACCTTTCCCCTTGTTTTTAAATGGTGAGCCACATTCTGGCCAATGAAACATAAGCAGAAGTGCTGTGTGTCCCTTCCAGTCCAAGTATGCCCCTCCTCTTCTTCATTCTCCTTTCCCTGGCTTGATGCAGATGCACACAGTGACCTCAGAAGTCATATGTTCAAGACACTGGGTTCCTCCGGTGGGAACTCTCTAGGAGTCCCTGATATACTGCCTGCAAGAAAGCAGCCTGTGATCACCAATGCCCATGCTGGACTTTACAAGAGTGAGCAATTAAGTTCTATTCTGTTTGATCCAGTGTCTGGTTTGGGGTTTTTGTTCCAGTGGCTAGTGTTATCCCAACTAACCTGTTGTCCATCAGTAAATTGGAGAGAAGTGTACCATCTTACCAAAAATTAATTATTAACTCATAAAATATCAGAGTTTCGGAAAGCACCAAGTAAATACACGTGGCAATATTTTCCTGCCTACTTGGTACTTATACTCTGAGAAAATTGTGTTAAACTTGAGTCATAGCTCTTCAAGGCTTCTCAACTCATCCATAAACTTAAATGCTCTGGGTTCCAAAGTAAGTGATTTGCAGCAAAGAGTGTTTTAGGCTCTTGAAAGGTGCTTACTAAGATTCAGGTTTAAGGAAAGGAGGGCTTAGGGGGAGATGATCATTTATCGTCATGGCAAACACCAAAGGAGTTTTCAGTAAAGAGATGAGCAAGGCCAGTTTACCGTTGAGTTCCCAGAGCTCTACTGAAGTTTTGTCAAATGCACTTAAGTGGTTTTATAATAAAGTGCTCCAAATAAATATCCTTGATTTTGCTGCTGTCTCTTCTATTTAAGTACACAATTTTACAACTAAATAGGCAAAAAAGAAGAAAGAAAGAAAGAAAGAAAGAAAGAAAGAAAGAAAGAAAGAAAGAAAGAAAGAAAGAAAGAAAGAAAAAGAATTTTTTCCTATGTGCATGTTTGTGTTCGATATCTGCATTCAAATAATACCTAAATTCAGGTGTGAACATGGACAGTCCATCACCACATTATCATTTTAACACTTAATAAATTTACAACACATATATCACTTTTAGTTGCCTTCCAGAATACCCAGTCTTAAGACCCATATCTGAGGCAATTTCCATCCCTGCCTTTCATCAGGTACTTGTGGGATTATGCATCATTAACGAAGCCTGCCATCTTTGATGCTCTGAGGTGGTTTAAAACTCTGAAATCAGTGTTAATCTAACCTCTGCCAAAATGAATACAAATCACACTCTTGTTGGCGGTGGGTTTGTTTGAGGGTAACCTTCATTAAGCACCCTGCCCCCCACCTGTGCCACCACAACATCCATGGATCCTAAGACAAGAATATAAATGGAGATATGTGTAAATACTTCATAGTAGCATATCCAGCTACAAAACTTCACAAAATCCTTTCCGAATCATTTCTTTTATTGTGAGAACTAAATATCTTTGTACATATTGAATTTGGAACCATACTTGGCATATAATGAGGACCCAATAAATGCTACTTGTTATTATTGTTTTGTTGCTGCTTCTGCTGATGATGTGATGACTTCCTCTCCTTGAGAGCATTACTTGATGAATAAATGACTCAGTGATTGATTATTGGACCACAAGGCTTCTCTGAACCCCAGGTGCCCTCTTGATTAATGAAACAATGTCCGAGAGGGTGGCATCAATATCACCAGACCCAAATGCATACCAAAGTGACTAGAACAAACAAAAGACTTTAGGCACCGGAGCCTCCATAGGCATTAATTTTGTAATGACCTTAAAAATGAGAATTCTAAGATAATTTATTTAAATTTTACATTTATATGTATATATGATAAGCAAAAGGAAATCTAAATGCTAAAGGAAGGGTTTGAATAAAAATACCAATTAAAATCACTAATTCTGCTACCATTGGATTAATACTTTGGCTTAGTAATGTTATCACTTAAAACTAATGGGGTCAATATCTATTTCTAGAAACAATCAACAATACCTCCTAAATTATAGTTGTGTTTCCTAGCACTGCTAAAATTAATGGTCTTGTAAAATTCCTATTATAAGAATATATATTTCAAATACTGAAAACTCTGCCATAAATTATTTTACATAAATAATTATTTTAAAGAATCAATAAGCTATCTTAAAGTTTTGGAACTAAAAAAAGATTTTTTAAAAAACTTGCATTGGTAGTAGTTTAAGAAAAAAATTATGCTTCTTTCTATTGTAATAATTTTTAAAAGGACTGCTTTTTCTATTAAATTTTTTAATTCAATTTTACAGGCTGTTACTCTATAAATAGAACTATCCATTTTAAATGGACAAGGTGAAGTATATAAATGACATTATTAGCATTGCTACTAACAAGTTTTGAACTATGCATATTTACACATAAATAAAACAAAAACCAAAGAGGATACCAATCTATGAATAGTAGGGATGGCATCCCTATTATTTCCTTAGTTTAAGGTATAAATGGATCAAAATAATTGAGCAGTATTGGCATCTTCCTGCATTATATATTGAAAAATGCATTGAGTTATTAATTTTAGCTTAAAAAAACAGCAACCATACTTACATAGAAACCATTGATTTATCTTAACTTTGTCCTTTTACAATATTCTAACTTATGAGCTAGAAGCTAATGTTACCTCAAATGTCTGATGAAATTGGTAAATCATTATAAAGCCCAAGCAACTGTGTCTCAAAATAAGAACAGGATGTGCTTGTAGGACAGAAAAGCCAACTGTAATTTACACTTACCATTATTAATCTGGGGACACTTGGCTATAGTTGTCCATTAACACCACTGAGAAATGGACATTTCTTTGAGAAGTAGTTACAGCTTTCTAAAAGTGTTTCGAAAGTTCCCCGCTTTTAAAATATTTTATTCTAAAATTTTAAAACCTGCTCTATTTACCTAAATGAATTTCTAATTAACTTTGCCCAGTATCCAAGTACAAGTCTTGAAGATATTAGAGCCTTTTACCAAGAATTTACTTTTTAATGATAATCTCAGCCCCAACCTGGAGGGAACAGGGAAGTGGGCTTTGGTGTCCAAGCAAGGAATGATAAAATGGGTAGATACACAGGGCAAAGGTTCAAACTAAATCAATTTGAATTCAAATCAATCCATCCTAATTAAAACTTTGAACTTACTGCCCATTAGCTGAGTGCTAACCTGAACCAGAGCTCAACAAAAGAGGTGAGAAGGGAAGAAAAGAGGATCTTATCCAGATTGCCTGACATCTTCCAGAGTACTCCCCCTGGCTTGCTATTGTGATTCTCTGAAGGGAACCCACCAGATAATAAAGGACTGGATTTCTTTAGAATTAGGGAAAGCACCATTACATGGTGTGAAGGTTAATTTTATGTGTCAGTTGACTGGCTACAGGGTGCTCTGATTAAACATTATTTCTGGGTGTGTCCATGAAGGTGTTTCCTGATGAGATTAGCATGTGAATTGGTAGACTCAGTAGATTGTCTTTGATGTGAGTGGGTATCATCTAATTGTTGAAGGGTATTTATAGAACAAAAAATGAAGGAAGGAGAAATTTGTCCCTTTTTTCCTGCCTCATTGATTGAGCTGGGGCATTTCTCATCTTCTGCCCTGGGACTGGAATTACACCATCAGTACCTCCTGGCTTCTCAGACTTTTAGACTAGTGCTGAATTTTACCTTTGGTTTTCCTGTGTCTGACACTTGCAGGTGGCAAATCATAGGATCTTTTAGCCTTCATAATCATGTAAGTCAATTCCTCATAATAAATATCTATCTATCTATCTTTCTATCTATCTATCTATCTACCTATCTATCTATGTATTTCCTACTGGTTCTCTGGAGAACTCTGATTTACATATATATCATTCAAACAATTCTTTGAAAGCAATCATTTGATTTTGAACTTCCATGAAAAAATGCTTTGTTTTTTTCTCATAGCACTTAACAAAATAAAACAAAACACATAAGGTTGTGTGCCTGTGTGTGTGTGAGTGTGTGTGTGTGTGTCTGCTTCCATACAGATTTAAACATCTTGAGAACAGTGTGTCTTCACATTCATTATTGTCCCCTGTACCTCCCCAAAATATTTAATCTGATACTTTACAAATTGTAAGTCTTTACCATATTTTTTGAAGGAATTGAATTCAGTTAATCAATGGAATTGATACATTTTTGATATAAACTATCAAACCAAGTCAAAATCAGGCTTTCTCTTTGCTTTTGTTGGTGATTCTCGACTTCTTCTGCCTAGACTTTGGGCATTCCCTTGTGATCTGCCCAATGCTGCCTTCAGGACAGTAATGCTTTTCCCCAGACTCATAATGTCATTAGCAAGTTTATAACACCCTGATGCTTTCTTCTCTCTGTCACTCAAGGCCTCCAAGACAAATCATATTCTTCTCTGACGTCTGTACCTAACTGAAGTTATTCTTCTCTACCTTGTTACCTGCCACCACCCCAGCTATCTTAATTACCTCTCCAATAACCCCTGTATTTCCTTGACTTCCAAATCCCTTTATTTGTCCAGTCTTACCCACTGGAGCCAGTTATTGCTAAAACTATTTATTTCTTAGAATTACCGGAATAGTTCACCCTCCACATTCTCAAGGTCAAAGACTTTCTACATGTGTATCTATAATTGAAGCTGCCTTTTTTAAATAGTAAAGAGTAAAGGTCCACATTGAAACTATATGGACCAAAACACAAATCTCAGGTGTATTTTATTTAATCCACATAATAGTGTATAAAATTTTAAAAATTATTTACTAATGTTTAAAATCAACAAAGTTTATGTAAAAATCCAGATTTCAGCTTCTGAATAACCAGAAGACTCGGCAATTTTGCTCCATTTTCCTGCATGTATCAATGATTTTAAAAGCAGTGGGCTTTTTTCTTTTTTTCCAGGTGGGACGACTAAACTCCAGTTTTGAAATTTCTCTATTTTCCTCAACACTTAAAACACCTCATTTTATTTATTATTTGCCACCCATAAGCATTTCAGTCTGTGTGGTTCCTATCTGAATATTTTCTGAACCTACATCTTGCCATATAGCTTTCATTTCTCAATGCTTAGATCTCTTATTTTATTAAATCTCAACCAAAACTCACTTTCACTAACCACTTTCTCTACACCTTCTCCCCAACATGAATAGCTGATGGGAAACATCTTGGGATTGTGTTGCTTGAGGCCACTGGATAGTTTGCTGTCTTCCTTGGGTTTGGCTGTCTCTTAATACTGATCACTCTGCATTCTGACAATTACATGAATTATTCAAGTTGGTTGTAAACTTCTTGAAAATCAGACCCAAATTGTTTATTGTAATTATTTTTAATTCATAGTTAAATACTGAAAATCATGTGAGAATCTAATATAGACCATTCATAGAGATATTCATTCAAAGCTTATTATGGGTGACTCTTTTAAGAACTCACCTGGTCTAGGGACTATGAAAGTCACTACCTAAGAATTAAAAGGACAAATAATAAGAATAAGGCATCACACTTTTGGTAGGAGAGGCTCAGCTTTCAGATTCCTTTACTTGCCCTTTATGTAAACATCTCAGAACAAATGAGAACCTACAGAGGTTGTGTATTGTAATTCCTGGGCACATCTGGGTGGGTTAAGAGGAAAGCAGTTTTGAATCTCTGCCAGCTATGTCCTTCTTCCCAACCAGGGTTTTCAGCCCTATAAACTGCTATCGTGTGTACTGCCTTCCACGAAGATTTAAAATTCATCAAACAGACAAAGTGTATATTTAATACTCACATGAGGGAATACAGAATGCCTTTCAATACATCAAACTCCTAAACCTTTTACATCCTTCATTTTTAAGCTACATGGATTTTGATTTGTACAATTTTAAAAATATTCTGAAGCCTAGTCAATCTAACAGTAAAAAGCACTGTTGCACAGTAAGAAATCAAGAAATACAATTCAGCAAACCTGGTATAGTTGGTCCCCAGGGAAGCTTTTTTCCAATTCGGTTTGTCATAGCCCAGATCCATCATGTCATGCTAGCCTAACTTACTACTACTGTCTTTCATTTTTTTCCCCTTTTTTTGGCACACTCCAACTATTTTCTGTTAAACTAGTGCTGTCACAAGAAAACATATAAAAATGCTCTTTTGCAAACACTCTGTTTGGTTCTCTCCTGAACTCTCCGGAGCTACGGATTTCTCTCACTGTCTTCATCAGGGGTGAATGTTGACAGATCAGTGAACCTTACTGGTAGTCGTGACAGGCTTGATGCTGTTTTGTGCAAGGTAGAGGGGGAAAAAAACCGAGATAATAATAATAATAATAATAAAAAGGTTTCTGTGCCTTGCATCTAGAAGGTCCCTGATTCAACAACAAAGGCTTATGTTCAGAGATGATTAGCTTAAAGACATTTCAGAGATTTCTGATTGTGGCAGCAGTTGGGTGTCTTGCTATTAGGTGAAATATGTATCTCCTTGAGAACAAAGGCGGCAGGCAACCTCTTCTGCTGAGACGGCACCTTTAATAATCCCGTGTATTTATCAACATTTGTGTCAAGATCTTAGGGATTTTGCCCTTCAGGTGAGGCTAAGAGTAGATGAAATGGTTAGGGTATTAAACAGTCCTCTAAGATATCTGCAGAGAATTAAAAAAAAAAAAAAAAAGTTCCAGGTATCTAGGAGGATGAGAAGAAAATATTCTTGTGGATGAAAATATACACAGTACAGAAAAATACCTCTGAGGTTTCTTTTCTTTTTTTTCTCTCTCTTTTTTTTTTAACAGACTTCGTTTTAAAGTCTGTTTTGCCTGATGTAAGTACTGCTACTTCAGCTTCCTTTTCACATCCACTTGCATGCTAAATATTTCTCAGTCCCCTTGTTTTCAATCTGCAGGTGTCTTTAGGTCTGTAATGACTGTCTTGTAGGCAGAGTATAGATAGGTCTTGTTTTTTTTTAAATCTACCCTGTCACTCTATGTCTTTTGATTGGAGCATTTAGCCCATTTACATTCAAAGTAAGTACTGATGGATATGTATTTAGTAACATTTTGTTACTTGTTTTGCCATTGTTTTTGTAGTTTTCTTCTGATCCTTTCTTCTTTTGCTCTCTTTAGTGGTTTGCTGGTTTTCTTTTGTGATATATTTGGGTCCCTCACTTCTTATTTTTTGTGTATCTATTACTGTTTTTTGATTTGTGGTTACCTTTCAATTTAGATATAACGTCCTCTGCATATAGCAGTGTGTATATATTAAGCTGACGGCCGCTTATTTTTGAACTCATTCTTTCCTCCTCTCCCTTTCACATTTCAGATATTTCGTATCATCTTTTATATCCTTGTATTGTGTGTATATCCTTTTTTTCTTACTCTTGCTTATGGTTTTGGTTTTCCACTCAGAGAGTCCCCCTGAACCCTTCCTGTGGGATCTCCAAGGTTTCTAAAGGGAACAGTGAATAGCCTTTAGGTTATTCATAAAGCCCATGGTAAACCATTGCTTTAAAAAATTGTACAGCCTATATGTTGGCTCATCGAATTTAAATAATAAAAAACACATAAAAATTGTACAGCACTATTTTTTTTCAAGTTTGAGTCAGGTAAATCTAAAGAAACATATCTTTTAAAGAAGTTAAAACTGAAAAATAGGTAAGCTTATTTTTTTTTTCAAATAAAATTAACGAGCTCTGTATGTGCTGTTGCCATGGATTTTTCCTGCACGACCATTCTGCATATTGTATACGTGACTCCAAAGGAAACGGTCGGCCTGCTGTGGGAGGTGTAGGGTGAACACAAGACTTAACTGGACGGGCACACATATGAGTGGTGCCCTCCCTATGACCTCTGGCTTAGCGTGACCCTTTCCCTCACCTTCCCAGGCAGAGTCATGTACTATCCAATCATGTGGCACTTTCTCCCATGTGGGCGTGCCCTGGGCTTGGTCCATTGTGTCTCTCATCAGCTCCGAGTATTCACACAGTGTGTACAAGGACTATGAATGAATTCTAGAACCACCCGCAAATGCCAGGGACTTGAGAAGATAATCTCTCAAATAATGACTCTGATACAGTCTCCCCAAATTTAAAAGATCAGAAAGCCCATTTGCAGGAAGGGACACTAAGCATCCTTCTCTAGGCACGAGAGACAGCCTCCAAATCGAAGGTGCAGCCTCCCCTGGGGAGATACACAGAAGTCTCAGACAATTCTTTAAACTTGATCAGAAGCCCATGAAACCCCATCCTGTTGTCCTCTTTGTTTTGGGAGTGAGCTTTTAAGGACACGTCTGGGATATCAGTTCTCAGTGTGGCAAGCTGCTGTCCTAAACTACTATTTCAAGTTTACAGGGAAATCAAGCAAAGACAAGATGGATTTGGAGAAAGGAAGAAAGTACTTGTCATAAGACCAGATAATAAGATTGAGACCGATCTTTTCCAATATCTTTTAGGGTAGATTTTCCATTGAAATCAAAAGCAGACTTCCCTCCTAACAACTAGCAATCTTTCTGCCAGAGAAAATAAAAGGAAGCAGTAAATTTACTTCTACAGGAATTCATTACATGTACACATATCTAAGTGTGTACTCATATGCATACACATACGGATATAAACAGAATTTCACATTCTAGTTAAGCTATGCTCAGACAATGAGGGGAATACGACAAAGGTCAGATTAAAAAGAGAAGCACAAAACTTTTAAATGATCACATTTACATTGCCCTCACCGTATATTATCTGTCTGTAAAGCAGATGGCGGAAGTAGAGATCTGACCAAATGTTAGTAGAGCTGATCGTAATCTCTTGGGGGGAAAAAGCTCTGGGTTGGGATTCAGAAAACCAGGGCTTAAGGCTTGAATTCTGCCATTTTTTCCCCTAGATGTGTGGTAATACAGGTGGTTATTTGTATCTATGAGACTCTTATCTCATCATTAAAAGTGTAGTAACACCACTTCCGCTGAAGGCCACTGTGCAGGTTAAATGTGATCCTGCGCATGGAAACACTTTGTAAACTCATATACACTTGGCGAATGTAAATGAGGAAGATTAAATCACAACACTGAGATTTTGTTCAAGAAAGTTATGGGATATTTGGGGAAGACTTTTTTTTTTTCTTTCACAATTTTGTGCATCATGAATTTTCATTTTTAAATTTCAGGGGATTTTTAAGTGTTTGCTAAAGTCAACATTGAAAAATATTGTATGGATGCAAAATTATTTTATCTACACTTCAAGGGTATATATAATGGTTTGATGTTTCAGTTTTCATGTATAACTTAAGCCTTGTTCAAACACACTAAAGATAGAGTTTTATTAGGACTGGCGAGGATGATACCGACATATATTCATGGACTTATTCCATCTGTATGGAATATGTAGATCTTACTCTAAATATAGTCTTTCAGTGTTCTGAAATGCTTGTGCTTTGGAAATCTGAAGTACAATAAACTGATACTATATTAACTTGAAAATTTAGTTTCTCAATTAAAAAAAATGTGCATCTTCTCACAAAATAATAGATGTTTTTTAATTTAAAAATTAATGCATATAGATCAATGACAACTCTGAAAAAATTCAAAAGCTCCTATACCATACTATTTCACATGATGTGTTTTACATTTTTATCCTTAAGATGTTTCTAATCAAATCAATTTGCCACCTGATCTAGGTAAATAACAAAATACTATTTTCGAGGGATACACACCAAATGTAATTGGTATTATTTATTCAGCCACTCAGCTAATTTACAGTTAATAGGGATTTTGCATTGGTAGGTTGAGTGTTTATCTACATAATCTTAACCAGGTCTTTGTATGCTTACACTTCTCATTTCCTTTATGTTTAAAAATTACTCTTTGCAGTATGTTGAAAAAAATATTGACTTAATTAAGCTTCCCGAGTTATTTAATTTCCTCAGTCAGTATTGAGTTTACAAGTAAAAATCCCCAAGTGTAGAAGTATTGAATCAAATTTTTAATTTTTTGTAAGTAACCACTGGATGAATTTATACATGTTTAATTTCATCTGCACATGTCTTTCTGACGTCTTAAGAGATATTATCATAGATTGCTTTATGTCATCAATATAGTGTATATTTTTGAATCAATCTCCAAAAGTCTAACATGAGAAGTCTATAAAAATTTATTTCTAAAAGTTGATTACAATAGCTCTGTTAAGCCCAAATGTACATTATTTCAAAAAAAAAATTAAAAGAACAAAGTAAGACTTAGAGACATGTGGACTTCATATTCACTGAAATCTACCAGTCTTTGGATGGAAATTTGTCAAGCCTAGAAGAAACTTGAAGGAAAAAAATATATAATCTGCACCTTATTTTTCAAGAATCAAGATCACCTTTTGTAGTTCCTGGCTACTTGTATCATGTGCTTAATAGTTTAGAATGTGTGATTTTTAATTTCAGGTTTATGGGTTTCAGTTCAATGTCTGTTATCTCGCTGGCTAAATTAGTTTAGCCCATTTTTCTAGAGCATTGTACCACATGGCCCAAGGTCCTATCACAGTTGCCTTTCACTTACTTATATTTTTCCCGATCGCTTTTTAGCTCCATGTCTGTGTAATGGTCACAAATTGACAGCCCTTGGGATAGATATTCTTGCCTACAAACTTCCCTGTGGCTTCTACTGGGTTAAATTTTGTTGAACAGTTAACAGAATCTAAATGTATCTGAAAGATTTCCCTGCAAAATCAAGATCTATGTTTTCCTTTGAAAAAACACGATCTGGAAAAGCTGGGCCTGCCTCCATGGTGACCATTTGGTGACCATTAGGTGGCACTGGGTAGTACGACGGGGCAAAAGCTCTCAGGACAAGGAGCCAGGAGAGGGCGTGGGTACGCTACTCTAACCCCGCAAATTAATTCCTGGCTCTGGAACGTATCTGAGTGTAGCCATCCTTGTGCCCTGGTCCGAGGTTCCAAGTATGAGTGATTGGAAATGTGCCTCTATTCTTGAAAATAAAAAAGGAATCAGGAGAAGGATATGGTTTGAGGTGAAATGGAGGATTCAGCCTGTTTATTTGGAAGAAGGGGTGAATCTTCAAAGTAGAAATGTTCGGTGAACACTTGGAAATAAATGACTAGTGCTGCCACGAGAGCAAAGGATTGGTGACAGAGATTCTGGACTCATTCAAGTAAAGGCAGAGGTGAAGCTACGGAAATGGATGAGTTTTCTGAAGGAGAAATTAGATAACCAGAAGAACGGAAGAGCAATAGCTGAACATGGGAAAATATTCACAATTATGATGCAGGCAGAGAAAAAGAACCGAGAGAGGGAGATGGGAAGTTTGAAAAGAAAGAGTGATAACATCTACCTTACTATTGGCTCAAATTTATTGGTGTATTTTACTGTGGGAGAAAGAGAGAGGTGGGTGTAAAGTGAAAGATAAGTAATTAAAAGTTTCATATAATTACAAATAGGAACAAAATGTTCGGGTGTCTTGCCATAAGAACAGCGCAAAGCCCAGTTAAGTGTTTTGCCTAAATCTTCATTTGCAACAAAGACAAATAAGTGTTGGACACAATAGGGAAAAAACAAAAACATTTTTGAGTATGTGAATATACACAATAAGATATTACTAGAATAAAAACATGCAGTTTGCTTTTCTTTGGTAAACTTATTTTTTTAATATCTAAGCTGAATGCTCTGCCTTTCTTTAAATTTTTGACTGCAGATTGATCACCTTTATTTTAAATATAGCACTTTATAAATGATGGTGAGAGAGTTCCTTACTTGTCCCTTAAATTTTTTACTTTCTCATCTTGGTGGTTTCAGACTAGTGTACATCAAGGAAAGCAGTGAGAACAGAACAGTGTGAAATTATTGATCTCTTGCCTTGTGAAGTTTCACAAGTCCTTGCAAAAATTTACAAGTTTGCTTCAGGGCAAAATTTGATCATTTTGGACAGGGATTGAATATTTTGCCTTGAAAAATGTTAGCAAAAAAATCTCCTGGGGGTGAAATCACAAATTGTCAAATCATTTGGGCCTAGAAAGTCATCAACTTTACGTGGTGAGTGGCAATTTATACTCTGTGCTTAGCTTTCATGGAAAACAATGACAAATTTAGAATCAATACTCCAAAATGATCTGCTCCCAACAAGAACTGATTGTTTTCACTGGATTGTATTGAAGGGTTGGCTACAGTGTAATATCAGGGGAGATCAGCAAGGGGCAGCACTGAATCATATGTCAAGCCAAGGAGGCAGCAGAACCAAGAAAAGGCCAAATTTCTAATTAGCTGGCTGGGGGAGGGGGGGCGCAGCGGGGAGGGAGGATGAGCACAGGCTTTAAAGACAGATGTGGGTCCAAAGTTTGGTTCTGCTATTTATTAGGTATATGAAATTCAGCAGGTTATTAAACCTCTCCAAATCCTAGTTTTCTCATATTTAAAGTAAGGAAATTAATATTTACCTGATAATGATGCGGGACAATGACAGCCAGATACCTGCCTTGTAAATGGTATTCCTATTGCTATTTTATCATGATCAAAATCATTACTATTAAAGAAATAGAAGTTCTTCTATCAGAGGACAGATTGAAAGTCTATCAAAATTTACATATACCATAAACACTATGATTCGTGAATTCAAAAATTTACTTACAAGTACGAGAGGACTAGGAACACAAATTTTAAGAGAGAACTCTAAGAGAAGTTGCTGAAACTAAGAACTACTAAAAGAAAGATGTCTTTCATGCAGTAGAGGGTAACCTCGCAAGGTTGCATCTATCATAATTTCATTTAGTCTGACAGTAAAGGAGTTACATACGCTTATGAATACTGGATCCGTAGATGACTTTAAAAATATTTTTGGCTAGGTAACACTTACACATAATTCATCTATCAAAAAGCATTAAAAAAAGAATAAAGTAAGAAGATTTCTCTTTTCTTTATCTCGAAGTGGGGATTTAAAAAAATAGAAACTAGAAAATTTGAAGTCTACCACTAATGGCTAGTGAAAATTGTGGCACTTGCAGTACAAGGTACATTTAATAAAGCACATTTGTTCAGGGGTGCCTGCTGGCCATTTCATCATCTAATGAAGCACTGTCCTTACTAGTTGATCACTTTGAATTGCAGCTTCATTAGAGTGTTCAGAAAAGTGGCTTTGCCGGCTGTTTCCTGTGGGCCCACGTTCCCTTTGGAAGAGCCATGATTCAGAGAGCTCTCTCTTCTCTCAGGTTCACTGCCATTAGCTCTTGTTTCCACATAAGCAATCTCAAAGTCTCACAAGACAGGTCTCTATTTTTAAGCAAATACTGTTAATTGCAAAGAAATCCTAGCGGCAGATGAAATATTGACCCACTACTGGGTTATAGACTAATATTCTTGATCTTGACTTGCTGTTGGGACATTCCATAGAAGATATTTTATCTCAGCGCTAGAGCTCTTTAGATTAGCATAGCTTAATGATACCTTGTGATTATTATTCTTCCTACATATGTATTTTATGTACTTCGAGTAACTGAAACTAGAACTTGGTATTTTCTACATTTAAAATTCTCTTCCTTATATATGTAGCTGAGTGGTCCACATGAAGAACTCCAGAGATGGAGTGCCCTAGTTCTAAGCCTGGCCTTTCTCACTTATTAATTCTATGACCTTAGGCAAGTGACCTGAACTCTCTGAGCCTTCTTTTTCTTGATCTATGAAATGGGCATCACCATTGTATCACAGATGTTCCAAGAGTTAAATCAGCGGACATAAGTAAAGTCCTCAGAGTCTAGGGTATAGCAAGTACAATATAAATTAACTCTACTACCTTTTTATTGCAAATATATCTACTAATATTCTTTCTTTCTTTAAAAAAAAAGATTTTATTTATTTATTTATTAGGAAAGAGAGAGAGTGAGAGAGAGCATGAGAAGGGAGAAGGTCAGAGTGAGACGCGGACTCCCCATGGAGCTGGGAGTCCGATATGGGACTCGATCCCGGGACTCCGGGATCATGACCTGAGCCGAAGGCAGTTGCTTAACCAACTGCGCCACCCAGGCGCCCCTCTACTAATATTCTTTCTTCCAACAATAACAACAACAACAACAACAAAGAGAGTGTTCTTTTTACACTTGCCATCTCCTTATATCAAACACTACAAGTGTGGATACCTTCTCACAAATTGTCCAATATTCATGTTTTCATGAAGCAGGAGGTAGATACAAAGGACATACTTGATTTTCAAATCCTTCTCAAAACTACTCAGTAAATCCTTGGTCAAATCCTTAAAACTGAGTATTTTAGGTTAGCTTTGGACTCCCTCTTGGTGATGACTGCTTCCAAAGGAGACACCACAGACCCATAGTGCTTTTGGGGTAAATGGACCTGGCATCACCAGAGCCCGTCGCTTTAGCACTCCAGGGAAAGAGACCTTTCTGCCTTCTCCCATGCCAACTTCATCTCCACACCCTCTCATTTCTAGCCTTACTAAGGGGGGAGGAGTCTCTGATCGGGAGGGTGAGGGTCTAATACATGACTTAGGAAAAAAGGGTGGTGTCACCAGTTCTTTTTTTTTTTTTTTTTTAATTTAATTTTATTTTTTCAGTGTTCCAAGATTCATTGTTCACGCACCACACCCAGTGCTCCGCGCAATACGTGCCCTCCTCAATACCCACCAGCGGCTCTTAAAAGCATTCCTTTTCATCCTCTCTTGTTTCTTGTCTCTCATTCTGTCTCTTGTTTCCCCGTGTGATTACAGGATCTGGACCCAACCTGACCCCTGATTTTCTTTTCCACTCCCTGCTGCTGGCAAGGTGGAAGAGCTTGGGCTCCCCGCTCCTGGCAGCATGCTCCCTACATCCTCCTTTTCTTCTCCTCCTGACCCGCTCACTTCACGAAGACTGGCCACATAAGCGAGTTTGTCATTAGCGCTGAGTAAAACCCGAGGCCCATTTCGCTTTTTCCTTTAGAACTAGAAGTATGAGGAAAATAAAAAATGTTCAGTGTTTTCAAAGAGCCTATAAATTTGAAAAACAGATTCAGATAAAATTCTGTAGGTAACCCTTTGCTTGGAAGGAAATCTTCTTCTGAGTTGTGAAGGATCGTAGATTGAATTTATTTCTAGGCAGAGTGAATGATTCAAGGCTGTCAAAAGCTGATCTAGAGTGTCTGGGGAAAGCTGACATTGAAGTCCCCAGCAGCAGCCACTTCCCAAGCTCGGTAGTAGACTCCCGGACTCACTTGCTTCCCACCCTTCTGTGGGAAAGTAGGTCAGCTCCATCTCTAATGAGCTTCCGTGCCCCTGACAGGATGCAGATTTGTCAACAGCGAGCCACAGCTGCAGTCATTAAAACACACAAGGACTTGCTAACCAAATTTTGTTCGAGTTAACAAAGGTGTTCAGTGTCCAATAAAACAATGTAAAGGTCAAGCATAGCTAAACCTCTGTAAAAAGGAGTAGGAGAGAAACAAAGTGGAGAAATTCTCAATCCATAATTAAAAAGTGAGGCTTCTAGAAGAAAATGAGAGATAGGGTTGTGTGACCTAAATAGGAAAACTTATTGCTTAAAAAAGATATTTAAATGTAAACTATTTCACAAGGTTTATATGAGAATGAATAAAGATTATGCTCTCAATTTGTCTTCTTTCTGATCTGACTTGGCCCATTTCTATTGTAAATGGGTGGGAGAGATTTCTCTCCTCCTGCACAAAGCTGAATAACCTCTGAACAATTTGGTGTATTCAAAACAGGACTCAATTGGAACTCAGATGCCCTGGGTTTTAGAACCCATTCTAAACTGAGGAGTAAAGATACTTCTAGCCATATAAGTTCCCAGGGAAGGAAAAAAATCAGTGAGAACCGCCGGGGTTAGCAAGCGCTTCGTAGGAGAAATCAGAATTGAATGTGACCTCAAAAACTGACCCAGGGCACAGTCTTGAATGCAGCCGTGGGCTTGTTTTTGCACACGTGACCGGATTCTGGCATATAGACCAGTTTGCAAGGCAATGCTCTGAAATATTCAGAGAAACTCAAAAATCACAGGCTGTTCCCGTCATCAAAGGCAATACTTGACAATCTTTTCTTTAAGTGCAACTACTTGAGAATGAGAAGGGTCTCACATGATGAATTAAAATCCACCAAATTGGCACTTCAGCTGAATGAATATGAGGAAAAAAAATTCTAAAAGTATGGACTGTCCATAAAAGAGACACTGCTTCATTCTTCCCTAGAAATAATAACATCTTTTACATATGCCACTTCTCACTGAGGAGCTTTAAATGCTTTATCTAATTAATCCTCCCAGTTTCCCAAAGAGGTAGATAGGGGGCAGGTATTATTATCTGAATTTAGCAGTTGTAGAAATTAAAGTGTCCTGATTAAGTGACTTAGGTAGGAGGCAGCGTTTGCACTTAAATAAGTGGGCTCTAAATTCGCTGCTATTTAAATAAAAAAGAGCACCTACAATGTATATTAAATCTGCCTTCTTTTAATCCATCCTACATGTAGTCTGGCCAAAAAGTCTTTAGTAGCGCTAGGTATAAAGAACAAAATATCTCAAAATGTGATGGTGAATTTAGCAGTGGCTTCTGGGCCAAGAGGCTAGAGGTAATTTTTATTAAACTGTAAGAAAGAAGATTTCTTGTATTTTTAAATTGCCATCGTTGTCAATTTAGTATTTTTAAGCAGTTGAATGTGTGTTGTGAGTATCAGAATAGAAATATCTGAGGGACTATGGAACTTTTCAGTAGTGGAAGGAAGGAAATCTGCATTTGTGCCAGGTAATTAGACATTCAGGTATGAAACACATAGAAGAGATAATGCCAAGGACAGAGTCTAAAAGAGGGGACTAATTTAATAGTTACTGTGTTCCCTACTCAAAAGTCATTTTCTTCTTTTTTGGTTGGTGGAACCCCAATTACAGGGGCCGCCAGTCCTCCTCCATGGGGGTCCCAGCTCACCATGTCTCTCTCCCGTCACAGTGCAGGCATGGGCATACAACTGGTTCTGTCCATGACACACACAGGAGGCCACGTGGGAGAGGCCGCTTTGATCTTCAAGAGGTACAAGGAGAAGTCCCCTAATCTGCTTAATCTCTCCGGGTCTTCATGGACATGAGTCAGACGAGTTCACAAAGCAGATGTCAGGACAAGAAGGAATGACTGCTCTCAATGACTGTGCCTTCACTGACTTATTGAATTAACTACCCCTGGAACTGCTGGATTTGGGTACTTACTTTCTACATGAGTTACAATTTCTACATCATTTACTATAGAAATGTGGGGTTTTCTAAGGAACTGAGATGTCACTAATACAAACTAGAATACATTGTTTTCAGAGCGATTTCTCTGTCATTACTCCTGATAAAGTCTCAGAGCTGCTGCTCTCCCCAGTGTGGAAATACTGAGAGGGCGAGCACAAGGTTTGATAGATGTCAAAAATGCATAGAGCATCCACATAAGTTTCCTCATGGGGTAGAAAAACATTCTACGTACTGTTCCCTAATAAACCACATGGAGCACACTGGGCAGGAAAAGTCCCTACAGAAGCTGGTGGGAATGGAATGGAAAGACCTGGATGCAGAGGCAGAGAGTTTGAGGATATGATGGACCTAGAGAATAATCCGAAGATTATCCAACTGATGAAAATGAGTGCTGTGTCCACAATGCGCCATGTAGGTCTGTATGGCCAATTTCGAAGCTTACCTATAAATAGACAAATTTAATAAAAAAGACAGGACAGTATTATCTATAGATTTTCTTATTGTCTCACTGCTTCAAAGTTCTCTGAGACAGGTGCCCAAAGATGGCTAATAGCTTAAGGTTCAAAAATTCTACCTGTACAAATTCTCAGTCCACGCATGTGGCAGGAGTATACATAATTCTCAGATGAGAAAGGTACGTTCCGAGTCCTGGTGTGAATTCCTGAATGTATCCACCTCATACTTATTTTTCAACAAGTAAACAAGTTATGTCTGTCAGTTACACTAAACAAATATGCAACAAATGATACATAATGAAACTGCTCATTTTTTCTGAGGAGTGTACAACAGATGAAAAATAAACTAGTTCATTTCTTGTTATTTGAAAAGTGAATGGTAAGAATGAATTCATTTCTACCCTTAGGTTTCCTGGGCATTCTAGAGGGGAAAAAGGAAAGAAAGTTCAAAAGCATCTCAGGCAGTATTTCAATAAACCCCAGGATCAAAACCCAAGCCACAATAACAACACAAAGAACACAAACAAACTACAAAGAGCCCTAAGAAATATGAGGCATCCGAGCAAGTAGACGAATGATAAGATGGCTTGGCTTAGCCTCCAGTGATGAAATTTCTAGCCACTCTCCCAGTGTTTGCTCATTTCCAACGTGTGCCTAATGCGGAGCCAATGTTTCAGTGAGACACAAAATTGTACTAAACAAAGAATAAACATGATTTTGGAGCATCACTAGGCATGACACCATGTCAGGCATTGAAAGAAATTGGAAAGAAGAAAGAAAGAGAGAGAGAGGAGGGAAGGGAAGGAAGGAAGAAGGAAGGGAAGAAAGGAAGGAAAGAAGGAAGGAAGAGGAGAACGGGTGGGAGGGAGGGAAGGAGGAAGGGAGGGAAGGAAGGAGGGAGGGAGGGAGGAAGGAGGAAAGAAAGCAGAGAAAATAGTAGTACCTGTGGCCCATGCTTTCTAAAGGTATAAAGTATAATTAGAGAGAGGATGCATAGGCCTGTGGAGATATGCATAAAAATGTCAGGTGGTAAGCAAAAAGTGTCTAACAGGAATAACAATACTAATAATGTGAAAAGACCGCAAAACTGGCATTCCAGAGGCAGGATTAAGCAAGTGTTAGTGGTGTGGACACAAGAGGCAACCTCTGGGTTCAAGCCTCGGCTCTGCCATAAGAGCTGCATAAAACTGGACAAGTTTAACACTCTCGGTAAATTCCCTTTCTCCTTTTTAACCAGAAAACAGACCAACCTAGAGACTTGGCGGCTTGGCTGTGAGGAGCGGAGATGATACGTTTGAAGTATTCAACAATTGCAGAGTCCTCACGATACTGTTTAGTAAAGGATAATAACGAGATTAGGAATGGTTGGCGGAATAAATGGTCTTCATTAAGTAGAGCTAATGCTTATTGAATGTTTTTGGCATGGGGGCCTTCTGCCTAAGTTATCTCATTTAATTTCCACATCAACCCCTATAACGTCATATGCAGTTACTAAAGTCTAGAGGTGGACAATGTCCATTCTGGCTCTGAGAATTTATTGTAAAGGACCCATAGGAGTCGAACCAGAAGACAGGCAATGTGATGGCAAGCCAGGCAGGGACTTGGCTGAGCACTGGGAAAACAAACAAACAAACAAGCAGTGGGGTAAGAGGGATTTAGCAGTCGTTTTAAAGAAGTCATGCATTATCACCAAGAGTATGGCCACAGCAAATGGGTAGATAAGAGCATGCTGAGTTCAAGCAACCGCGTCATAAGGAGTAGACCTGGAAGCTGCCTTACACAGCAAAGCTGGGAACTGATAGCATCTCTCAAGCTGCTAACCTAAAGAGCTAGAAGCTTAGGAAAAATCTGCTCACTGGATCTTCTGAAGTAAGCAAGTAAATTAATAAATGGGCCTGTTTTCACATATACAAAATCAAGCAGAGAAATGAATTCTGCTCATCAAACAATTATTTTGTTAATATGTCGATTTGAACAGTTTTTAAATTATTGTTTTCAAATTAATTGTCTAACCGCATCTCACCAACACCAAGGTCAACAATATGTGACATAGAGGTCAACACAACATGCCATTGCATTCCCTTGCCCATTGTGTCAATAGTTCATGGTCAGCCTGGGGGGCCCTAGGATCTCCTCCCCTTCCTCTCTACCAGTTCAAGGGAGGAACTCCCCTCTGCCTAAGTTTTGACCGTAGCTGCCTGAAGAAGTCGGATATTTCTTCTAAGTATTCTCCCCCCCCACACCAGAGATTCAGCCTTTTTAGTGTGTGGGTGGTTTCTGCTTTTGTTTGTGGGTGGTTCTTTCATTGTGCAAAAGAGTTTCTTCAGTATTTTCTTCTTGATTCAGGAATTACCAAGAGTGGTGGCCTGCTTCATTGTGACATTTTTCAGTTAAACATTGTTACGTTCCCAAAGCCGGTTAGGCAAGGTGTCCTGGGGAAATCAAAATTTATTATTGCCATTATGAAATTCTGAAATTAAGACCACCTTGCAAAACAACTGAATTATAAATGTGGTATGTCGTCTTGTTACCCAATCAATTGGCCAGTAACACGAGACGGTTATTAGATTGTGCCGTGCGAGGGTAACTTCCTCCTCCTAATGTGATGGAATTAATTCATACAACCTGATAACAAGGCCATTACAATGCGAACAATGGTTTGAAAGTGGCTTGCGTGGAAGAGCCAGGCACCATTGAACATTTCAGATCAAAGGTCTATTGAACAGAAAGAACAAATAGAATCAATTTCTTGAACTGTTTCTGCATTTCCAAACTTGCAACATTATACCACAGAATGTGACTTAATGAAGGACAGATGAGAAGACCAGAGAAAACTAGTTCTAATGCAACAATGAAAATTAATGTAGTACTTTGGATTTTTTTTCTCTCTATGAAAACAAACTAGTTATTAAAGACAGCTTTGTATGGCTAAAATTCTGGACTTTGAAGTCAGCCAGGGCTTAGATAACTCACTTAGTCACAGATAACAAGGAGTAGAGAGATGCATTTGCCACTTTTCATCAAGGCACAAAGTTGCATGGTATAGAATTTATTTGTTTATAAACAGCAGAGTACTTAAGCAAGTAAAGCGTTCATCCAACTGACACAGATAACAGAAGATGCACAGAACATTTTACATAAAATTGGAGATTAAAAGTTAAACAATGATCATGATAAAATGTATAGTGACTGTGTTGAAAAAGCTACTTTTCTGGAAAGGTCATTTATATTAAAGGTTCTTCTGTAATAAAAATGTAATCTGAGAGTTGTTAGAATTCCAGGAAAAAAAATACGAAGTATATTTATTCATTGAAAAAATTTAAACTACAACGAGCCAGACTTTGTCTTAGGTTCTTTGGAATTACCAGGAAATAAGTTAGCAATAAATAGAAAGGAAATTATTAAGTGAATAAAATTTTATAGGACTAAAATATAGAAATGGAATGTTTGGAAATGACCAGCATTTAAAATAAATTAAAAAGTAATTTTAAAAATAACTAAGATGAGAAGAGAAAATTTATAAAACTAAAAATTATAGAAGTAAATTTTAATTGGCATTTTAAAATATTTAATCTTTTTAAAAAGTCATATAATTTGCTAGTTTAGGATATGCATCACGAATTTTTATTTGTAATATATCTCACCTAATTAGCTTTTTTACACATTTATTATTAAGAATCAGAGTTATGGCAAAAGTTTTATACTGTAAAATAAAGCAGTTATCAGCAATTACTACCAAATACTACCATCAACTTATCCAGAAATATGTATTAGATTCTATTTAGAATTTGTTGCCTTATTTTCATCTTTTCGTTTTATCATTTATTTTACTGAACAAAAGTATCCCAACCTAATTACTTTCATTTCTGGAAGTCAATAACTTAAAGACAAAAATATCAGTGTAGCAATATATTTTTTAAGATTTTATTTATTTATTTGACAGAGAGAGAGAGATTACAAGTAGGCAGAGAGGCAGGCAGAGATGGTGGGGGAAGCAGGCTCCCTGCTGAGCAGAGAGCCTGATGTGCGGCTCAATCCCAGGACCCTGAGATCATTGACCTGAGCCAAAAGCAGAGACTTTAACCCACTGAGCCACCCAGGTGCCCCCAGTGTAGCAGTATTTTAAGTGGAAATATTTAAAGATAACACCAGCTCTACAAATAGAGTGATCGTGTAGACGAAATAGAATAATTTCTTTAACCGAATCTATAAGTTAAAAAATTCATTGAAACACACAAGAACGATGAAATGATACACAGCTCAAAATCTACAAAGTACTTGAACACATGCAATAAAAACAGTTGACATTATCTTTCCATTGTCAGACTTTAAAATCACCCAAATGCCAAAACATAAAATGCCCAAAACAAAAAGAAATTCCATTAGATATGGCTAAATTTAAATTTTTATAAAAGTAGCTTATTAAAAGCAAGAATCAGAACAATCAGGTATTTAAATATTAATACTTTTATATTTTATATAAATATATATTATAAAATATATTATAAAATTTATGAATATTATGAAAATATGTAAATATATTAATATCAATACTTTTATATTTAATTAATACTTTTCTACTGAAAAGTAGAATACTTTTATATTTAATTAATACTTTTCTACTTCATAAAAATACAGAAGAGAGCAAATCTTTGTAGCACTGGAAATTGAGGATAACCATCAGTGATCTCTCAGAGATTGGTAATAATTATCTCTAAATACAGTTCATCCGGATTGAGATTAGCAATGAATGTACTGCTGCATCTTATAAGCAGAATAATACAGAAGGAAAAGGCTGGAGATTAAGAAAATCCCTGCTGACTCTTCTTCCCTAATATGGTTTGGCCTACACTACTCCTTGCAAAGTCCTGTGATGGTCAGACTTGTGTCTCCTGAAAGGGAGTTGTTTCCTGGGGCCAGGAGGACTATTCACATCCTTCTCCCACCCCATCTCCTCCTTTCTGCCACCATCAGTTTCGAGGGAGCCAAAAGATCTAGCACAAGATTTTACTTGATGAGCGAAATCAACAATGACTGCGGTTTAAAAAGAACCCAACAAAATGGTTTATTCTTTTAGAGAATTATAAATTCATGCCCACACTCGGGGAAAAAAAGAACCAAAAACTATTTGTGAAATTCTCACAAATAAATCCATCTCCTTATAATTAGCAGAACAGAGACAAGGATAACTGACATTGATTTCCCCTTAACTGAGAGGTGGGAGAGAGTGAGTCTGTCAGCACTCAAGTGGAAGTGAAGGTGTAAAAAACTATAAGAATAAGATATAAAAACCTGAGTCCTATAGAGAGAGTCTGCAAGCTGGAAGAAGGGAACAAGGCTTAAAGAGTACAGGGGAAAATATCTGTGGAAAAAATTATTCTGAAAATACAAACAGTAAGTGTGTACCTGTGTTACCTTCTCAGTAAGAAAAAAGTTGGAATTTATATGACCAGAAATGGAAGATAAAGGGCTGCTTATACAGAGTGAGATGTGCCGATGGCTGCCAGAAGTAAGAAAACAAGGCAGCGAGACTCTAAGCAAAATACCAGAATTAAAATCTTTATATTAGATGCAGAAAAGACCAGAACCGACATGCAAAAAATTCTATCAACGATAGAGAGAAACGCTCCGCAATATTTGTAATATGGAGAAATGAGACAGAGAAATTTTGACATAAAAATGATACATATGAAAAATAGATAGGAAGAGGCAATTTCATGGAAAGGTAGATGTACTGAAGATATACAGTACAATATACAACTTGACGGGATCATCAGTCACAGGAAATTAATAAAAAGTAAACTTTTTGAGCTCAAACTCTTTTGAATGTGCATTAAAATATTTTGAATGTGAGTAGCAAAGTAGTGGAAAAATCAAAAAGATTTTTTTTATTTCTAGAATAAAGATATAAACAGGGATGTATAACGGGTTACTTACAAAGAACAAAATCAGATTGTTTTCATACTATACTAACAACCTGAAGACAATAGAGCAATATTAAGATAATTCTGAAAAAACAAAGCTAACGAAGAGATTTGCTTTTCTAGTAACCATAATAAATTATGTGGTTACAATAGTGAAAATAGTAATATTGCATGCAATGTCAAAGAAATTGAATTGGTATCTTAAATACACTTATTAATAAAAGAAGGTAATGTATGATGAAAGATAAGCATCATAAAACCATAGGGAATGATGCATTAGTCACAAAAGTGCATTATTGCTTATTTGACTAGTTGGGTCACTCCACACCAAAATAAATTATGAATGAATTAAATAGCGCCAATGAATCAAAATGCTAAATGTCTAAAAATATGAAATCCTTTCAAAAATAGGCAATACAGATAAAAAGTAACTGATCTCAAGGTAGGTAAGGATTTTACTTTAAAGCATGAATGTAAAGGAAATCATATCCAAAGCAAAACAAATGTCTACACGAGGTTGAAATCTGAGTTGGTCCTAATTTAGTCTTTAAATGCTATTTTTTCCTATTTTACTCTTAAGCTAAATATTTGTACTCTTCTTGGTATCTTCTACATTACTTGATGATAACATATCCATATTTTACTCTAACCAGCTTGGTTGTCAAATGTACATTTGCGTAGATTTATCTCGCTCATCCAATAATATGAAAACCAAGTGTGTCATTCTATTGCTAATTTAGAGGTCATTTAGTTAATCACATTTTTGAATCTAGATTGTGAGATATATAATATGTGTACACAAATATAACAAATACATATAAATAGATACACACACACATATCCGCACTAAGAGTTTTTTACCTGATTGGCATTACATTTGTTTGAAAGAAAAAAAAATATTGGTTTGTACGAGATGGAAAAAATCTTTTACTCCTGTTCCAATTCACAGCTGTATACACAATGATTTCCCATTCTTTTCTAACATAGGACTCATTTTGTTTTTTCACATTCTTGGGAATTCCAATCAGTTTAATTGTTTGACAGAATTTTCCTGCCTTTCCTCTGAAGGTGTAGATTTTTCAAGTGCCAGCAACATATACTAGAATATTTCCCAGGAGTGGCAGCTAATTGCAACTTGGTTTACTGGGACTTTTGTTTGAGGGCCTTTTTGTTTGTTTGTTTTATACCAATATGCTCTACATTAGAAAAATAGGACTTAAAACTGATGCTTTCAAAGAAAAAAAACACTACACTCTGTAAAATTACTTTGCCTTGATGGCTACATACATAGAGTTGAATTGCAATCATTTTTCACTGACATTAGTTGGTACTTTTGCTAAAATTAAAGTAGTTTTTACTTGTTGTAACAATTTTAGAGCATTAAAAATGAGGTTTATGCCTCATTCTAAAAATATAGATGGCTTTTTTCCCAAGGAAAATGTGTTCTTTTTGCTATTGAACAATTTATATTAACAGCCCTTATTTCTTCTTCCATCCCATCTAATATTATCTCTTTAGTATATACCCCAAAAGGATATCTCTCATACAACCGGAGAGGAAAACAATCATAATTTCCCATGCTAAATACATGTATTCCAGAAAATAATTGGTTTTTCAACAAAACCACTCAATGGTATATGTTCTCAGCAGATCGTTTCCTGACAGTGTAATAATATTGGGCGCAACATGTACGTAAATTTACACCTTAAAAGATGGTACAGAAATTTCTATGACTAGAACACACAATTTGATGATATAAAACATATATTGATTTACCATTGTAAAAAGGAATACACCTATTACCAGTCAGTTACTGAATGCAAACATTTTCCTACCCTTACTTCAGTTTTGTCATCCTCAGAAAGCATTTCACCCTGAATATTGATCTTTACTCCTCATAGCTCACGCATCTGACTTGGGCTTAAATAATTCTTGATGGAAATTTTCTAAGTTCTCAAACTTCTGAATTAATTTTAAAACAGATATGAGTAGGTATGCAGTTTGACATAGGTTTTGAATAACTTGAACTCCAGTTTCACACTCAACAGTGTTCATTAAAGGAGCCAAACGGTTCTTTTAAATGAGTCATTATGTCACCATCAGTTACAAGTACCCAATAAATTATGTTACATGTGGTTTTATCTCTGGAATGGCTAGGGGAAATTTTATTCCATTTAAGTAACAACAACAACCCTTTATTCCGATTGAGCAGATGGTATCAGGTAGTTGTGCAGGGATGGTGGTAGGGTCTATTACTAGTCAACCGTGTATACCACACCTCTCCCTGCAGATAGGGGAGGGTTCTGCATCTGTGCTTTGTTGACTCTTGACTCCCTTAGTCCCT
The DNA here is from genome assembly GCA_028533885.1 of Nasua narica. NCBI lineage: Eukaryota > Metazoa > Chordata > Mammalia > Carnivora > Procyonidae > Nasua > Nasua narica. Next base: position 96,403,813 of record CM052810.1, on the reverse strand, counting down.
CGAAATATAGACAGACCTGACATATGTTAGGTAGGAGATTTAAAGGCCAGCATGTGGCAGGCCATATCTACTTCAGAGAGAGGCTATCCCATCAACATGGAACTCGGAGGGAAGACAGTATAGACCCCAACAACAGAAGTTTGTTCCTAAGAGTAACAGAAGTTTGTTCCTAAAGAGTAACTTATTACCCTATCTTGGCTAATAAAGAAAACATCAGTTGAATTATGGTAAATTAAAACTCTGATGATATTTGGTCCTTTGTATCATTCTGTTAAAAATTTCTTCATTATTATACGTCGTTTGTTTGAGAAATACAAGTGAATACTGAGCAGTTTATGAAAAAAAATGAAAGATAAGGATTTTGTCCATAGAATGGAAACCCTATGTAAAATAATGCAAATGGTCCCTCTAATGTCTCTCCGCCTCTGATTCAGATTGCATTCATTGAAATAGAAAATGATTACACTCTCAGAAATAGTTCCCCTTTAATAAGTAAATTTAACAAATTCATACACTAAGTGAACAAAGTAAGTAATAAACATGAATTAGCAATCATAGATGTACAACATTTCCAAATCGTGTCTTTTGTAAAACAGTTAATTCCTTATAATGGCAACTGCTGACCACATTCAGTATGACCTGTTTTGGTTCCAGAAAAGTTAGTAGGATTCACCAATAGCAAGTAAGTACATAATCCAAGTATTACTTCCTTTCTTAGATCTTGTGTTTGAAAATATCTCAACTACTTTCTCCAATCAAAGACATGATTTGATTTGTATTACACTGGAAAAAATAATTTTGCTTGGCTTTAGAAGATAAAGTAACATGTGTTATCAAAATGGCATTTTATATGGGGTGGGAAATTGATTTAAAATAAACTGTGAAAAAAATAAAATAAAATAAAATCAACTGTGAAGCAAGGGACATAATAGGAATAAATGGGAAATAGTTGAGTGTTATTCAGTTTCTTAAACATAAATTAGACATTTTTGAAAACTGACTTTTTCCAAGATTCTGGAGTTCTACTCAATACTGTGAAAAAGTAATAACTGAACACATAACTTCTAAAATAAATATGATAAAAGTATCATTTAAAACCTAGGCTCTGATGTAATTGAATAATTTTATCTCCTGTTTTTCATCAGTTCCTGTTCCTGAATTTAACCTAACATGGATTTAGAAATAATAAACTTTATTGAAATTTTAAAATCTAATTTAATTAAATAATTCAAATAAAATTTTCATCCAAGATAGAATAGTCATAGTATCATGCAGCCTTAATATGAATATTCTATGCTTGTCTTTGGGTTTAATGATATTAGAAAAATCTCCAGAAAGAAATGAATGAATTAAACATATTAAACATTTTGAAATAAACATTTTTGAAATAAACACATTTTGGGAAGAAATAAAGAAACTAAAAATCATATTGATGAAGGCAGTTATGGGAATTGCATGTTTACCATACACAAATACATATCTTCTGAAAATTCTCAGGAATAATAACAGCACTTTCTAGGGGGACGTTTTTCAAGATTAAAGAAATTGCTAGAATCTTTAATTCTAAAATCCAAAGCAATGTGATCTTTATGTTTTTCTTCACTAATGGTTTTTAACATGGAAGGTCATTTTCAACTTTTAGGAACATATAAAAAATGGCCATGCGCAATGAAAATATGACAAGAATCATTTTCTTAGGTCATTTGTGAGCTTTTCCATCAGCAGCACAGAAATCAAATTTCTTTTCTTTCTCCCAGAAAGTCTCGAGGTGCCAAAACTTTTTTGGCTATATTTAGATCTCCCAACTGTAGCTCTATCTGCTTTTAGGTCTTAGAGCTCAATTTTTAGGTTAGAACCTCTATGATTGCTGGCCTAACAATGATCTGCGACAACCCCAAATCCTGTTGGGCCAGACTATTTTAAAAACTAGTATAGACATAAAAACCCTCTGATTTTTAAGAAGCCAAGAAAGATACTATCTTGAAGACGCAGAACATGCTGTTCCATGAGCATTTGCTGTCATTTTTTCCCTTGTAACTTTTCAAGCCAAATTATGTTGCCTCCACCTAATGTTGCAAAAACTTTGGGTGGAAGCCCAAAGTGATTCTAAGACTCTGGTATGGCTCTGTATAACCTGGCATCTTTCCTGGAAGTTAACTTTGTTAGGCATCTATTTCTATAAACAAACTATGTAATAGAAAAGACACATGACCAGATGAAATGCCACTACCTACACTGGCTCTACAACCCTGTAAGGAGCCAGTGCATGGTCATTAATTATTAAGACACTGACACTGTGAACTGTGGTTCCGTAACCTTTTAAAGACCTTTTATACGGGTTGAAATTGACTTTCAAATCTGTCATCATTTTTCATTAAAATCAAGCTATTGAATTTTATTGGTAGACATATTACTTGTATCAATCAGCTATTGCTCTGTAACAAAGTAGGCCAAAATTTAATGGCTTAAAACAAGTATTTATTTGTTTACAGTCAGGAATCTGGGTTACACCTGGATATTCTCATATAATAATGCAACCACAAGTCCTTGACCTACATTACCAGGCAACAGGCATATTTCTGGATGCCTTTTGTACACCAGGGTGGTTATCTGTAACTTACCAGTGCCTGTGGCAAGTCCAGACTATGGAGCAAGCTTCTTGACTCAGGTCCTTATGACAGAAAATTCAGTGAAGAATTAAGAGTATCATGTGCTATGGAGTTTGTGGCAGGATCAAATACGAGCTTCTCAGCAAAGTCTCCTGGGTTCTGAAGGCTGTACCTCCTTTAGTAAACAAATCATCGCCATTGTTAAGTCACTCCTGGCCTATTATTGGATCAGAATAGAGACTGAGTACCTTATCACAGTATATCAAGTGACCATGTAACTTCAGCTTCCCATGATGAACTGGGGAATGCCAAATCCACAGAAATGTAATTCTGGGCAGCAACCCATGGATGGAAATGCTTTATTCAGAATTTGGTCCAAGCAGGTCCAGGGTGCCTAAGTAAGTTTCACGAACATATGGCTGAAATTTCTATTTTGTCTATCATTGTTTCACCAGGGCCTGTCCCTGGGATTCTACCTATGGCTCTTGGGGTTCTTCAAAGCCAGCTGATGAAAAATAAAAAACTGAAGCCTGATTCATGAGTGACTCAAACATGCTTGTGAGCATCACAAAATGGACTGTAGGTACACCACAGGCCCACTCTGGGGTCACCCTGTAAGACAGTGGTGAAGAGAAATCCTCAGGAAGAGATAGAAGCCATACACTTAAGTTAGAGAGAGTAGGGTAGCCTGAGGTAAGGATATAGACTGGTTTCTAGAAAGTGGAGGATGTTTTTGCTGGTCACTCAGAGGCTTAGAATGAGATGGTCTGGAAGATTAGAGACAACGAAATCTGACACATCACTAGACTCATGGGAGTAAGCACAGAGCATGCAGATCTTTGTGTTTCATCCTAATGTCCTAATGTCTTAATGTCTGTCTACCAGAGCAAGCCAGGGTACCGGATGATTTAATCAGTCAAAGTTTCCTCCAACCTCTGCCTTTAGAAACTCAGAAATTGCAAAATAGGCTCACAAATGGAGTAGCCATGGTGGCAGAGATGGAGACTGCACACATCCCAACAGAACACCAACCTTTCCCCAACACTGATGTAACTTCTACCGCTGCTGACTGCTCAGTCTTCTAGCAACAGAGGCAGGCACTGGGCCCTTCAAGAAGACCAGCCAGGCATGCCTAATAGCAAATTGACTATTATAGACCCTTTCCATCCTTGGGGAACAGGGATTCATTCTCACCGAAATCGACAGCAGCTCTGGGTATGGGTTTGCCTTCTCTGCCTATGATGCCTCTGCCCGCCGCACCATTCCATAGTTTTAAGAATGCCCAACTTTGCAACAGAGGATCATTCACAACATTGTCTCAAACCAAGGAAGTGAGGCAAGTACATCACTGGACACATGATCCTGGGATACACTGATCTTAGTAAATAACACGTTAGTAGACATAAGCACCCTAATAAAATAATGACTCCAATTAAAATAGTAGCTTGGGGGAAAGACCCTGTTTGATGGCGTGCCATATTCCAAGCACAATACATACACTGATCAATATCCGAAACATGTCCCACTGTCCCCAGTAGCCAGTCTACTGGGGATCTAAGGACCAAGAAGCAGGAGTTGCTCCTGTTAGTAACTGATTGGCAGCATCTATACTTCTCTGTTCTTCAACTTTGGCTAGATTAAAAATTCTTGTTCTTTAAATCTAAAGAAATAGATTTATTTCTACCAGGGATTAGCAATGGTATCACTGAACTTGAAGCTATAGCCACTGCTTGGTAATTATGGATACTGAAGATGTTGATCAGCAGGCAAACTGAATAGTTACTCTACTCAGGGATAATTGGCCCCAATTATAATTAGGAGGTCAGACAGCTTTTGCACAATGGGATCAGGAGAAATGATTCAGGAATTCAGGAGATTCACTGATTTGTATTTAGGTGCTTCCAGCCTAGTGAAAGCATTAAACTTTTAAGTGCAAGTAAACAGAGTTTGGCAATGTCAAAATATTAAGAATTCAGAGCTGTCAGGTATGAAGGTCTGATTTACCTCATGAGGCAAACAGAACTTACAGGTCTGACTGATACTGAGAAAAATCTAGAATGAGTGGATGATGAATATCAAATATGGGCTCAGACACAGTTGCAGTAGAAGAATGTAGTTTTTCCACTACAACTTTTTTTTTTTTATCAGCTTTCTTGGTAGAGATGGAACCCAGCCACCATCTTGAAGACTGCAATGGATAAGACTTAACATGAGGTACAAGTCAATTTGAGTATTGTAAGGAGGATTGTATCGGATACTTCTTGTGTCCCATCTTAAATCCTCTTGCCTTTAATGTGACACCACTGCAGCTGGTGTAACAAGTTCTGCTTGGGCTTCAAATCCCTTTGTATTGACTACATCTTGCCCCAAGCATCACTACTTATCTAGCACTTTCTGCCATGGATATTCAGAGTCAGGGGTGTAGGGCACCTGAAGGAGCCTTCTTGGAATGCCTATACATGTGCAACCTAAAGATCAAGAAGATTTAAAGACATTATCCCACCCCAGAGGCAACCATAACCAAAGCAGTGAGAAGCTGATGGACAAATGCTTGGCCCTGTCAATCATTGGGTGGAAAACTCTGACAAGCATCCTAGTCACTCTGTGAGCAACTCAATAATGGCTCTGCATTGTCTTTTCTTCTTTTCTTTTCATTTCACCCTTGCCAGCACTAAATTCCTGCCTTCTGGGATTATCTCCTAAATAAACTGGTTGCAACACAATTCCTAGTCTCCAACTTTGGATGACAGGGAACCCAGCCTAGTCAGAGGGCATATATGGTAAAACTATTTCTTAAAGAGAATTCAAAGCTTCAAATTCAATTTCGAGCTTCCTCTGAAAGGAAAAGGATCACCCCTCCACTGAGATACAGATGTCGCTGTCATAAAATCTAGCATAAACAAATACACCATCAAATGCCCTGCTATAAAATGTAACATCTAGCAATTATATACTAAAGCATTTAAGGTGACATCATTCATTACAGTGTATGAATGATCCTCCTGACTAAATGGGAATTTAGTGTTAAATAGCTATAAAAGCTGCCAAAAAGCAAATGTTATTGAAACAAATATTAACAACCTATGACTACAACCTGGGGCATCCTGACCAAAGATACTATCTCTATTGTGGAGCCATTAGTAGCCACCATAGGTTTGTATCCAAGTCGATTAGGAGAACAATTTACTAGAAATTTTATACTTATAGATGAAAGGGACAGGGGCATAATCATTATTGATTTTACTTTCTTTGTGAGGTGTTATTATTGTTGGTGTTTTTTTATATTCTCTTCCTAAATAGAGTCAAAGTAAGGGTGAGGAATTGAGCAATCTTTCCAGGGAAGATGAGCAATGCTCTTCCACGAATCAAATAAAATGTTGTGAGGAAGGAAACATTTTAAGTGGCAAAAGAAGCTAGTAACAAGGGTAATACCAAGTATGTGTTCACAGTGAAAATCTTAACCAAGAAACTTAAAATAAAACCCACAGTCTAACATTTAAAAATAGGCATTTACAAGTTTTCTTCCACAGGGTAATATTCATTCAATATTATAATTCTCTAAATTTAGTGCAATGGCTCTTTGTTATCTGACTTTTACTGAATCATAAGGGGATTAATGATATAGGCAAATATCCACTAGAAACCAAGTATTAACTATTAGATATCATCCCTGAGTATCCGGGATTAAACTTCAACTCTCCTCTTGGGGCAATTTTAACTCATTATCTCTTATACTCTTCAGAGACCTGTGATCTGTATAAATATCCACTTTAATGGATTTTCACTATGTATAAGGAGACATCCCACAGTTATTAGAAACTTAAAATATATACTAAAAATACAAAGATAAACTTATTGTTTCTAATTAAGAATGCGTTAATGTACTGTGTTTCAGAAACAGAGAAATTTCTTAAATTACATTTTAACTCTTTTGTTTCTGGTAAAACGTGCACCTTAGCTGAAAAACATTTGCCATTTAATTTGTAAATCCACAAAGAAAGACAAATCCATAAGTCTCTTAAGTCATTAACAATTAATCAGATTTCTTTAATATAACAACTGAATGACTGGGAAAAAATCTGGAGTTTTATGAAGTCCTATACATTTTTCTCTTTTGTCATTACAAGTTATGTTATTTCTGAAATCAAACTCAGTGAATGGTCACAAAAAAATTCATGCTGGGATCCTGATAAGGAATTTATAGCATCTCATGTATATTCTTATTTAAGCAACACAATATATCTTTAGATTCAATAAATCTTCCTAATATTTTATAGGAATAAATTTTATAGACATGAGAGTCTATAAAATTAATCAGTCAATAACAGCCAAGAGTAAATTCCTTAGATAAGCCATATAATAATATATGTTCAGAACAAAAGATACACAAGTGAGCCTTTGCCTCCCCTGAATCCTTGGTTCTGAGACAGAGAGAGAGGACTGCCATCAGATGAATGACATTTAGGGCCAGGGGATTTCACATCTACAGTTTACCACATAAAGAAAGCCCTCCTTCCAATACCTCGCCAGCGCGCCCAGCCAAAATCAAACCAGCGAAGTCAGTGCTGAAACACCAACTCGCCACCAGATGGCAGCAATGCTTTTATGAATAATGCAGCATTCTGTGCAGTCCATCTAAGATTTCCTGTGTTAATAATAGAACAATCCTTACTTTAGTAAAAGGACAGATTTATTCATAATGAAGTCAGCCATTTTTTTCATGTCACTGATTATATTTTGTGGGGTCTATTTGCCTGCTAGTATTTGGGTCCCCCAAAATATTTATTTTCTTACACATTAAACATCAAAATGCTGTTGAATTTCATTTTGATATTGTGGTAGAAAATGCCTGTGGCTTGAAACAAATATTTTCCTTTCTGATGGACAAATAACATCTGTGGTTGTAAATGTTCCAGTGTAGCTGTCAAAAGAGAAGGGTTTCACGTAATTTCCTGCCACCCTCATTGGTACATCCTACACATCAAAAGAGTGTTCATAACCTCCCTTTCTACGAATTGATTTCAAATCTACCACAGATCTCAAATATCAGAAGCTTGTCTTCTACTTGATGATTGGTGTTTGAATTTTGAAAAATGAAGCTTTGCTTAAATTCAAGTTAAAAAAAGAAACACAAAAACTATCAAGTATAACACAACCCCGTCCCCCTACCCCCCCATCAGTGTTTCTTTCCCTTTTGGAGCTGTTTGCAGCAAATTTGTTGATTTTGCCACTAAAGCTTTAGGTTTGCACATGACCAAGGAAGTCAGGCTGGTAGAATTCCCCCAATGCTGGAAATAAAATGTTAGGCAAATTGGTGGGACTAAAGCCAAGAATCTAATAGCGCTCTCCTAAAACAGAAATCCATCTAAACCCTTGATGTGAATCTTCCTTTCATGATCATTATCTGATCTGTTAATCTGAAAATAGTTCAAACAGCTCCTTTCCCGATTTCTCCCCAACATCAGGCAGTTTATTTCATTGTTTCACTTAGGTCATCTCTCAACATCCTGTTTTGTTAAGATAAAATTTAGAGCAGCCTCCTCTCTCCTTCAAATACCAAGAATCTTTCACTCTTCTGCAGTGTTTTATACTTTTGCTTTTGAATATTTATTTTCTACCAAATTTTTAGTAACACATTTAACTCATATATTGAGAGATTCTATGCATAGAGTCTACAAGTGCCCTTCCAATTCTGTATGAGTGCTGGCATTTTCCTTTCATCTTAAACTAAGTGGGTTTTTTTCCTCCTCGTGCTCATTGCAAACCTTTGTTTATGGATGCTTGCTTTGTTATCTTCTTATACTCCTTTAAACATTGCTCTGAGGTTTGAGAGTTTTGCTCACCACTGCCCAGATTTTTCTCCTGCTCAATGGCTTGTGGCATATGAACACTGTGAATATATATGTTATATATATAACATATATATATATGTTTTTCTCTTGCCTTCAATCCAGCCTCATTACCTTATGTTTCTCAAAACTGAATGACATTGGCTATTTATCTGCCAGTGATCCTAAGCTATCCAAAAGCACTCAATTTTATTTTACCCTGTGTCATCCTTATGGACAAGCTGTAAAATGTGATACTATTTACTGGCCCCATCTATTATGTACCAGCTTTGGGGATTAAATAGTTCCTTTTTCTGGAAGAAGCCCGTTCGCTATTAAAAAAAAATCATACTCAGCATGAAATAAACATGGCTGTTCTCTTTTAAAAATATAAAATAAGAGTTTTGAAACATACATGAAAAGGGGATCCCGTGGCTTGAATGTTGTTTTGGCAATATCAGTGTAATATCTTCTGGACTTTACAAGACGAAAAGTCACAAATGGAGAGACCATTGCACTTGGTGATTCTACTTGGACCTCATGAAATTCCCAGCTGACTGTGGTTGCTTTTGTTCAGGTGGGCAGGCATGGCCTGAAGTCCCAGGTTTGACCCTGTGTAGCTCACTTAACCTCACTCTGCTTCTGTGGACATGAGGAACTATGCTGTCAGCCCACGCATGGCTCAGTGACCATCACACGGGCCCTACTGACACCTCACGGAGCAGAGTATGTTCCGTGAACGGAGGGAATTTACATCACGTCAACCAATGAAGAATAGCACGTTGCATTTAGCCTTGTGTCAAAGTAAAATCCAAATGCGCAGCTCTTATCTTTGAGCAGACAGAGCCAGCAATTCCAGGAGATAACGTGAAGCAAGCTAACCAGTGATCTAAGCTCATTAGGTCACATGCATCCATTCTTCCACGAAAATGTGAGCAGGATAAGAAACCAAGTTGACATTTTCTTCCCCCCCCCCAAGTTTCTATTTATTTTCTTTTTGACTCTTAAAAATCTTGGTTCCCTTGGCTAATTCAGTACTAAAATTTCCTACCATGGCTATTGCCAATCTTTATTGCCATCCTGTTGCATTCTGCTTTGATAATAGTTAAAAAGGAAATGAATGCAACAAGATCGCATCTTGCCCTTCAGTAGCAAGTGGGATAAAAGAGCTGTGCAAATGCATAAATACCCTCATAGACTACTAAACTTCGCGGGATCGGCAGGAAACATACGCTTGTTATTGTTTCCTCTAATAATATACTCAGTTTCTCTGTATCTTAATTGGATACCTGAGACTATTTGTTTTCAGAGAGCTTTATTCCTCAAAAATTGAAGCTTCAAAAGGACAGTGGTCCCCAAGTTGCCTTGTCTGAACAAATAGGCATGTTCTTTACTTGAAGGGTGTACTCTCCATCCATCAGCCTGTTTCTGTTTTTCCTTTCATCAGTCAGGCTCACGTGTTCCTTAGGTCTCACCTTGGATTCTCACAGTCAATTTTATTTCCCGCCCCCAGGCTCTTTCCTCTGCCGTAAATCTTAGACACCCCTGACATTAATATTCCTAAATCAAAGCCTCAATTATAAAATTATATCACTCCATTCATCAAAATTCTTCTCTGCAATCCCATTGGCAAAAGTGAAGGCAAAATCATAAAGATAATCATATATCTTTCCCTTCAATAAGAAAATCAGTATTGTTCCAATATCTCAGTGGGGGAATAAAGAGAGTTATCACTATCTCTCTTCCATTTTTGAGCAGAGTTGCTGCACTTGTCTCTAAGTCCCCTTTTGCGAGTTGCCATCAGTAGATTGGTAGAGACTTTCAGGGCAAAATACTTGTCTTAAAGTATTTACTGGCATAAGACATTAATTAATTAACTTATATTGATTAGATATTACATTAATTACACTATTTATTTATAAGAATGGAATATTCAAAATCATTTCTGTAAGGTTTGAGGACACCTATTCTTAGTTATAAAATAAATAAAAAGATTTTCACTCAGGGTATTAAATCTTAGTCTATTGGTTAAATTCACAAGGCAGTACAGAGAAGAGGAACGGAAATCCTGAATTCTGTCTTACACATATCACTCTCTCCTATCCAGATCCCTCCAAAATCCACATCTGGAATTTCCCTCAAAGCTTTGTGAGATGACAGGGTGAATAGATGAATACTAATACCTGGTTGCATTTATATTAAAATCGGCCTTTTGGAGTTGCCTTCAAATACAGATTGCCTTAACGTTAACACAGATGGGAGACAGGTGAGGGAAGGATGGTTATCTCTTATTTTCTTGGTGTGAAGAACTTTAAGTTGGAGGAAGGGATCCTGCCCTGGGTTTTACATACAGTTACAACTGACACAGCCGAACTGGAATCCATGTCCCCAGACTTGTGTGCTTTCCCCACTGCACTTTCTGAATGATAGATGAATATCTAATAGGTAGATAAAATGACTGGGGACAAACTAGAAAGAAAAAAAAAAAACCAAAAACAAAACAAAAAAAAACCTGAATTAGACATTAACGCTGCTCTTACTCTGGTTTATTTTTAATGCCATGCCTTTTAAGATACTGTGAGTAATTCTCTAAAGTGAAACCAGCTTTACTCGAAATCTAATGCATATATGAATGTGGAAGAATCATCCTTTTGCATTTAGTCTAACTACAAGCATTGAAAAATGAAAGAGAAAATTGGTAAAAGCTCAGATTTATTTTAAACCACCACTTTTAACAGAAGGAAATGGATAAAAGCAAAATAACAGTAGTTTTCCTCTTGGCTTAAAATGACATTTTCCAAGATGTTATTAAATTATCTTCGCATTAATAAACTTAAGGAGTACTTAAACATTTCAAGCTAAGACATAGTCAGATCAGGAAGAGCAATCAAATTATGTTTAAATGTAAAGCATATCCATGGAAAATATTACATGAATATGTTTAATATACATTATAGCCAGAAGACCCCAACCGAAGTCAGAAAAGTAATACAAGTAATGATAAATCTACTCTGAGATTTACTTTACTTTTAAGGACAGAACCTGTTCCCCTGAGATATATTTACATACTAAAAGAGGAATCTCAAATCCAGGAAATACAGCCATGATTTTTGTCGAGGTTATAAATTGGTGCCAGGGAAAGAAAACAGACTTTCATCTAGTTGAATCATTTAACTGTCTTTTTTCTGCCTTTCAAGCAGGCAACTGATATAGTTCTGATCAGCCAAAATTCATTAATAGGAGAATTATCTTATTTAAAGCACATAATCTACAAATGAGTCTGCTGCATGCTCATGGGTAAAATTTTAAGTTTTATTTGAAAGGAAACTCGGGAAAACTGAGGCCTAGTCACTGTCTTCACTATAAGAAACAGTAAATCTTTAGGGTATAAATGATTTCATTATCTTAAATAATCATCCCCCATCATATAGGTTGTAATGATAAGGACCAAAGAAACAGATAGTATGTTCCTTATTCTTTACCCCTATTTACAAAGGGGAATAGAGTGGATACTAGAAATCATCTTGAAGGACAGAGCCTATATTGTGGACACAATATCCTAAGATTCTTTGACACTGAATTCTTTTTTCAGCAAACAGAATGCCAATCTAGCCTTAGCAATAACCGCTGAATGAGTTGAAAGGAGTCCAGTCCTCTGGTGTAATAAATACAAAGCAGTGTGCCATATAGTCTCTTTCTTTGTGTTCTCTGTGAGGAGACAAAACTCATTTACACAAGTGTAAAGAATATGTATGTGCTAAGGTAAATAGCCCGGCATTCATTACAGTGCTTGGGACCATGCTCTATTTAACATGGAGGTAGCTCTTGGAGGTGACCAATGTTTTTGACACAGAGCATCTACGGATTTGATCTTCGTGTCATGAACTCCCTTCCCCTGACTTTCAAAAATATTTAACTCAGAGAGAGCCTTTTGTTTGAAGGAAGGAAGGAAACCTGAGTGGAAATGTTCCTTCAACTTTGAAACAGGAAGATATTAATGGCTAAAAAAATTTACTTATTGTTTTAAATCCCCTTGCAGCCATTTGCTTAGTTGAACTCCCTCCCCACCAAAGAGCTTTGTAAATGCGGCTGTATCCGCAAGGAAAGAGAAGAAGGTGACGGAGCATCGCGTGTGTTACAGACGCCGCCCGACAATACTGCCATCCTGTAACACGGTTTTATTTAGTTATTACAACTATCTCTCTGTAAATGACATTTAGGATTATTTAAGATTATGTTGTAATCCCTTTAATCCTCAGTGCTTTAAATTTCAGGCTAAACACCAAAGAGCAAACTAGCACTTAGCAGGAATGTTTAAAACATGTGATTTGAACATAAATCTTTTTATTCACTCTTTCCCTGATGAAGACCTCGCACTTCTCTCAAGTTAACTAAGAAAACTTATACCACAGTTCATTACAAATCACGGGATTGCTAAATGCTTTCTCAAGCTACATCAGACTTGTGATGGTCCTTGACAATTATGCTAAACGCAGAATTAGACGAGGTTAGCAGCAATGAACGTTTACTGATATAACTTAGAATTTGCGTGACCTTTTTCTAAGTACAAAATGTCTTTCTGGGTTTGTGTGTATGCATATAGAAATGGTCATTCTATTTCCTAAGGTGAGCAATTATTAGACACAGGTATATACACGGACACACATACATTATATCACAATCGTACATTTGAAACTCATATTAGGACTTGTCCATACGTACTTTATTATAGAAGCTGCTAATGATTTAAAAATATATATATATATATATCGTTTATTATTAAGAAGAACCAATTAGGCCAAAGAGTTTTCTGTTATAAAGCAGGCAGATGTTCTTGAACTCAGTCAGCGAACATCATTCTCACTTACTGAGAGCTGCTGAATACCGAACCTTAAAACTTAATTAATACTGTCACCGTTATGTTACTATGCACCCGTCAAGTAGGAGAATCTACATCAAGAGTGTAGTAAGACTTTGACTCTAAAGGAAATTTGTCTTTTAACACAAAAAGAAAAAGAACAACTCAAATGTTCCAATGGCATATATAAATGAAGGAGATAAATGAAATCCTTCCATTTGTGTGTGTGTGTGTGTCACAGATGTGTCTTCAGAGTCTCCCAGGCGCGTAATTTTTTATTTGTTTTTGTATTCATGCTAAGTTCAACTTCTCTACAGACGTTGTAATTAGGTGGCGTATAATTGCTAATCCATCAACTTTTTAAAGACAGATTTCAAATTTTAAATTATTTCTAATTTTGCTCTTCTTTGATTTTTCTTGAACCAAAAATCTCAATAGTCATTTGCTATCTGTAATCTATAATTCATAGGCTGAGATTGAACACCAAGCCTAATTCAAACTTGGAATTTTAAAGCTATTTCTGATGTAGCACGTGGTCTTTTTCAGTCAGGAAGAAACACTTCATTATTCTGCAGGTAATGAAACCCTTGTACACACACACTCAAACACCCAACAATGCCTTAATGCCATGTTTTTGAGATATAATCATGTTTATTCTGATCATTTGAGAGTTAGACCAGCTAATGTATCTAATCAAATATTGATGCAAGTCATCTAGATTTAGCTCTCTGGCAAATCCTTTCCTATGCTTTTTCGTTAGCAGAACTATAAAAGCTATTTATATTGTTCCTCACAAAGGGTTTACCCTGTAGTCTGTATCTATGGATACTATTAGTAAATTTTACCCCAGTTCATGTGTTTGGATAATGAAAAGATGTCAGTATGACAAGAAAACCACATGATTCATCCCAAAAAGAATGAAGCAGGAAATGAAATTGGAATCTTTCTTTAGCTTTGTTATTCACAGCATCCTTATAATCACTTCTTTCCTGTTTCTCTAAACTACAATGGTACAAGACAAAAAGAATTAAGCTAGATGTAAAAACACTGAGGTCCCATAAACTGCTTAAGTACCTTACAAACAAAAGTAGTTGGCAAAGCTACTCCAAAAAGCTACCAAAAATATGAATAGTTGTTTTTTTTTAATACCTTTGGAAGTACCTACATTCAAAAATATGAAAAACAAGGAAAAATTATATCAGGAGGCAGTCAATCATATAAGGAAAGGCCGATCTCATTTCATTAATATATATTACCATATGCATCATCAATACAGGTGGCTTAAATACATATCTATGTATATTATGTTAAAAGCCATGAAAAATTATGCATAAATATCTTCTCCCATATCTGCAGTCCTATATACATTGTATATATTTGACTGTCCTCCTCATTTTTGATCTAACTTAACTTTTCAAAAGACTAACAGAAGAACTGAAAAAGCTACCTTAGACCAACTCCAAGAGTTTCTATTGTCCAAGAATTATGTCAATGTCAAATTTTAAGGTCTTTATTTTATGACATGGGGACAAGGATGCTAAATTCATAATACAAAATACAACACCACCACTGAACTCACCCAACCTAGTTCAGAATGTTTCATACTGATCATCTAGGTTATCATAAAAGCTAGGAATATGACCTCTAATTTTTTTTTTTTACTTATCACAGAGTAACAAAAAGAATAAGAAATTGGGAGACAGGCTGTATCACTGATTTACAATTCCTCTCTTCAAAACAAAATTTATTTTTCTTTTCTTGATTATGTAAACTCAAACTCTAATCACTTTTGCCTGAATTTAGTCCTTTTATTTCTGGGCAAGTATGTTTAGTTTTCTTTATTTTTTTCTTCTATCTTTCTCTCTTTTGGTAAAAAGAAATAAATCTCCAGCATATAAAAAATGAATGCCTGAATACAATAAAAGTAGAACCAGAAAAATTACTTATTCTAGAAATGTTAGCATGGGTCCAGTGTATTTGGAAGACCTGGGTTAGCATCTGGGAAATGCAGAACTGGAAACCAGTTTCTTTCTTCCCAGTGAGAGTTCAGACAGGAAATGTCACTTATCTACACTTCTATAAGACCCAATATATTAATTTCACTGATGAATTTAAGAATGGAATTGACTTTTCTTCAAGAGCAAAAATGGTCTTAGGAGGCATTTAATATAGTAATTATAATAATAATGTCCCTGGTTACTAAACGATATAAATTGTAAAATATACCTAGAAAATTATTGGTTACTTGGAAGTATAAAAGTAAGTTATATCTCACATAAAGATAGAAAAAGATAAACCTCCATAACTTAAAGTTATTAATTGCCAAAGGGATCTTAGTAACATCATATATGAAATATTCAGTTTCTCATTTCCTTTCTTTCAAGGATCTCATCTGGTTCTTTTCATTCGATCTAACATGATTGAAATTATTAACCATAGTTATTTTTTCCCCAAAATTAAATTATGCAATACAAAAATATCCAATTTCTATAGCTGTTCAGCTCTTTCCATCCCCTAAGTTACACTGGTAAATGTAATGTATGACTAGGGGCAGGAATGGAAATAGATGCAGAAAGTTTATATCTGAAAGTTCTACAGTGAATCTACTTAAGTCAAACACTCTAGGTTTGAACCCCAAACAGCTATCAAATACAATGCAACATTCAATGACTTTGAGTGTAGAATTAATCAAGGCACAACATGTATTTTCTATTTAGATAGCAACCAATAACCAAAGAAAAGCCACAAAACAAACTAAAATTCAACAGAGGTGAAATCAATTTTTCACAGTGACCTTCAAACAACTAGTTCATGCACATGAAAACATCGCAACAAGGAAGTATATGTTGAGAGCTCAGATTTAGAAGTAATAGGAATAAATTTAATATTTGTAACATTCTTACCTGAAAGACATTCTTTCTGCTCGATTTTTCCTTGGCCCATTCAATATGTGCTCCATACAAATCCACACTTTCTGCTTTGTGTCCAGTTTTCTGTAAACAAAATTGAAATAAGAATAAAAAGCATACATCATTGGTGACGCCTGTCAGGAAAAGTAAAAGTTTACTGAGTTAGCAGCTACATATATTTATAGTATTAAGCCTTTCTTTTGCTTTAGTTTTTTTCCAGTTTCCAAGAGATCTCTCATGATCATTGTGGCATTATTTACAATAGTCAAGACACACGGCAACAACCTAAGCTTCTGTTGACAGAGGAATGGATAAAGAAAATGGCATGTAGATACAAATATAGATACAGATATAAATATCGATCCACATGGAAAAATTATTCAGCCATAAAGAAGAAGGAAAACCTGCTCTCTGTGACAATATGGATGAACCTTAAGGGTGTTATGCAAACTGAAGTCAGTCAGACAGAAGAAGACAAATACTGCATGATCTCACTTACACGTGGAATCTAAAAAAGTCAAACTCCTAGAAACAGGGAGTGGTTACCAGGAGCTGGGGACATAAGGAGATGTTGGTTAAAGGTACAAACTTTTAGAGGGTGCCTGGCTGGCCCAGTTGGTTAGGCATCCAACTCGGTTTTGGCTCAGGCTGTGATCACATGGTCGTGAGATGGAGCTCCACGTCGGGCTCCGCACTTAGTGTGGAGTCTGCTTGAGATTCTCTCTATCCCTCCACCTCTGCCCCACCTCCCACTCATGCTATCTCTTTCTCAAAGTAAATAAATAAGATCTTAAAAAAAAAAAAAAGAGGTAGAAACATTTAGTTAGAAAGTGAGTAAGTTCTTAGGATCAATTGCACAGCATGGTAACTATAGTTAACACTGTACTGTATCATTGAAAGTTGCCAGGAGAGTAGATTTTAAACATTCTCAACACACACACACACACACACACACACAAACACAAAGGAAACCATGTGATGTAGTAGATATGTAAACTAATAATAACACGGTAACCATTTCACAATACATATGTACATCAAGTCAGTATACCTTAGACTTATACAATGTTGTCATTTATATTTCCATAAACCTGAAAAAACTGCCAAATTTAATAAATATTTATTAGGTGCCAACTGTGTGCCTTTTAGAAGTTCCTTTTTCAAACTTTAAAGACTACTCATGAGAGTATACGTATATTTGTATTCAAATAAATTTAATTTAGACCGAATAGATTATAGCATGTGCTTCCTTTTGCATGATACAATGTGGATGTTACCTAAAAGCTTCAGCAATTCATAATAATTAATTAACAAGGATATTATCTATATTTGTTTCTCCATATTTTACTTTATTTTTAAAAGATTTTTATTTATTTGAGAGAGACAGCACAAGCAGGGAGAAGGAAAAGCAGGCTACCTGCTGAACAGGGATCATGACCTGAGCCAAAGGCAGATGCTTAACTGACTGAGCCACCCAGGCGTCCCGCTTCTTCATATTTTAATTTGATTCAAGTGTATCATATTTATAGAACTTTAAATTTGCAGAACTCAATACATTAAACAAAAGCTCACTTGTTTGGGAAATTTCTTTATTTTCAAAGAAAGTAATGCCATATTTCAAAAACTCCAACTATTTTCAGATGTTCTGAGCTACTCTCATTCTCTCTATAAATTCAGTATTCTTTTCAAACAATTTTCCATAGAGGAGTTTAAAATTTTAGTATAAGAGGCTTGTAATATTTTAGACCATATTTTAACAGTGAACTTTACTTTGAAACGTAAAACTATGGGGGCTCCTGCTGGCTCAGTCAGTTAGGTGAACTGACTCTTGATTTCTGGTCATGATCTTCGGGTCACGAGCTGGAGCACCACATCTGGCTCCTCACTCAGTGGGGAGTCTACTGGGGATTCTCTCTCGCCCTCTGCCCTGCCCCCCACTCCCTCCCTCTCTCTCAAATAAATAAATCTTTAAAAAACAAATAAGTAAAACAATAAATTATGCAAGAATGGCAAAGATGTTATAAGAAATCTGTTCACAATTGTTGACTCACAGTCAGTATATACAATTTGATCAGTTTAATAGAAATAGACTATTTTTTTTAAAGATTTTATTTATTTATTAGGAAAAAGAGAGAGAGAGCATGAGAAGGGAGAAGGTCAGAGTGAGAAGCAGACTCCCCATGGAGCTGGGAGCCCGACATGGGACTTGATCCCGGGATTCCGGGATCATGACCTGAGCCGAAGGCAGTCGCTTAACCAACTGAGCCACCCAGATGCCCGAAATAGACTACTTTCTTAAGAAAGACAAGAAATATGGTGGATTTACAGTAAATTGTGAGGTTTGTTTTTGTTTTGGGGGGTTTTTTTGGGAGTTTTTTGGTGACTCAATAAAATTTTCTTGGGAGGGGAAACATTGTATAAGCCAAGCATAACTTCCCTTCAGGATAAATTCAGCTGTCAGGACAGTCATGGATAGCATATCTTTTCTCTGTGGTCTGGTAGTAATCTCTTGAGAAGCCAATAAAGGTGAGGTTGCCTCTTCCAGATGCTTCTTCAGTCAGTGAAATATTTTTACAGGTTAACCTGTACTGTGCCACCCAGGTGATCACTATTGCAGATCTCAAAGCATGGTAACGATGTTCAGTGTTGAGTGATTTATGATGTAGAAAAATTAAAACAAGCAGCTTCTTCTACAGTTAGTTAGATTACAGGATACTCGTAATAACAGAAATAATCATTAAGAGTATGTAACAAAAGAGATTATCTTTCCCGTATAATGCAGTCAAGGAAAAAAGATGGAATTATTTTCTAGAAGAAGCATTTTTAATGTGCCAAGCACTTTTCTGTTTACAACTATCAATTCACTTAATTCTTTTAACACTGTATGAAGGAAGTACTATTATTACCACCATGTTACAGGTAATAATATGCTAGAGTAATTAGGTATACTTTCCCAAGGTAACACAAGTAGAAAAGGAAGAGCCCAGATTAAATGAGGGCAGTGTCACTCCAGGGTCTGCTCCTAACCACTATGTAGTCCTTGAGAATTGAATACACACTGCGATCACGTTCACGTTAAAACATGTAATATTTTGGGAAAAGATATGATTTTCTTATCAGGCCCTAGTGCAGACATATTGGTCTTGTTTCTGTCATTCTTTATTAAACTCGATCTTCCCATTGGGCCTTTACACCACCTGTACACCTGGAAAACCTCCCAATCTTCATGTGTTTGACAATTCCTTATCCATCAGGTCCCAGATAAATGTCACTTTGTCAGAGGTCTTCTCTGTCTTAAATAAAAGAGAGCTGTCTTCTAGCTTACTCTCTCTCTCTATCTCACTACTTGTTTTAATTTCAACACAGCCTTCTTCCTAACTGAAATTAACATTTATATTTTTATATGCTGTCTGTTTTTTCTCCCACTAAAATTAAGCTCCCTGAGCTGGGGCCTGGTTTGCCTTTTCCTCCACTATTTTTCCCAATGTATGGAACAGTGCCTGGCACAGAGTTGTTGTTCAATGAATATTTGCTGAATTCATAAATGAAGGAAAAATACCAAAATGCAACTAGCTTTTGTGCTTTGGAAGGAAGGTTTGGGCATCTAAAAATTTCCCATGTTGTAACAATTAAGATTTATATTTGGTTTAATTCTTAAGCAGTCTTTGCTTCAATATGGAAAAGTGGAAAACAGTTTAATGGACTCATGTGGATTGAACCCAGTATTTCACAGAATCATTCAATAGATATTAACTGCGCACTTATTATATGTCAATGTGTTAGCCACTGTGCTAGGCACTGGGACTCCAGAGGTAAGGAAGAAACTCACTCTTCCTTTCAGAATCCCATACCAGCCTCAGACTCTATGTAACTTTCAGTAGACTTTCTCTTTACAGGGAAAAAGCAATATAAGCTTTTCCAGGGTTCTCACCATCTAGCCCTGCCACACTCTTCTCATCAGCATCATACACTAAATCCCGTGGCTTTGGTTCTGGCTTGGATTTATCCCAATCTGAACTCTGCCCATCATTCAGTCACTTCCGATTACCCTGACCTCAATTCATGCGTTCTTCATGAACCCACTGCTTCACCTCCTCTCCATTTCAGCAATCTTCATTCTGCTTCTCATCTAACAAATCCCATCTCCTGAGTTTTCATTACTCCCACCTTATTATGTTTGCTTTTGAAGTGATTGAAATCACCAGACCTTGTATGCACCCCTCCAGGTCCTTCCTGGTTTCACTTCCTTCCATGAAGAGGCCTATGTCCCCAACTCAGCAGCCACTTCAATGCTCCCCCATCTCTCGCTCTTTTGCTCTTCCCCATGCAATGATCCACTCTACTCTTTCATCCACTTTTCCTTCTTCTACCATTTTCCTCGTATCACCTAATTCTGGAGAAATAACTTTTGACTACTCAGAGTAGTAACATTACAAATAATGGCCACTTTCTTCAGCTGCGTTTTTAACTCTACCTGGGAAAAAAATAACAAAACAAAACAAAAAACAAAAACATGATAAGGACACTTAACATATCCATTAAATCATGGCTAACACCAATGTCATCAACACTTAGCCAACTTTTTTGTGTGTTCCTAATCACTTTCTAGTTTTCCTCATACCAACTCTCTTCCAAGCTTCATCCCTTTCCAGTAGCCCATCAAATGGCATTCTCCTAATTTGCAGAGATCATACAACCCTTGAGCTACAACATTCACCATTCTTCCCACTTTCATAGTCTGTGTAATCAAAATGAACAAACACACAAACATAAACTTTAACAAATCCCTATATGTCATGCCCTCTGAAACTTTATATCAAGTTCTCATTTACTCCTTACAATAGTCTTGTGCAGTTGTTACCATTGCCTTCAACTTACAACGTGGAGAAATTCAAGCAGGGACTGGTTAATTGCCTTACATAAGCCCACGCACTTAATGCGTGCCTGAGCCGAGATAGGAATTCACTGTCCTCTGACTCCAAGTCCCAAGTTCTTGATCACAACCTAATACATGACCTCCTCTCCATACCTAACCTTTCCTCCTACTAGGTCACATGATGAGAATTAACATTTTCTATCCCTTCCTTGTAAGTGTCATCATTTCCCCTATTTTGTTCTGGCTCCTGGAAATTTGGATCTGAGTCTGTGACCAGACTGTGTCCACCTGTTTAATGAAATCCCATGTCTGGCATGACAGTGGTGTCTATAATCATTGAAATCTCCTGGCCTGCTGTTGCCATACAGTGCATGATCTACTCCCACAGCATGTCCTTTTCTGCCTCAGAGAAAGAGGTATTTCTTCAGCCCAAAGCTTTTCCTCTTGGTTCCTAATTCTATCCAATCCTGTTCCTCATTTTCTGAGTTGTCCCTTTTGTCCTACATTTTCAACCTCCCTCTCCCAAATAGATTACATCCTTTAGCCCACAGCCACACTCAAGTCACTCCTGTTCAAAAAAATATATAAATATATGCAAGCATCAACCCTACAACCTTGCTTGTTCTCAATCTCACCAATTTTTTTTTCCATGATTGCCAGGATTCTTGAGTTGTCTGCCATCACATTCTCTGTTTCATTCTCTTGTTTCATTCTCTTGCTTGTTTCATTCTCTTCTCAACCCACTGCAGGTTTTACTCCCTTCCTTAACTAATCTAAAATGTTTTAACCATGAAGGTCAACAAAAACAATCTGATGCCTTCTCTCCCATCATTCTTCTACTTGCACTCTGGACTGTTAGATTCTGCTCCTTTTCCTTAAAACTCTCTGCCCCTCAGCTATGGAGATATTTTCTCTCTAAATTTTTATTTCACCTTTTATACTCTCCCTTCTCTGTTTCTTTCACTAACTTCTCTTCCTCTTCCCACTTCTTAAATGTTGGTAATCCCTGGTTTACTGTTCTAGATCATCATTATTTCTCATAGTTTATGTGCTTCTTATGGGTTTGGTCTTGCTGGTCTGATCCATCACTTGGGACATGTTGACTCCTCCATTTTTCTTCTGGCCTCCAGCTCCTGCTTATGTGCTAGAACTGTGTTTTCTAACTAACCACCATTGGGATGTAACACAAACACCTCAGTGAAATCACTGTCTTCTTCTCAGACTTACCCCCTTTCCTCTATTACTTGTCTTGCTTAATCATCCCTATATCCATTTCACCTTCTTCACCTTCTTAATTCTTCTCTTTCTTTTATTGTTTATAAGCAAACAAACAATATAGAGCCTGAATTTCAGAATGAGCTCCATTTTCTTCATCTCATGACCACAGCCTCGTTTAAGCTCTAATTTTCTCTCATCTGAATTCTCTCACTGTTTCCTCTGGGACCATACAAAACGATTTCATTTCATTCTCAATATTTTGGCTTTTTTCCCTAAAACACAAATCTTACCATATTTCTTCTGTAAAACTTATTACCTACAGGATAATGTACAAATCTCTCAGTAAGGTATATAGGCTCTTTTACATCATTCCCCAACCATCCTTCTGAGTTCCCTTCATCCCCCCCATTCTTCTACAACCAACCATGCTAAATTCATGGCAGCTCCAATATGCACCATGCTCTCCCAATTCTATACATTGGATGCCTCCTTTTCATCTGGAACACATTTGTTTTTCTTTGACCCACTCCAGCTCATTCTGATGATATAATTCCAAAATAATCTCCATGAGGTGTTCCTTTAGCTCTGCAGGCCCAGTCTCTCCTTCCCATCATCTCCCCTATTCTAAAATCCATTTTGTTACAATTCTTTTTTTATCCAATAGAGAATTATAGTGGAAAATTTCCAGATTCCTCACAAAATAAATAATACATCTCAGGATAATAGTTTGCAAAATGAGATAATTCTTAAAATGTAATTTAATGGTTTATAAAATTAAAACACAATATTCCCATTCATATTGATCTTTAATAGGAAATGACCTTATGTCACAATCAAAGCAAATGATTGAATTTGGGGTCAGAAGTATACCAAAAAAAGTTAAAGTGATTTGAGTAAAATTCAAGTAAATAAATATATCAGCTTCAAGGAGAGAAAACTAAAATATATTGATAGAGGACTATATAAAAATGATCCTGCTCACTAGTTCATTGTTACAAAGCTAAAGCATAAAGACCTAGGCTTGAAGAACAATGCTAAGGACTCAGATTTATTAGAAGGAAAGTTTTTCAGAATTTAAACATTGTTAAACATTGGAACAAGTTTTTCAGAAAAGTTGTTGAATTTATTTGGAAGACAGTCAAGATTTATTCAAGAAGGCTGAAATTAAAGAATCCTTTAATAGAAAACATATTTCTGATTCTACAGCTATAAAACACAAGAAAAAGCCTGCTAATGAACTACATGATGCCAATGGATCATATTGTACACCATTATAAAAATAAACTTTTTAAAAATTGACTAAATTTGGATTTAAATCTAAGAGCGTACATATCATATCTCTTCCGGGGTAAACTTAAAATATAAATGACTGGTTTGAAAACATTTAAATAGAATTATTTAAAAGTTACAGCTTCTGGACAATAAAATATAAAAACTTCTTTGTTGGGGGCAATGTAAAGTCATTAAAATTGATCCTGGGTCTTGTCCACTTCTGATTTTTATTATTCTTTTATTCTATCTTTACTATTCTCCAATAATAGTTGACAGGGTATCCTCTCTGTATTTCTCCAGAGAAAAATTAGATTAAACCTTAGATTAAAACTTTAGATTAAACCTTAGGATTACATTTTCCATTTTTTTATGGGAAATTTGGGACCCTTTAATGTACATTAAGAAAATAAGAAAGGCCAGATACTCTTTGCTTGATGGCATTTTCCATGAGGAAGATTGGTCATATGCGTAGGCCACAAATCGCTGGACCACTCATTATCCTACCCTCATCATTAGATGGGGTTACAAAAAAAACAAAGCAAGGCTCAGATTTTACGAAACAGGTTATTAGCTACCATTTTTTATCTTGGATTAATTGCTATTCCAGAATATAGACTCAGATTGTCCTTATCAGTTTGAAACATGAAACACAAAATCTGTTTAGGGGAATTAACTTTTATCACATAACTGGTTTTGATTCTGGAAAATCATTCATGGAGGAGGATAAAACTCACTTATAAATTCTCATTTGGGCAAAATGATTTAGGAAAGAGTGCTGAATGGATACCTGATCTTATTAATGTCTAAAGTATGGCCGCTGTCAACATAGAAGACGATACTTGGATTGTAAGATGTGGGTTTTATGTATATGAATATAAATGATGTTAATAATAACTGAAATTGTTTCTACAGTGAAATTTCTCAGTATATATAAGACCAAATCAAACCAGATTTTCAGAAAAGCAAACCTTTGTTGGCGACTTTGGGCACTCGAGTGTTGTATGCTTGGGGTTTTTTTGTTTGTTTTTTGAGGAAAAAGTATGCTCTCCCTTTCAAGAAATGAACAGATATATTGCATTTCTTTCTGAGCCCAAATCTTGCCAGAATAAATAAAATAGTTTCTATTTAGTCTACTTTTGTTGTATGCTGATACTGTCTTCCATTTGCATTACATAAAAAGCTTTTTAATTTTGCAAGGTGACTAGCTTGGACACATTTTCGGTGCCTCAGGTGTTCCCTCAAAACACCTGACCCCTCATCCTGTCAGTCTACTTCAGCTGTCCCTGCAGATAACCAGCCTGCTTGAATCTATTTGGTCCCACTTCCTGAGGATGGTCAGTAACCTATCTGGAATTCAAGGCCCTCCCTCCTGGCTGCCAGAGTGCAGATGAGCTTTTGGCTCCTCAACCATTTCCAGATTTGTATAAAATGCCCCTTTACAGGGTATAGGATCTGGCTTTCTGAGCAGCCATCCAAGAGTGTGCCCGGGGTTCATACGATATAGGCAGTGAAGACTCTGGGTGGTGAACTTAAGCCACAAGGAAGCAGGAAATGAGAAGAAACATAACAGATAAATTCCTCCTCCCCCATCCCTCCTTTCCTCACACAGACTGCTTCATGCTTTCTCCAAACAGCCTACCTGCGGCTTCTTTCTAAGTCAAGTGTTGCAGCTGCCCAATGATTCTCTGTATCTTTTTGAGGTTCACTGGAGATTAGCAACCTGCTGGATGACACAGTTCCCCCACTATTCCTCCATCATTTCTTGCTCACTTCCGTTTTGCCTCACTCTCTAAATCATGCATTCATTCCTTCCAAAAAAAAGGATGGGCGCTAAATGCAGGCCTTGTTCTCTGGAGAATCCAGGCTGAGATCACTGATCATTTTGGCAGAGATGAATAGTGCTACACCAAAATGTGTGTTGTCACAGGGAAGCAGCTCACTAGCCAGGGACTCTGTCTTTTCCCAACCCCCCTTGCATCAACTTGTGGCCATATTACCCACTGTCATCAATGGACTGGGAAGAAGAACAATGTGAGGCATTTCTGGGCTTCTGACTTTAAAGAGCATGCAGACCTTCTCATGTTCTCTCTACCTTTCCCTCATCTGCCACTGGGATCCTGCAGAACCAAAAGATGAGAGAAGCACCATATAGCAGAAAACTGACCAGGAATACCTGTTTCAGACATTGGTATGAGTAAGAAATGATGTTCTGCAGAAATTTTTGATTGTATTTGGATAGCAGGAAGCCTTTACATTAAGAAAAATTAAGACAGGGATTTTTAAGTACACTGCCATTAAGTGGCAATTTGGACATCTGAATCCAATTCTATTGGGTTCCAATGACTTTTCTCTTAGCTAGTATCCTCTATTGTTCCATGTAGTAATAAAAAAAACAATAATTAAATATAATTGGTATTTATCATTGCTATGTGCCAGGCATGCTGTATCGGTATTCTCACATAATCTCACAGTAACTGTCTGAGGTAACTACTCCTATTAACCTCACACTACAGTTGAAATATCCAAGGACTATAGGAACAAATAAAATGTGAACTTGATAGGGCGGTTGGGTGGTTCAGTCAGTTAAGCATCTGCCTTCAGCTCAGGTCATGATCCCACGGTCTTGGGATCAAGCCCAGCATCTAACCCAGCATTGGGCTCCCTGCTCGGTGGGGAGTCTGCTTCTCCCTCTGCCCCGCCCCTTGTTCAGGCTATTTCTCTCTCTCTCTCAATCTCTCTCTCTCTCTCTCTCAAATAAATAAATAAATAAAATCTTTTAAAAAATAAAATAAGGGGCGCCTGGGTGGCTCAGTGGGTTAAGGCCTCTGCCTTCCAGCTCAGGTCATGATCTCAGGGTCTTGAGATCGAGCCCCGCATCGGGCTCTCTGCTCAGCAGGGAGCCTGCTTCCCCCTCTCTCTCTGCTGGCCTCTCTGCCTACTTGTGATCTCACTCTCTCTCTGTCAAATAAATAAATGAAATCTTTTAAAAAATAAAAATAAAATAAAATGTGAACCTGAGATTCTCAACCCAGGTGGTCTGACTTATTCTACCTGATATGGTATACTGCTTCCCAGAGCATTTCAACTCAGTAGTGAACTATTAAGAAAGACCAAACACATACATTCAGTTAATCTCAAAATGCACTGTGGAGTAAAAGTCTATTTTATCTTGGAGAAATGCAAACTCTAAATCAGATGCATTACATTGACCAAAATGATAAACCACAGAGAGTCAAACTTCATAATTAAAATAGTTTTCTGAGAGAGCCTAAGGTGAAGTTTATTGGACAGTAAGCTATTATCCATTTATAAAGCATCCTATCAATTTCATAGATTTTTGTGGTTATTAAAAATTATGTAAGATACAGAATTTATTGTGGTTAATGGCTAAATCTTGAGAGAATTATAACCAGAGTACATGGCTTCATTTATAGTAATATTGATCACTTGATTTCAATTTTTTCCTTACAACGTTTATGCTAATAAAACACTAGAATTCAATTTCTTTTTTTTTTCTTTCTTTCCATCTCTACGCTTCATCCTCCAGGTTTTGAACTACTATTTTTTTTCTAATTTTTAAAGGTCCAATGAGGCCATATGACAGTATAGTCTGTGACAATTCTAGAAACTGCCCCGATGTTAACCACGCTGACTTTGCCAGAGCACTATCATTAGGAGAATTAAAAGATTAAGCAGAAATTGAAGATGCATTCATTAGGCTAAGTTTGGTAGGTCTATTGTTTGCCCCTCCAATGTTCATGATCTTTTTGAGCAGGGATCCAAATAAGGGCTCAATACTCACTTTACAAAGATAAAATAATTCCATATTCATTTTGCACAGAATACTCAATAATTCATGAATAGCTTTCTGATTGAAACTATTTTCATCTTTTTGCTAAATCACATCATTTTACTCCCATAAATAAGTCCATTTTGTTATTAAAGCCATACTACAGTAAATGAGTATTAGATATATTACATTATTTAATTAATGCTCGTGTTCATAATTTGCACTGGAAGTAAACAATATTAAAAAAGTAAACAAATTATTTTAATGGGTCCTTTTATATTACTCTTTTTTTGCTTTCAAGGTTATGGCTGAATGAGTGGTTTGAAAAAGTTAATAGTTTATTAAATGCCTTGGAAAAGTTTTCTGTCATTAAAAGAAAAATATGCCAGTGTTTGCCTCTGAATAAAAACTATCAGTACAGTGTGAAGAGAAAAAAAACAAAAGTCGCCCCCTTCCCCAAAAAAGAGTTACACAAGCAATGAACATGTAGGCTCCATACTGAACATACTGGTTTCAGAAGCATACAATTTGAGGGAGAAATATTGCCTAAAATGTTTATAATGCTTTCGAATTTATGTCAGACCAGGTTTATGTTAACTAGGATTTGTGAGCATTGTGGGATAAATATAACAGAAATAGCTAACTGATGAGAATAGGTTCCACTAAGTCTGAATTTTGATGGATGTGGAGACAAGAGAAATTTCTTAAACCACATATAAACTTTCCATAGTGTGTTTATTTTAGTAGGTATGACATCAAACATATTCTGAAATCACATGAAAATGAGTCCAGGTTTGCTACTGGTGCTCACTGATGTGCTCCTAGGCCCATGTTCTTGGGATGGAATATTTAGTGTTCTCAGATGAATTGCTTGCTTTCTTTGCACCAGGATGTCTTTAGAGAGGACTATACTGTGAATGATAAAGGACATATGAGAATATTTAAGTATTTTCTGAGTGAGAAGATGACCTGTGATTCACTAGGTGCATTGGGCCATACTGATGACAACTTAGCTGTTTTGCCATTTTCTTTCTCAATAAGAGCACAGACCTTATGGCTCTCCTCAGTTTCACCAGACTTTTAGAACATGTCTCTCAGATCATTTAATAAGTCCTTTCTTCTTTGT
This sequence comes from Nasua narica, assembly GCA_028533885.1. Classification (NCBI taxonomy): domain Eukaryota; kingdom Metazoa; phylum Chordata; class Mammalia; order Carnivora; family Procyonidae; genus Nasua; species Nasua narica. The sequence continues at coordinate 96,375,327 of CM052810.1, read as the reverse complement.
GTTAAAAGTAGAAAAAATATATATCTCTTAATTCCTCAAAACTGTCTATGAAAACTCTGAATCTGCCCTAATTTAAGGAGAGTTAGTATTGCTTGCAATTGCTCCAGGGTCCTTACAGAATGAAATTATCTCTGTTCACATTCCTGCTCCGGGTCTTTCCTAAGCTGGTTTCACATGGACTTTCCAACCAAACTGGAGTGCTTGCTGTTCCTCAACTTATCTTGAGGCAATCTTTCACTGGTAGGTGCATTCAGGCAACTCGTAGAAGAGGTGCAAAATAGTCTGGATGAAGGACATCTACTGTAGGCCTTAGAGAACTTCCAAGAATCATTTTCAAGAACAATGATTAGCACATAGTACGTGGGGCAAGGCAAGATTTCAATACGTATCTGTATAATAAATATAAGATTTAATTTCCTACATTTTAGATTGGTTCCTCCTTATTTCTACATAAAATGTCCTTTTCACCCCATTTATGCCTCGAAATCCTATACATCCTTCAAAAACATGCTCAACTGTCACTTCCTCGACAGATATATTTAGAATCTTTTCCAGTTGGAAGCAATCTCTCTTTTCTGAGTTACTATAAAACTAACTCATGCCTCTGTTCATGCCATTTTGGAGCAACTATCAATGTCCACTTTTTCACTACAATTACCCAATTTATGGGCATACTTTCTATTTTTTTCTAGACCCTCAAGGGAAAGATCTGAGTCTGATTCATTTTTGTATGTTTCATAACACCTAGCATAAACATGGCTTAAACATCAAGGCTGCTTAGTGATTTTGCAGAATGAGCAAATGGAGAGACATATAGGTTGAGCATCACTTGGAAAAAGAGCTGCCCTGGGAAGGAATTAACTGTAGCTAGATCTATGGTTCTGCACTGTATATATAATCGGTTTAGTCAGGTATTGTTATAATAAGCCTACATATGATTCTGTCTCCTTTATCAGAAGACAAGCAACTTAAGAGCAGGGATCATATATTATTCATCTGTTGTCTCTAGGGTTTAAAAACACATTGTGTGATACCTGTTAGGAGTTGTTCATTCTTTGTAGTATAAATAAATGAACGAGTGCTCTAAGTTACAAAGCTTCTCTCCCATAAGGCAATCTACCATTTTTTAGACTAAGAATACATATCTGTCACATCCCAAGGCTAGAGTTAGGTTCCAGTCCATACCAAGCAGAAGCTCTAAAATCACACAGCACAGCAGGTCACAAGGAGGCAGATTGTACTGGAAGTGCTGGAAGCTGATTGACATACTTCAGTGACACTAAAATAGACAAGTGTACTTGAGATGTGCAAGAGGGGTGAGTCCAGGCCTCAGAGGGGAAACCAAACTCTTGTTTCTTTGGGACTACTTTAAACAGATAAAGTAAATATGATGTAGCTGCCTTTGGAGGCAAAACATTCTTCTCTTGGGCCAAATGAGATGAAGCCATGATCCTAGAAGAATCAACTTTCTCCCTTGCCTTTTTCTTTAGTAGGCCTTGTCCTATGAAGACATGTAACACCTGGGTCACACTTCTGTTCGGTATGTATTTAGTAAAAAGACTAGTTATGATAGATTATTTTAGGGTGAAGATAGCTGGAGAATACTGGCACACCTTCTTAAAGATTTGCCCCTGGTAGCAAATCCTAGTCCTTGGTACACATCTCAAGCTTTTTTTTTTTTTTTCAATCTTATCTTCCAACCAAACTAAAAAAAAAACCTCATTTCTCTTTTTAGCACACAGACCTTGCCCATTCTCAGTTTCATGTCATCGTTCATATTTTTTAATTCACTGGAATTCCCTGCCCATAAATCTCCACATATTGAAATTATAACCATCCTTCAAGGCCCAATTCAAATCTTTCACAGATGTGAGCTCTCCCTCCTTTAAATCTCAGAAAAACTCTTTTATGTTTCTTATTTCATCTCACCCTATTTTTTGGCAAAGATGCTATAAAGCAAAGACTATATCTTGATTATATCTCTATGCCTTATATGTAGCCCTAATGAGCAAGCTGTTCATTGTAGGATTTCAATACATATTCTTATGAAGTCTTTTCCTACCAAGGCTTATATAAATAGCACAAACTTGATTAACCAAATGCATATTTAAATGAAAGTGAGGTAGATTGTAAATGAGAAACTATTCTATTTAGATCAACTCTCCACTGAAAACAATGAAAAATTCTGGAAAAAATATTTCTCTTTAAAATTACCTTAAAAATATTGAAAGCCTATAAGATAGTGGGAACTGCAAGGGTAAATATTTTTGGGAAATGGGAATCTGAACCCAGAGAGGAAAGCTGAAAATCAAATTAACATAACTGCTCTTTGCCTGAGGGCATTTGTTTATACTACACAATTGAATTTTGGTCAATTGACTTCACAGAATAATGGAAAAGGTGCTGCCTGTGGTCTTATGAAAGAATAAAGGAGAACCAATATTAAACTTGTTCCCTTTCTATAACTCATGGGATTATAAAGAAAACTGCTTTGTAGATGAGCAATGTGAGAGAAGAAAAAAAAAAAAAAAGAAGACTGAAGAATAATTCTGTCCCTGAGAAGTTTTGTATGCTTCTATTGTGTATCCATAATTTGAGAGTTTTAAACTGTTAACTTAGATTGAGCTAATCAATCACCAGTAGTGTGACCCTTTGAGAAAAATGCAAAATATCCTGGAGTAGGACACATTTATTCCAGGCCTAAATGATTAGCACACAGTCAAAAATAACCAGACACACAAGGAAACAAAGCAATGGAGTGAGAAGCAACAGAAACAGACTGATGCAGATTTCAGATGTTATGTCACAAGATACAGAATATGAAACAACTGCAGGCTTCTAATTTTAACAAAATAAAAGGGAGTCTGGAAAATATCTGCTGAAGACAACTATCACAAATGACACCATAAATTAAAAAAAGCTTCTAGAAATGAAAATCACAATAATTGAAATCAAGATGTTTATCACAAAGGGAGATTGAATTAAAGAATTAGAAGATAACTCAAGAGAAATGGTTTGGAATGCAGTTCAGAAAGACAAAAAAAACCAAAAAAGATTTTAAAAAGAATGTAAACTGTGAAGAATAGACTAAGAAGACAATGTGGGTTTAACTAGAGAATTAGAAAAAAATAAAACAAAATATAAAAGAAGCTTCATTTGAAAAGATATTAGCAAAATAATAAGATAATTTTCTAAAATACGTTAGTGACAGTTATAAACAATTTCAAAACAACAATCCAGGCAGGAAGAATAAAACTGGAAAAACAAAGGTAATTATAATGTATTATGAGCAGCCAGATAACAGTGATTGAACTAAGGTAACTTCTTGATCACAACAATTAGATGACAGAAAACAGTAGAATAACATTTTTGATGTGCTGAAAGAAAATAACTGCCAGCTCAAAATTCCAAATCCAGAAAGGATATATATATGTCCAGAATGAGGGAGAAAGAGAGATATTTGGAACAAGTAAATACCGAGATAGGCTATTACTATAAGACCTTTACTACAGGAATTTCTCAGAATATACTTCAAACAAAAGAAAAAGGCCTTCGTAGAAAATGAAGGAAGAAGTAAATGGCAAAGAACATGGCAACTATTAAATCAACACTGACTCTATCTAAAACAAAAAATACTGTTTGGTGGTGTTAAAAAAAACAAGAAGGAATTAAAATATCGCACAACAATAGCATCTGTGCTGGAAGAGGACACATAGAATAAAAATATTCTAAGGTAATCTTTTGGAAGAGGGTAAAGGGTAAAGCATTTGATTAGCTTTAGGCCTTGATAAGTATCAATGCTGTAATCCTAAAGAAGCCACTAACAAAATAGAAACAAAAGACATCACTTAAACCCGTGCCAATAAATAAATAAATAAATAAATAAAAAGGACGAAAAAAATGAAAAGAAAAAGCATAACATATTTAGAGAAAGAGGCAAGAAACAAAAGAAGTGTACACTGTGTTTCCATTTATATAGATTCAAAACCAGACAAAGTAAACTACATTTCTTAAGGGCTATAGATACAGGTGGGAAAATAATGAACATTATAACATAATGACAAATGCACTGAACTCTGTGGCAAGGGAAGAAGCTGGATGATATGGGGACAAATGGCAGGGGTGAGGCTTCTAGAGGGCGGACAGAGTCTTGATTTGGGTGGTGGTTATGTGGGAGTTTGACCAGTGACTTTTAAAACATACATATCTATCACACATTTTACTAAAAATGGTTTCAGCATTTTTCCAATGACAATATTTTAAATATTTAAAGTCAGTTACAAATTAGTATATGTAAAAAACGATGAGAAAATGAGCATCGTCCTTTCCTTCATAATCCAGGAAATCCTGGATGTAGTGACACCAGTGGTTTTCAAATGCTCCTTTACACCAGAAGGCCGGCTAGTCTTTACCAAACTTTCTCTGGTCCAAGGTGACGTGAACAAAACAGAGACAATGTATGTAGACAAAGAAGGGGGATAGTTTCCCCTTTTGGTAAGGACTACTGCATTGTATTCTGAAGTTTTACCCCATCTAGATTTGGGATTGGGATATTTTATAATGCCCTTTCTGTTAGAAAGTGACAGGGGTAGTAAGGGGGGGTTACTCTTGAGTGTCCTTACTAAAAACAAACAAACAAAACAGAATGAGTCAGCCTCCTTTTTCCTTGAATAGGTCACTGAGGACCCAAAGCCTGTGAATCTCTAATTTACACCCACCGGTGAAATGATTCTGTGTCTAGTTCCAGGCGGGGACTGCTTTTGATAGAAATCTGACTTGGGTGCAAACTGAGAGAATTTCAGTGAGAAAGAAATAGTCAGACATGGACTGTGGGATCAGGCACGTCTTGTGATGTGCTGTGTTAAATGCGAAAGTCACGGAGTAACAGCCAGTGGAGGAAGATGGGGGCCCCAGGAAAGTGTCTGTGGTTATGCAAGGGATACTGTCTAGAGACCCAGATGGAGAGGTGGCTTCAATTTCACAATTATTCGGTGCTCAGACCCAACATTTATGCTGCCCATGGATACATAGCTCTCTTTTTGGAGACCATGTATGGTGGTGCTCCTCGAATCAACGTATTTTCTCTTCTACACATGTCTTCATCAGTTCAAGTACAAAAGTAATATGCTGTAAAAATATGTTATAATTCTATCATGCCCTGTATTACATACTACAGAATATATTTATTTATTTGGATAGAGTATATTAGACCATAATAATTAATTTATCACTACTACTTATTTTTTCTTTTATTAATTAATTCCATTCTCTACTGATTCTCTTGGCAGATATCAGTATCCCCATTTTACAGATGAGGATTCTGAAGTTCAAAGAAGTTGAGTGACTTTGTCAGCTCCTAAGCAGCAAAACTGGAACGAAGTCCCCTGTGGTTGAACTTCAAAGCCCTGCTCCTAGCTACTTTGCTGCTTTGTCTTACCACCACATTAACATTCAAAGATCATTCCTATAAAGATTAAAATGCCATTTACTCTTTAAACCACATTCTGTACTACTCAGTCAGTTTCTACTGACCCCTTGGAGGAAAGGACAGACTTTTTCCCAGAAGCACAATGAACAATACTAGGACATGTGTAAGGGGGTGCAAGGGAAATTCAGAAACTTGAGCATAAATCTCTTTCAAAATAAAACCGCAGCATCTTTAATCAAGGCCTGGCAATCATCGTATCGTTTCTCTGAGACTGGAATTGGTAAATGTGGGCTATCCCACTAGGCCTTTAATACTTGGTTAGAAATGTATCCAAGAAGTTGACTAGCACGACAATTCATGCAGTACAAACATGAATCTGTAATTCTCTTCCCCATTACCACAAAACTCAGTTAGTTCCTGCCCTGAATTCACTTTGAAGATGAGTGCCTGGGAGAAACCATAAGAGCATTGAAAATGGGGCCAGAAGTAATAAATAGGGACTGCCAAAAAACATTAACGAATTTCTTCTAAAAGTAAAATCTATTGTCAGTTTACAATTCTGAAGGTTGAACTGGAGGCTGGCAATTAGTGAGCCGACTTGAAAGGTTTGCCTGCAATCTAAAGAAGAGTTTCCTTTCACCTGTATAAAATTAAGCAGCTGATAATTATATCTCCTGGTCCTGGGACGAGGAGATTAAAATAATAAAATAAAAATAAAGCAAACGCTTTAATTTGGAATCTAATCTCTCCCATTCTCCCAGAAAGCTCACATAAATGCTGCTCCAGTGGAATTCTTCTCACCCAGCAGGAGGAAGATCATCTTCTCAGCAGCCAAAATTGCCAAGCAAGTGACTTTTCCTCCCTTTCCTGACTCCCCCTTTAGAACCCATTCAAAGGGAAGACAAAGGACCCCTGAGTAGATGGGAGTTGTTTTGTGCCTGGCCCTTAGGGGTACTTTATTTTTCTTAAAAAGATTTTCTCAACCTTACTGTAGCCCCCAAATAAAAACAAAACAAAAGGCTAGGACAAATTTCTGAGGCAGTTTAAATTAAAAATACAAAGGAATGAGATGTATTTTTAATTTATTTATAATTAGTTTACAGATTGGATGGCACGGAGACTCCAAAATCAGCAAGCCGCTTGGGGATAAAGACTATTCCAATTATCAGGAACAAGCCAAACGCTACCTTTTGTTCCTCTATTTAAAAACAAACAAACAAACATCTCCTCGAAAATGATTTTCTATTTCCTATTTAAAGAGGATTACATAGCAAACAGGACTAGTGGCTGGAAAGCAAAGAACTTTCCATCGTTTTATTACCTGCCAAATACAAATTAGTTCATTGTGGTTCACTCCCGCCAGGCGACCCCTTTCCCTGCTGCCCATCAGGCCGATGGGCTACGGCAGGTTGGTTCCTGCGTCCTTCCTAATCAGGAGGCTGTCAGACATGCTGCCTGCCCGCTGTCTCCTCCATGGCATGGCAGCTCTGGGGCCCGGGCAGCAAGGTTTTGAGCTTGAGTTGCCCCAGTAACTAGCTCAGAATTGCTCCTACTTACTGTCACTGTCAAATCTCTGTGGGCATCTGTGAGGCCCTCCTCCAGGTACAATAGAGAAACCCTACAAATTTCACTTTATGTAATAACTACAGGCTACAGAAATTGTATTAGCTCCATTAGACGGAGTCAGAAATATTCAGAAAGGTTAGCTGGTTATAGTATGAATGTCGCAGTTAAGACTAAGATAAAAAATCACTTGGCTAACTTAGAGTGTTTCCTCATTGGTAACACCCTATATTAAGGTGCCATTTATAAACAGTTTATTATTATTTATTAATGTATGAAGCACTTTATAGCATGCCAGATAACAACTTAAATTCATGTATTAAAGATGCACGTACATGGTTTAATAGGATTTACGTCTTATAATATTCTTTAAAACAGCTTCCCATAGTCTCATCCGTTAAGCATTTATTACTAATGCATTTTATAACATCCTTTATAATACATTATTTGAGCAAGTAGCTGCATTTAGGATCATTTCATAAATAAGAATAAAGCATTTATAAATGGCACCTTAATTTAAAGTGTTACCTTCACATTACCAGATAGCTGCTCACCATTCATCTCATTTTGTGATTATTCTCCAAATGCACCACTTAATAAAACAGACACTAAGTTCTATTTTCCCTTCATCTGATTAAAAGTTTATTGAGTCATTTCCTCCATCTGCTTCCAGTAGTTGGTAGCTTGGAGGCTTTAGTGTGATTTCTGATGAAACCAAACTTTTAATTCAATAATATTTCTGTGAAGATGATAAGGATAGAAACAGATCTACCTACCACGTTAGACAGAGCCTGCTGCTTAGATTCTTTGTAAAATTCAAGTTTTCGACTAGAAAGAACAATCCAGGAAGTAGACCAGTTTTTCCTTAGGAAAAGAAAAAAGAAAAAAAAAAGAATTATCACTTGAAGAAATCATTCATAGATATTGTATCAGCAACATTTGGGATGAGTAGAGACTGTATTTTTAACTAGTCTCCATAAAAGTCTTTTCTTTATTAAAATCTATAGGTGGTATGGAATTTGGGTAATAATAAAGACATTCTGTAATTTTTAGAAATCATGGCATTTAGAGTAAACATTTCTCATTTGGAGATCCTTACAAAATCTTTTTCAAGTTCTAAAACTCAAATTTTTGTGTATCCATGTCCATTCACTTCAGAGTCTGTTTCCACAGCAAGCCAAAAATAGCAAAGTAAAAACAGAAATCAGAACCCCTCCCTTCATTGTTACTTCTCTTCATTGTTTCAGTATATTTCAGAATCTAAAAAACTAACTAGCTAATGTGTCATTGCCTAGTTCAAAAAAAAAATTTTTTTTAAGAGCGAGAGCAGAGGGAGAGGGAGAGAGAATAGTAAGCAGGCTTCACGCCCAGTGGGGAGCCCTACATGGGGTTGAGCTCACAACCCTGAGATCATGACCTGAGCCGAAATCAACATTTGGCACTTAACCAAGCGAGCCACCTAGCATCCCCAAACTATTTTTTTTAATGTTGAACCTCACTAGAAATCAAAGAAATGCAAATAAAAACAATAAAATGATTTTTCCCTCTTTGCCAGTCTAATTGGCATGAATTAGCAAGAATAATACCAAGGGTTACTGAAAGGGTGGAGAAATGGATTCTCCCATACAATTTTGGTGAAAGAGTACATGAGCACATCTTTCTAGAGTGAATTTGGCAATATGCTTTAAAAAAATTTTTTTTAAATGTGTTTGTCTTTTGACTAAACAAGTCCATTCCTATGAATTTAAGTTTATCCTGAAGTAGTCATCTCACAAGTTGTTAAGGCTATGGACACAAGAATGAAGTGCACCATTATTTCTTAATTGTGCACCTAAAATATACCTTAAAAGATTCGTTGTATAAATTGCATGTGTTAAATTCCTATAATGAAATAATAAACCATATGTTATAAAAGAATACTGATATGGGAAGATTTTAATAAAGACCATAATACAATATGTAGTTTATACTTATACAAAAGAACCATCCTGTTCATTTGCCTAAGACTGTACTCCCCCATCTGAACCCCTTCTGATGATTAATCCTCATTCATCAGAAGTTCAAATATTATGTCCTATGATGCCATCTGTGACTTCCTTGCACAGCACTTATGATAAACTAAAAAATAATTTTTTTATATTTAATCTCTATCTCTCCCCCAACCTAAAAAAAATCCTCAAAATGATAAAAAGCACTGTATTTCAGGCTTAAGGAAGTAATTCCGAGTACCTAGCACAGCGGAGGCACTACATTATAGTCACTGAATCAATGACTGAACTTTAGGCATGGGGAATAAGAGCTGGATGTAATAGTTAAATCAGGTGTCATAGTTAAATAGTTAAATCAAAATCACAGCTTTTGATTTTCCTTTCTATTTCTTGGTGTTTATCAAGTTTCCTGCATTGAACATGTATTACTTCAGCAATTATATGTGCATATTTGTGTTGTGAATGTGAAAGTATATGATGAATGTTAATGTATATCTGTGTTGTGAATGCCCTTCTGTGGGGGCACTGAGGTGGCTCAGTTGTTAAGCGTCTGCCTTTGGCTCAGGTTATGATCCCAGGGTCCTGGGTTTGAGTCCTGCGTCAGGCTCCCTGCTCAGCATGAAGCCTGCTTCTCCTTCTCCTACTCCCCCTGCTTGTGTTCCCTCTCTTGCTATCTCTTTCTCTGTCTGTCAAATAAATAAATAAATAAATAAGTAAATCTTAAAAAAAAAAAGAATGCGTTTTTGTAGATGCTAAAACATTAAAGAGATTAATATACTTAAGTTTCTATCCATTATATCATACTGCCGCAGTTGGTTTTGGTTTAACACTCACTTCAAAATAACTGAATTCATCTTATAAAAGTGGTAGAAAGAGAAGTTTACAGAAAGACTTTATGCAGGTACTAAAAACTTAAACAAAAATATGTTTAAAATGGCCATGGAAGATCCCTGTGTAGTTATTTCCACTTGGTTCTTAGAATTTCAGGGTTTGATTGAAAGGACAGTTTTGATTCAGTAAAGTTAATATTTACAACAAGATTAGATTGCTCTTACATGCCTGAAGCTTTCCTAACCATGCACCACTGTGTTAAAAACAACAACAACAACAACAACAACAAACCCAACATGATAAACAGAAACAAAACAATATGTATATTCCAACATGCAAATATGAACACTATGTTCTGGGATCCAATTGTCTTCAAATGAAGAGTCACTTTTTCTATCAAACAATGAAAAAGGTGGAAAAACAACAACAACAACACAGAAAGCCACATAGACCTTTCCCCTCTTTTCCCCAGAGTCCACTTCTCCTTTTAGGCACCAGGAGCAAAAAATGAACCAGGGCAGCCATATCCTTGTCTCTATACAAGTCATAATATTAGCTGACCCCAAATAGAGAAAAGAGAAACATTGGAAGGACTGCTGTTCTACATGGGGCATCATTTATCTCCACCCCTTATTTTGACAGTATGTGATCAGGGAATATGGAACACCCTCGGACTGATGGAACCCATATTTAACTGGCCTGTTATATTTCCCACTATATTTTTCATCTCCTGGCAGGGAGATACTATACCTTATTTGCTTCCAGTCTATAGCAAGCCCTGGATAAATGGTTCTGATTTGAATCTGTTTCAGATGTTGATCGTTTACAGAACGTGTTGGCATTACTCTTCCTTCCCTAAACTTGGAACTGGAGCTGGTTAGAAATGAAGTTGCATGAAATTCAATTATCTCATGGTTCTTTGTTAGAACTTTGAAGTGCTATGAAATGTTCCCTTGTAGGTGAATGTGATGAACAAGTCAAAAAGGTTAAGAACTGCAGGTCTTAGAACCTTAGTAATATGAATCGCTCTGACACTTTACATGCAGTGCTATTTCACTTTGAATTTATAATGAATAAAAGAATAAAAGTGAAGAATTAAAGTGAAAGAATAAAAGTGAAGATTTTTCCAATTTGTTTAAAATAATTTTATTTCAAAAGGAAGAAATACTGCTGTCAACTTTTGAGATGCCCTAATTTCATTTCAGTTTTTTCCATTTTCTTCAAAAATAAAAATTAACATACATTATTTTGAGTACCTACTAACAAAACTAAAGGTTTTTTTTAAAGATTTTATTTACTTTTATTTATTTATTCATTTATTAGAGAAAGAGAGAGAGAGAGCATGAGAAGGGAGAAGGTCACAGTGAGAAGCAGACTACCCGCAAAGCTGGGAGCCCGATGTGGGACTCGATTCGGGTCTCTGGAACCATGACCTGAGCCGAAGGCAGTCGCCCAACCAACTGAGCCACCCAGGTGCCCACAAAACTAAAGTTTGATTGCCTAGTATAAGTTTAGGTCCAGGGGGCCTGGTGGCTCAGTCAGTTATGTAGCTGCCTTCTGCCCAGGTCGTGATCTCAGGGTCCTGGGATGGAGCCTCGCATCAGGCTCCCTGCTCAGTGGGGGGTCTGCTTCTCGCTCTCCCTCTGCCTTTCCCCCCTGCTCATGCCCTTTCTCTCCCTCTCATTGTCTCTCTCTCTCTCTCTCTCTCAAATAAATAAAATAATAAATCTCTAAAAAAAGAAGAAGAAATTTAGGTCCACGAAAAAGATAAGGAAGATACTAATATGTCCATTTACTAACACGGAAAATGAGGTTCACAGAGTTTGGGTAACTGACTTCAGGCCAGTCCAATTTAGAGTCACACCCAGTTTCTCTGACTCGGACGCCTATAATCTGGTCACTAATTTAAGCATGACTATATCGGCTCAGGAGATTGTCAATGTCAGATTTCACCATGGTTTGGGTTGAAATGCTCACATTATAAAAGCCAGTGTGCATAGTCTGACAAGGTAGAAGCCATGTAGGCCTTCATATAAACTATTTTACCTGATGCTAATTGGAAGGATAGAACAAAGGCCCAGCACTTCCAAACTCTCCACTTCCCTTAGAAGTTGCACTGATTTAAAAGAGTCACACAAGGGACCATTCAGCTCCTCAGAAGAAGCTGGAAGCAGGGGGCTGTGCTCCTAATGATGATACCTCTGCCTCTTTTCTGCTGGGGAATTATTCTGGCCTATGAGGAGCAGACTCATGTGCAGTCAGTGAAGATCATCCAACCAGGAAGGGAGTCAGATGCCTATAGTCTAGGAGTGGCTGAGAGTTCCCTAATGCGAACAACTTTTAACCTTTGACTAAGTCGGAACCTGACTCTGTGAATGATGTACTCTGGGCATTTGACCACTTGCGTCACAATATCTGTCTGGTTCATCCCCCATCCGCTGGGGCGTGGCTTGTGCTGCCTGTAGTTCTCAGGATACCAGCGGAAGAGCTTTGTCACCTCATTACTGAAACTCAGGAGCCTCTTGGATGACATTGTCAGCTCCAGAGAGACGTGAATAGGGTCAATTGGCAAGGTTTTCCCTGAGTCGAACCTTTAACACTTTCTCTCTGCAGCTGAATCCTTATAGGTAACCGCTGTCCAATATTGGGAGACAACTCAGGAACTGAGTTACTCCTGAAGACTTTAAGGGCTTAGCTGGAATAGTGGGTCTCACAGTTTCTGATGAGACTTCTAAAATAGACCTTTCAAGGATGAAGCAGTTTTCAAATGGAAAGTCCTACTCCCCTCTCTCCTTCAAAGAGATGGACATCATCCTTAACCTCTTTGAGTTTTTTCACTTCTGAGAACAATGTCTGACACTTAGTAGGTGCTCATTAAAGGCTTTTGAGAATATATGGACTCTCAAATTTCAGGTCACACCTCTAGATTTTTCCTGCTCTGGGTTTGCTACTCACTAGCAAGCACTACAAAAGCTCGAATCTCCTGTATTTCTCTTCTCTCTTCCTTAGTTCCCTAGGGATTTGATATGTCATTCCTAGCATTAAAAAAGCACAACTATCTACTGCTTCTGGTTTAGTGCATTTTCTTCTAATTTGTAATTCTACTGGCAAAACCTGAACTTTCTCCTGAGGTCTTTCTGACCTCTCAGACGTGCGTCAGTGAGAGGAACTATTGTGCATGCCTTGGTCCCCACTCTGTGCTAGCGATGACACCTGATATTTTGGACTTGTCAAGTAATTGAAACACAGTCAGTGACCAGCATCTGTTGAACATCTACCACACAACAATCACAATTCCAAGGACTGACTATACAAAGACAAATAAAAGAGACCTCACGGAATTTCTCTTTAACCCAGGGAACACAGGCAATAAACATGGAACCACTGAGAGGTGGCACTGAGAGGTGGGTGAGACCTCATATTACAGACAAGCAAACTGAAGCTTCGTAAGTCTACATCCTACCCAACGGCAGAGAACTCATAAATATGGGAGCCAAGCCAAGTCTCCCAGACCCTGAAGACCACATTCATGCCACTGTATCACTTGTCTCCAGAGCAAGGGGCATGTAGCTCTCCCTGAGTCATTTTGGACATATCTATGCAGAGCCTCATCACAGGGTCTGAGAAAGGAAGATAAGGAACTTTTGTCAAACAAGCACTTTAATGTCTTTCTTCTTGGAGCGGAGCCACTTCTTAGCCTGACTTGGAATGTTGCAGGCCCTTCCCTACCTTCCCAGGATGGCTAGCAGGTAAATGTATCCATTGGTGGGGGCCAATTAATGAATGCTTCAACAACTCATTGTCTAAACTGTATGGACATTTTTTTTCTATTCTTCCACACAGAGGGAAAAAACACAAACTATTGGATAGATTTAGGGCTAAGGAAGACATATGGCTCAGGAGATCTTCAACCTCAGTGGGTCAGAGGTGTTGGGAATAGGTGGACAGTCTCCCCACAAATTTACAGATGACAGTCAGGGGAGAAATTGATATTGATACTAGTGATTTAATGCAGGGAACAGATTGTCACTCAAGAAATGCAAGTATTTATTTTATTTTTCCTTTGACAAAGAACAAAAACAGAAACAAATCACACTGAAGGTGGGAAAAGGTGCTTACTGCAATTAGAGGGGGAAGAACTAAATTTGAATGACAACTATTTACATGTAAGCAATTGGTGGGACATTTTATCCAAGTGAGATACTTCACAGAACTTTCCTAAAACAAACCCTCGGTTTTGGGGGTGCGAGGGGGGAAACACCCCCAAAACCCAAAGACAACACAGCCATCAGCCTGACAGAAAACTCTTTGCATTCTACAAAATGGACACCAGGTGGCAGCACATAATAACAGCAACTTTGTAACTGCTTCTCTGAAGACGGCTGGATGGAAAACAGTTCTTAAAATATTCGTTACCATTATAAGAATTTGTTAGCTTGAGCTCAGGTTTCACACATTCACTTGTTTTATATCCTACACCCACCTCTCCTATACTTCCTTAGGTAATGACGGGTGGCCAACCAAAAGTCAGAAGAAAATACACGTGAGACAACTTCATAAATTTCAGACTGTCTTGGGCCACCTGCCTTTGTTATCCGACTTGATCACACTGGATTTGACATGATTCCCACAGTGGTGGGAGTAAAAGTGATTTACTCTAGTATCCCTGACTGTGCATAAAATCCCTTGGTCACTGTTAAGTGTTCTGACTCATTCTCAAACCAGTTGGTTAGGAAATTATTTCTTCTCTCTCATACTCTGAGTCTCTTGTAAACTGCCACTGCTAAAAGTGGGCCAAAGAGACACTGAAGTATAAATATACACATCTCTGTCAGTATTGCAAGAAATGTAAAATCTTGATATATTCAAAGAGTTATCAGATGTTGGGGATTATAGCAGAGCATATGATGGAAATCCTAAGACTAAAGCAAACTTTTACTTAACTTCTGTGCTCTGTGCTATCCAAATCTTCCTTCTAGTCCTCACTACTGAGCAAAAAAGGAGAGAAAAACAATTCAGCCTGGGAGAATTCATTGGGTTCCTGAGCAGGAAGTGCTAAAGAAAAAAATACATTCAAATTATCAGGGTACTTTGGCATCATGTTCTAACGGAAGTCTCTTCTGAGAAACAAGTGTTCAATAGAGAAAGGAAGGAAGGAACAGGGGAGAGAGGGAGAAAGGGAGGGAAGAAGGAAAAGAGAGAGAGAGGAAGGAAAGAAAGAAGGAAGGAAGGAAGACAGAAGGAAAGAAAGGAATGAAGAAAGGAAGAAAGAAAGAAAGAATGAAATTCAGAAAAGAAAAACAAAGCTCTCATACTTCCAGGCTCGGGGATGAAAATGGGTGCTAGCAGACATAAACACTGCACTACCTTCCCTCTCTTTCTTCCTGTACCCCGTTTCTGCTCATCTTCTCACCCCTAAGTACTTTCCATGCCCCCAAAGAGCAGAGCAGAGGGATAGGTAGATGTGATCAGATGTGCATAGCCACCAGTGAGATGATGAAGGGGCAGGCATGAAGTGAAAGTGACAGGCATCGACGGAGACAGTGTCCACACCATCAGGTGCCTTTTGTAAATGAAAGTACTGAATATAGCTTTTCACTAGGGTCTCACAGAGCTTCGAAGGGACCTGGGCTACTTCCTTTTGGAGATGGAAGTCCCAAAATGAAGGAATTCCTAAACTAAAACATAGAAAAGTAAAACATATTTTCAATGTTAACAAGTAAAAATATTAAAGTTGATTGCTGAATGTATTCAGCTTCCGATCCTATCTGTGTGTCACATGGTAATTTATAGAACGCCATTTAAAGACAAGGCTAAACTTGCGGCCCTTTATGAATGTAAGATATAGCGCATATGTTCTCCTTTCTTTTACCCACTCTTGTTCACATTCAGAGAGAGGTCAAACTCTTCTTAGAGAGAAAGAAAAATATATAAAATAAGGAAGATAAACAAAAAGGAAAAGGTGGAGAAGGAAGGAAAATAAAAACATAATGCATGATGGAGCTGAGCTTTCATGGATTTTTGAATAGAAAACTTTCAGAGAGTAATAAAATAATGTTTGCTAAGTGATAATTGAAGCCCTTGGTACTGTTAATGGTATGAAATAACAGGACAGTTTTTGTATTCTGGCCCTAAGAATCTTCAAGCAAGAGAAAAAACTAACCTACTTCAGAGGACAAGGCTAAAATCTGGTATTAACTATACATACAATAAGGTTTGGGAGAAAAGAAAGGGTAATACCAGTGATCAATTTTCTTCATTTGTAAAATTGAAAGTAAAATAATAATACAGCCTATCTTAGAGTATCATTTTAGTATTAGTGTGAAGCATTTAGCTAAGTTCTTGACAGAATAAGCATTTAGTAATAGTGCTTATTAACTCATTAAAATGTATAACAGCTATAAAGCACCTTGATAAGTGGGCAAAAGGCAAGCAAAAGACATTTATATTAAAAATGCAAACTATAGCAACTATGGTATACTATTTAATATTTAGTAAATTTTCTAGGGGATAAAAGCTACGAAATTTTTCAAGCTTATGATTAAACTGACCCTTTTGTTACTAGCTACAAAAACATACCAACTCTTTGGACAAGCAGTATGGCAACACATAACAATAAAAAAAAATGGTTATGTGATTTAATCAAGTATTCTAGGCTTAGCATTTATCTTAAAAAATGAAAGAAACATTGACAAACAATAAGAGTTTTGCTGCAACTATAACTATTTTAGTATAAGACTGGAAGCAACTTAAAATGCAACTAAAGAGGAGTGTTGGGATGGTTTGGTATATTAGTGTCATCAAGCTGGTGCGCTATTACATGTTATTAAACATGGTGACTACAGCTACAGTGTTCAACTTGTAAAGTGTTTATTAAAAAAAACCAAAACAATGTAGGGTAAAATTATGGAACAATACGGACCAAAGTTAAAGATTTTTGGTCATTGCGGACTTTCATCAGCAAGGTAAATAGACTATGAGAGACTTGGAGGAGATATTTACAAAGTCCAAAGTTGACAAAGTATTACTGCCTTGATGACACTAGGAGTTCTTTCAAAAATAAAGTGAGAAGATTAATAGAAAATAGTCAGAGTTGACACCTAGGCAATTCTCATAATGCGAAACCTGACCAACTCTAAATGACTGAAGTGATGTTCAGCTGAAATGCCAATGAGAGGAATAAAAATAAATGCAACACTGGAGTAACATTCTTTTGCCATCAACTTGCAAAACTGAGAGTTATATAATGCTGTGTGATGAGATGATGGCAGGACAAGCTCCCTTCTGCTTTGCAGGAGTGTGAACTCCTGTGCTTTTTCAGGAGGAAGTTTGGCAGCAGTACTCAATGGATTTATAAATGTGTGTCTTACCACCAAGCAGTCCTTCACTCCTAGATATAGGTCCCAGAGACCATACTTAATGGTTGCATAAGGAGATATATATGTGTGGCTTATCACAATGTCGTTTGGGGGATGGAAGGAGTTAGGGACAAATTAGGGGTCCACTGCTAGGAGATTAAGTAAAATTTGGTGTATGTACACAATGGCAGAATGGGCAGCAGTTGGAAGAAGTGAATTCATTTAAAATATATAGATAATGACCCAGTCCAAACACTAACACTGAATAAGAGTAATAAGAAACAAAATGAAGTTTATAACACAAAAAGGCTTCTGCAATTTAGGACACATTCACATACTCAACAACGATACACTATTTACTAGAATGCCAATACATATAACCACATGAGTACATGGAGAGTGTATTTGATGAATGTACATTCTACAGGAGATTAAAATGAGGATTGGAGACTGAGGATAAAATAAAACCAGCTAGGGGTCTCGACCAGAATGATGATACAAATACAAAACCACATCCTGAATAGTAAAATCATCCCAATTCTGTGCACCTGATGTTTTTGTTTTTTTTTAAAAAAAAAAAAGGAAAGTAGGGGGAGGAGCAAGATGGTGGAAAGTAGGAGGTTGAGATAGAGTCAGATCCCAGAAGTTCAGCTAGATAGTTATCAAATCATTCTAAAAATCAGCATACTCAACAGGAGAGAGAAGAGAGGAAGAAGAGCAATTCTAGGAGCAGAAAATTGACCACTTTCTGAAAGGTAGGACGTTTGGAAAAGAGAATCCAAAGCGACGGAAAGAGAGACCGCAGGGAGAGGGGCCAGCTCCCTGCAGCCGCAGAGCCGCGGAGCACAAAATCGGAACTTTTAGAGTCTGCTCCACTGAGGGACATCACTCCTGAGGCTAAGTGGGAGGTTTAGCCCTCGCGGGAACAGAGTGGTATCAGGACCCGCGAGATCACAGAGACCGGGGGTGTCTGAGTGTGGCAGAACTCCCAGATATCAGGGCGGAGAAGCCGGCGGCAGAGAAAGAGCCGCATAGTGCACTTTCGGCTGGAGCTTACCGTAGACCGTGGCCGTGGCTCTTTGAACGGGGACCACACAAGGCATCCCGGAGAGACCCATTCCTTCCTCCCTCCATGGGGAGGAGCAGCACAGGAGCCCGCAGCAGGAATCTGCTGGGTTTGGAGACTCCAGAGAGGGCCATGCACCAGAGATAGAAATGCGCTGCCACCGGTGGCTGAGCTTGGAGCTTGGGCGGGGACCCGGGAGACGGGAGTGATTGACTGCTTTCCTCTGAGGGCACACCGAGGAGCAGGGCCCCCAGAGCTCAGCTCCTCCCGTTGGAGACTGGGAGCTGCCATTTGCATTCCCGGCCTCCAGGGCCGTACGGAAAGCCCTCAGGGAACAAAGACTCCCGAGAGCGAACCTGAGCGAATTGCTTGGCCCATCCCCGGGCAAGGGCGGGGCAATTCCGCCTCGGGCAAAGACATTTGAGAATCAAGTGAAGAGGCCCCTCCCCCAGAAGATCAGTGAGAATATCCAGCCCAAATTCATCAATCAGTGAAAACTGTGGAACTCCAGAGTGCTTTTCTCTCACTCATCTATTCTTAGCTCGATAAAATGACAAGGCGGAAAAACTCACCACAAAAAAAAAGAACAAGAGACAGTACCGATAGCTAGAGACCTAGTTAATACAGACATCAGTAATATGTCAGAAATAGAGTTCAAAACGACAGTTATCAAGGTGCTAGCCGGGCTTGAAAAAGGCATGGAAGAGATTAAAGAATCCCTTTCTGGAGAAATAAAATCCCTTTCTGGAGAAATAAAAGAACTAAAATCTAACCAAGTTGAAATAAAGAAAAGCTATTAATGAGGTTAAAACAAAAATGGAGGCTTTTAATGCTAGAAAAAAAATGAGGCAGAAGGGCGCCTGGGTGGTGCAGTTGGTTAAGCAACTGCCTTCGGCTCAGGTCATGATCCCAGAGTCCCGGGATCGAGTCCCACATCGGGGTCCCAGCTCCATGGGGAGTCCGTGTCTCACTCTGACCTTCTCCCTTCTCATGCTCTCTCTCACTCTCTCTCTTTCCTAATAAATAAATAAAATCTTTAAAAAAAAATGAGGCAGAAGAAAAAATTAGTGATATAGAAGACCAAATGACAAAGAATAAAGAAGCTGAGAAAAAGAGAGACAAATAACTATTGGACCACGAGGGAAGAATTCGAGAGATAAGTGATACCATAAGACGCAACAATGTTAGAATAATTGGGATCCCAGAAGAAGAAAAAAGAGAGAAAGGGGTGGAAGGTATATTGGAACAAATTATTGTAGAGAATTTCCCTAATCTGCTGAAGGGAACAAGCATCAAAATCCAGGAGGCACAGAGAACCCCCC
>CM052810.1:96246288-96355271 GCA_028533885.1 Nasua narica | reverse complement strand
AAGTGAGGGGGTGGAAAACAATTTACCATGCTAATGGATATCAAAAGAAAGCTGGGGTGGCAATCCTTATATCAGATAAATTAGATTTTAAGCCAAAGACTATAATAAGAGATGAGGAAGGACACTATATCATACTTAAAGGGACTGTCCAACAAGAAGATCTAACAATTGTAAACATCTATGCCCCTAACATGGGAGCAGCCAATTATATAAACCAATTAATAACAAACTCAAGAAACACACCAACAATAATACAATAATAGTAGGGGACTTTAATACCCCCCTCACCGAAATGGACAGATCATCTAAGCAAAAGATCAACAAGGAAATAAAGGCTCTAAATGACACACTGGACCAGATGGACATCATAGATATATTCAGAACATTCCATCCCAAAGCAACAGATTAAACTTTCTTCTCTAGTGCACATGGAACATTCTCCAGAATAGATCACATCCTGGCACACAAAGCAGGTCTCAATCAGTACCAAAAGATTGGGATCATTCCTTGCATATTTTCAGACCACAATGCCATGAAACTAGAACTCAATTACAAGGAGAAAGTTGGAAAGAACTCAAATACATGGAGGCTAAAGAGCATCCTACTAAAGAATGAGTGGGTTAACCAGGAAATTAAAGAAGAATTTTAAAAATTCATGGAAACAAATAAAAATGAAAACACAACTGTTCACAATCTCTGGGACACGGCAAGGGAGGTCCTGAGAGGAAGATATATAGCAATACAAGCCTTTCTCAAGAAACAAGAAAGATCTCAAATACATAACCTAACCCTACACCTCAAGGAGCTGGAGAAAGAACAACAGAGAAAACCTAAACCCAGCAGAAGAAGAGAAAGAATAAAGATCAGAGAAGAAATCAATGAAATAGAAACCAAAAAAACAGTCGAACAAATCAATGAAACTAGGATCTGGTTCTTTGAAAGAATTAATAAAATGGATAAACCCTTGGGCAGACTTATCAAAAAGAAAAGAGAAAGGACCCAAATTAATAAAATCATGAATGAAAAAGGAGAAATCACAACCAACACCAAAGAAATACAAAGAATTATAAGAACATATTATGAGCAGCTATATGCCAGTTAACTAGACAATCTGGAAGAAATGGATGCATTCCTAGAGACACACAAACTACTAAAACTGAACCAGGAAGAAATAGAAAACCTGAATAGATCCATAACCAGTAAGGAGATTGAAACAGCCCAGAGTCAGGTGGCTTCCCAGGGGAATTCTACCAAACATTTAAAGAAGAATTAATACCTATTCTCCTGAAATTGTTCCAAAAAATAGAAATAGAAGGGAAAGTTCCAAACTCATTTTATGAGGCCAACATTACCTTGATCCCAAAACCAGACAAAGACCCCATCAAAAAGGAGAATTACAGACCAATATCCTGGATGAACACGGATGTAAAAATTTTCACCAAAATACTAGCCAATAGGATCCAAGAGAACATTAAAAGGATTATTCACCATGACCAAGTGGGATTTATTCCTGGGCTGCAAGGTTGGTTTAACATTCGCAAATCAATCAACGTAATACAATACATTAATAAAAGAAAGAAC
Source organism: Nasua narica (assembly GCA_028533885.1). Lineage (NCBI taxonomy): Eukaryota > Metazoa > Chordata > Mammalia > Carnivora > Procyonidae > Nasua > Nasua narica. The sequence goes on along the minus strand of CM052810.1, from coordinate 96,353,690 downwards.
AAGAACCATACGATACTCTCAATTGATGCCAAAAAAGCATTTGACAAAGTACAACATCCTTTCCTAATCAAAACTCTTCACAGTGTAGACATAGAGGGCACATTCCTCACATCATCAAAGCCATCTATGAAAATCCCACAGCGAATATCATTCTCAATGGGGAAAAGCTGAGACCTTTTCCTCTGAGATCAGGAACATGGCAGGGATGCCCATTATCCCCACTGCTATTCAACATAGTACTAGAAGTCCTAGCCTCAGCAATCAGACCACAAAAAGAAATAAAAGGCATCCAAATTGGCAAAGAAGAAGTCAAATTCTCACTCTTTGCAGATGATATGATACTTTATGTAGAAAACCCAAAAGACTCCACTCCAAGACTGCTAGAACTCATACAGGAATTCAATCAAGTGTCAGGATATAAAATTAATGCACAGAAATCAGTTGCATTTCTATACACCAACAGCAAGACAGAAGAAAGAGAAATTAAGGAGCTGATTCCATGTACAATTGCACCCCAAACCATAAGATACCTAGGAATAAACCTAACCAAAGAGGCAAAGAATCTGTACTCAGAAAACTACAAAGTGCTCATGAAAGAAATTGAGGAAGATGCAAAGAAATGGAAAAACGTTCAAAGCTCATGGATTAGAAGAACAAACATTGTGAAAATGTCTATGCTACCTAAAGTAATCTATACATTTAATGCAATCCCTATCAAAATACCATCCATTTATTTCAAAGAAATGGAACAAATAATTCTAAAATTTATATGGAACCAGAAAAGACCACGAATAGCCAGAGGAATGTTGAAAAAGAAAACCAAAGTCAGCAGCAACACAATTCCAGACTTCAAGCTATATTACAAAGCTGTAATCATCAAGACAGTGTTTTACTGGCACAAAAACAGAGACATAGATCAATGGAACAGAATAGAGAGCCCAGAACCTTAACTCTATGGTCAACTAATCTTCAACAAAGCAGGAAAGAATATTCAATGTAAAAAAGACAGTGTCTTCAACAAATGGTGTTGGGAAAACTGGACAGCCATGTGCAAAAGAATGAAACTAGACTATTTTCTTACACCGCACACAAAAGTAGGATAAAAAAAAAAATGGATCAAAGACCTCAATGTGAGACAAGACTCCATAAAAATCCTGGAGCAGAACACAGGCAGCAACCTCTTCGACCTCAGCCGCAGCAACTTCTTCCTACAAACATCTCCAAAGGCAAGGGATGCAAGGGCAAAAATGAACCCCTGGGACTTCATCAAGATCAAAAGCTTTTGCACATCAAAGGAAACTGTCAACAGAACCAAAAGACAACTGACAGAATGGGTGAAGATATCCACAAATGACATATCAGATGAAGGGTTAGTATCCAAAATCTATAAAGAACTTCTCAAACTCAACACCCAAAGAACAAATGATCCAATCAAGAAATGGGCAGATGATATGAACAGACATTTCAGTAAAGAGGACATCCAAATGGCCAACAGACACATGAAAAAATGCTCAATATCATTCGGCATCAGAGAAATACAAATCAAAACCACAGTGAGATATCACCTCACACCAGTCAGAATGGCTAAAATTAGCAAGTCAGGGAACGACAGATATTGGCGAGGATATGGAGAAAGGGAAGCCTTCCTACGCTGTTGGTGGGAATGCAAACTGGTACAACCACCCTGGAAAACTGTATGGAGTTTCCTCAAAATGTTGAAAATAGAGCTACCTTACGACCCAGCAATTGCCCTACTGGGTATTTACCCTCAAAATACAAATGTAGTGATCCAAAGGGTCACGTGCACCCAAATGTTTATAGCAGCAATGTTCACGATAGCCAAACTATGGAAAGAACCTAGATGTCCATCAACAGATGAATGGATAAAGAAGAAGTAGTATATATATACAATGGAATACTATGTAGCCATCAAGAGAAACGAAATCTCGCCATTTGCAACAACGTGGATGGAACTAGAGGGTATTATGCTAAGCAAAATAAGTCAGTCAGAGAAAGACAATTATCACATGATCGCTCTGTTATGAAGAATTTGAGAGGCAGGGCAGGGGCTCATGAGGGGTGGGGAAGAGAAATGAAACAAGATGGGATGGGGAAGGAGACAAACCATAAGAGGCTCCTAAACTCACAAAACAAACTAAGGGTGGCTGGGAGGTAGGAGGGGTAGGGTTATGGACACTGAGGAGGGTATGTGCTATGGCAAATGCTGTAAAATGTGTAAGCCTGATGATTCACAGACATGTACCCTGGGGCAAATAATACATTATATGTTAATAAAAAATTTTAAAAATAAAAAAAAAAGGAAAGGAAAATGTATATAGCTTTAAATGAAAAAAGCTGAAAGAATGCGTAATTGTATCCAAACTGATTGAAATAACAATAAAATATAGTACAAACTAATGTTTATATGAATTTAAACTAGAGCACAAAAATGATTTGCAAATTGATTAAAGTAAAAACAAATGAAACAAATACAAAATGGTATACACACTGATTGAAACTGCCTAAAAATGTATTCACATGAGTCAGTTGGGGAAAGGGCCTTGTTCTGCTTCTCTGTTTTTTCCTTGACACCACCCTCTAGGAAAACATTTTCTAAGGATGGTTTCCAGGCAAAGTCACTATGAAACTATTTTGGTGGGGCATCAACTTTATTCTCTGGAATTCCTTTTAGTATTTCCTCCTCTTCGATGCATGAGGCTTGAGGCTAAAACCTCTGCTCTCACCTCCTCTCTCCCACCAAGCCCCAGTGAAACCTGAAGGGATAACTTAGATAAATCCTTGGATCCTTTCTGCCCTCTTTAGACTTTATAAGCACATAACTTGCATGGTAAGAGAGGGACTTGACTTACTCATCTTGGGAAGAGTCATTGCTGCGCCCTCAGCATTTCTCCCTTGAGCTGGCATAATTTAGAATGAGATCCAAGAGAAAGGAGAACACTAGACTGGCTTAGCCAAAGTCAAAAATCATCCTGTCACCCTTTCAGAGTCCAACTCCTTAAACCAGATTATCCACTGGGGTGGGGACCAGTCCAGTCTCTTAAGGCAGCCTTGCATTTGACCTCCTGTCCTATTCATGTCTCTCCTGGACCCTTCATGGAAGTGTGGCTGCAGGGTTACTATACAGAACCAGTGTAGAAGAGGGTTCAGGCCCTGTTTACTATCCCAGAATAAAACCCAATATAAGCTAAAAATAGAGCTTGTTCTTTAAAAATTGAAATAGCTCTTTTAAGCGGCAGAATTATGGATGATTGTTTTCTCCACTTTTACTTCCTTTAAATAAAAATATACATACTCCATTATAGGCAGCAAACAAAAGCATCCTTTATGGTCTATTGTTGGCCAGAGTGCCATTCTAGTAATGAATTGCATTATACAATTAACAAGTGTCCCATTGTGTAGCTAATTAGTACATTCATCCTTTATGGTTTTAACTGTTAATAATACAGTCATAAGTAAATGCCTTGTCTCTCAATTTGAGCACCTTCTACATATCTTTGTAGCTTACATATCACCTAGCACAAAGCTAAGTATATAATAGTATATATTTGAGAAATAGGAAACATTCTAAAATGGAAATGATTATTTCTAAATAACCCCTCCATAGAGAATGTCTAACATCTTTCTCTACCTTTCTATCAACCTCATTTTTTCCTTCGAGGTTTTTTCTTGGTTCTGTTGCATGGGGAATTCTTATTTTCTTTTTCTAATTTCTCTTATTGACTCTGTCCATTTCACTTCCAAATGTGGCAATATTCAACTTCTTATCTGACAGATGATTTTATTTTCCTTTTATTGTTCTCAAACGATTTTTATCTGAGCAGCAAATGTATTTCAAATCCCCCAATCTTCAAAACGTATGCTACCAATGAATTGTAGGGAGATTTTTATATACTGCAAAATGATTAATCTGTTAATCTCAAAAATTAAGACCCATTATCTTATTTATTTGTATGCTTTTTAAGATGTCGAGTTCAAGGAGGACAAGAAACACCTCATTTAATATTGTATGCAACAATATAGAATATAGTGCTTTATTGGAAAACTGTAATTATATTAAAAATAATGTTGATCATAGTGATAACAGAGGGAAATATCCTAGTCTAGTACCATAGGGCCTTCCTTTCTAAACAACAGCAGTGACACAAGTGGAGGAGGTGGAGAATTATCATAGTTATGTAAAAGTGAATTAAGGAACATTTATTACCTTAGTTTCTTTCCACCATCTGCAATTTTAGCTTTCTGAAGATAACCTTCTTTTTCAACCATCTGCAAGAAGAATGCGTACATTAAAATGGTGACAAACCCCTATGCATTATTATTTTGAATGAACCTATGCTTTCCAACAGTCATTGCAGTGATGGAAGTTTCCAGTCATAGAACTTCATTAATAATGCATATATAGCTTATGGGAAGTGCCTGCAAGATCACAGTCATTACAAGCAGTTAAATATCCAAAAGAAAGATTATAAAGAGTAATGTGAATGATTTGTTAGATGGTGATACACCTTTACTCACTTTTCCTTCTGGGCATTGAAGTCACTTGAGTACAAAACTGATTAAAAATGGCAAAACAAAAACAAATCTAATGCCTTCCTTAATTTTACTGATCATTCTTAGAAAAGTTCTTTTTTCCTTCTAATCCTCACCATCTCATATATCTGCTGAGGCCAAGAAGTGGTAAGAATTCAGTGGAACCAAGTATCTGAGCCAGTTGAACCATGAAAGGGCATTTAAAACAGTGACATTTCATGCATTTTGTTCAATCACCAAGAAAGTGTAGTAGCACTATTTTGTTATTCTGTTCCATAATGTGGGTTTGCTTTCTTTCCTATTTGTATTTGTTGGCTTTCATTGCTAATATAACTGCAAGTTTCTTAAAGGAGATTCAACAATTTGTGATAATGTCACAGAGGTTTTTGTGGAGTTCTAGGCTAAATAAATGTACCTCGCAAACTGTGATGAGTTGATTGCCAGCAAAGTCTTTGATAGGTGTTTTAATTTCTGAGCACCCTATTGCCACGTTCCCCTGTCTTTCCCACATACCCTTCTTTCAAGTTCTTACCCTGTGTTCCATCTTTTCACTATAGATAAATTGACCTCAACCTTCTTCCCTACACTAACTGCTAAAAGATTTTAGAAGTCACCTGCCTAAGATCAAAGGACCACATTTCTTCAATTCTACCCTACATGCTTTCCCCCTGACTAATACTCCACTCTACCATGTCTCCATCCCATAAACTCCTAAATACATTAAGTCTACTTTAAAATTCAATTTGTCTGTCTATTGTTAGAGGGTCCTTCCAAGATTACTCCGTAATCTCTTTTAGGCGCCCCTGCCCCAAATTCCCATTTTCATTCTGCCATTATCACTATCATAGCACTTATTGGGTCATATGATAATTGTCAATTTACAGTAGTTCCCCCTTATCTGCAGAGGATACCAAGACCCCAAGAGTTCCAGTGGATGCCTGAAACCATGGATAATAGGGAACAGTATATATACTATGTTCTTTCCTATACATACATACATACATACCTGAGATAAAGTTTAATTTATAAATTAGACTCAGTAAGAGATTAACAACAATAGCTAATAATAAACTGAAGTAATTATTATAGCAATGTCTATAATAAAGATCTCAAAATAGCCTATTGTACTATACTCACCCTTCTTCTTGTGAGGATGTGAGATGATAAAATGCCTACATGAGGAGACAAAGTGATGTAGACATTGTGACATAGGGCTAAGCTACTATTGACCTTCCAAAGATATGTTGGAAGGAGGATCGTCTACTTCTGGACTGCTATGGACCATGGGTAACTGAAACCATGGAAAGTGAAATCGTAGATGAGAGGACTACGGTATGTGGCTGTACCTGCACCTGTGCTGTGATTCTACCTTTCACACCCAGATTCCCAGCACCTTCAGTACTTGCTGACACCAATAAACACAATTATAAATATTGTTTAAACAAGTTAGTGGATGCATGAGTGACTATTTTAAAGTTTTTAAAAATCTTTATAGAAAACTGAAAAAGCCAAAAAATCTATCTGCCTATGCCAAGTGAAGGGAAGAGATAGTTGGGGATGAATGAGTTTTCCCAAACCACTAAAATTCCACCAGTTAATGAATTGGCTATTTACAAGACTCTCTCTAATGTAGGTGAGATCTTTTTTGCCTTGTTCATTATAACATTCCTAATACATAGCACAGTATTTGCCTTTTAAAATCTATTTGATGAATACATTTTTAATAAATAATGATGAAGGTACTACTAATGATTTATAGCAAAGTTTTTTTTCACATATCTACATTTCTAGAAAATTTCTTTTTCCTCAGCATGTTCTCTACAGTCTAAAAGAGTCTACAGAGGTCTCTTGGATAATTTTTAGAATCATGATGTTCAATGGTGTATTTTTGTACTTGGATGCATCTATTTGTTTTTCCCACCTTCTATTCCTTGTATATTGTCTCTTTTTTTTTCAGTGCCAGAAAACTTTTTTTGTCTACTCCCTGAAACCCATATAATAAGTTCAGCATTTAACTCTGGGCATCATTGGTTTCTACAAATGTTTGGAAGAAACATGTTTTCAGTAGCAATTAGCATCACAGAGATGGTCCCTTTCTTTAGTAATGTATATTGAGAAATTTTGCTGTGTAACCATAGACAAAATTTATTGTTTTATTAAAGCTTTCTCCCAATGACAGTAAAATAGTTACCAAAAGTCTGAATTTTCTACCAAAAAACTACAAACTTCTCAACCCATCATAAAAATCAATGCATACATTCTCAACTAAGAATATTGCCTTCTTCCCCCCCCCCAAAAATTCACTAAAAGACCACTGCGTGGACGTATAGTGCCCAGAATGCATTATTGATGGACATTTCTTTAAAAAGGGAAGAGAAATTCAAAAGCAAAAAACTAATACTCTTTCAGGGATCAACAAATATAAGCAGGCTGAGATACATACTTAAAAATTCTCTCTCCTTGAATCTATAAGAAATGTTTCTCCAGACATGCCTGGACCTTTTCAGGATATTGAGAGTAAGGCCAGGGGCTGGATTTCTTATGTTAAGATTCTATCAATGTGACATCATTGTCATCAAACAGGCTGAGCCAGTTCCCATGGTCTTGGGTCAGTCCATTAGAGTTTCCAGCCATGGACACAGAGAGACCCCAGCAAAGGAAAGAGGAAGAGGTGAATAGCAAGTTAGTTTTCTTCTCTTATATCATCTTCCAAAGTCCAAGCTTCCTTTCAGGTCATTAGAAGTAGCTAATAGTCCTCCGGTATGTACCCTTACTACACTTACAACTACCATACATGTGTTTATGTATCTACGTATGTCTACTGACATGTAGTTATATACATGTACAAATATCACACATGTGTTCCCATTTCTGGGATCAGGTGTTCATTTCACTCAATTGCCTCTCCTATGTATGCTCATTCACTCTTTCAACATATTTTCATTTAGTAACACCCCCTTTCCCTTAAATATCAGCTGCTCTGCTCATAATGGGGCTGCAAAGATTAATAGGACCCTCTTAATCTTACTGGAGCTTTTATGCTTGTGAGCTTACATTCAAAATACTTGTGTTCTTCTCTTTTGAGGACTGTATACTGTAGTCCCTTCTAGTCATCTTAGTGACTCAGACCAGCTTCTGCCCTGGAAAAGAAAATTCTAACCTGTCTTCCTATACTGAGATCATTGCATTATTTTAAGTCCCCTGCTGGCAAGCAACATTTCCATGAGGAAGATTTAATTACTTTATTATTTCTTGTCATGATGCTTTGAAATAACTCACCATGTTTCAGACACTAGAAATCAGTTATTCTGGAAGGCTCATAAGAGCTGAAAGAAGTATTAAAACAAGCAGAAGATTGCTATGTACTTTGTTTATAGATTTATATATGGCTCCATATTAATTATTCTAATTATTTATTCCTTCTCTATGTTAATCCCATGGTTTGAAGGGACGATAATCTTCAAATTACAGTTGAGTATGCTGGTCATCTAAGGTTCAGATTGTCTTATCTTTAGTAATTTAAAAAATTGTGTATAGCTTTATGTCTAACTTCAGGATACTATATGCCAGGTTCCAGGCCAACTCGAAGTTCTTTAAAGTACAGGAATTCCCTGAACTTTGTATACTTAAGAAATGTCAACCAATCTTTAGATGCTGAATCTGGCTTCTTAAGATATTTGTCCAATGTCCCTTAGAAGCCCTATTTAATGTTAAGTGGCAGGGAAGATCAGCAATTTGTCCATTTTGGATGCCAGCCAGTCTGCAAGCATTGAAGAAGTACTCAGCAGACACAACCGTGCTGAGATATAGATGAGAAGAATGAATGGCAGTGGGATACCCAGGTAGCACCTGTTTATCAACCTAAGTTGGAGGCTATAGGCAAGGCGGGAGTGCAGAAGACAACCTTTGATTAATGGCAACAATCGTGGAAGAAGGACCAGCCTGTAACAGTAAGTACGGACACCACAATTTATTATGTGAAGACTTCATGTTGTTCTCAGATAAAAGAAGTCGCATCGAAAAGAACAGGCTTTCATCTACACCAGTCCACCACAAGAATTCTATTAAAATGCATCTTTATGAATAGAAATGAACTGAATCGAAGACTTCCCCCAGATTTTGATGAGACGGGATTGAACTTTTTTTTTTTTTTGAGAAGGGATTGACTTTTAACACCAGAATCACACAGCCCTATGCTTTACAGTAATTGCTCTTCTGATATAAAGTTATTGTTCTTTTACTCTTTGTTCTCATTCTGTGTTTATTGGCAACCCTCTAATTCAGCTTCCTTCATACCCTTTGATGTGTAACATGGGTGACTTAAGTAGTCAGTATTAGTATATCTCCCATTATAAATTTATAAATCAGAGTTATTGTTTATATATCAGCCTCTTATAAATTCGGTTACTATGAGATAGTTCCAAGGGATCCTGACCATTGAGAAATGAAATCTTTCTAGACCCACAAAGCTGAGGCAGGCGCCATCCCTGAACTGGAGTGAGCTTTCTAAAGTAGTGCTGCCCTGTGAAACTTTCTGTATGACTGACTGACCTTCCTCTATGAGAACTCTGCATCATCTCTTTATAACCACAACCCTGGGCCACTATCATTTTCAAACAGATGTAACATTTAATTATTCTCCTATTTAATAGTAAGGTACCTGCTATATTTTTTTCTGAACTTTTTATGGTTCACAATATTTTGTTGACAATCTTGTTTGTTTGGATGATTTCTATTAAAAAGCACACATCTGGTTATATCATTTTACCCCTAGATGCTGCTTCTCTTTTTTTCTTCAGTATCTTCTTTATTTCCCACTAGCCACAGAAATAGATATTTCCTGGGACACCTGGGTGGCTTAGTTAGTTAAGCGGCTGCCTTCGGCTCAGGTCATGATGCCAGGGTCCTGGGATCAAGTCCCGCATCGGGCTCCTTGCTCGGCAGGGAGCCTGCTTCTCCCTCTGTCTCTGCCTGCCTCTCTGCCTGCTTGCATTCTCTCTCTGTCAAATAAATAAATAAAAATCTTAAAAAAAAAAAAGAAATAGATATTTCTTCTTCTTTCTATTGGTTTATTTTTAAATTATTTTTTATTTTTTAAATTGTATTTATTTAAAGTGTACATGATGTTTTGATATACATAGTGAAATAATTATTACTTTAGTCAAGTTAATTAACATAGCCATCTCCTCACACAGTTTCTTTTTCAAATATTTCTTGTGGCGAGAGTGCCTGAGATCTACTCTCTTAGCAAATTTCTAGGATACACTGCAATTATTATAAACTATAATCACCATGCTATATATATTCATCCTAAATATCTCCATTGGCTTTCCTCTTTGTGACATTGTTATCAGGTTGGACCACTCTCTTCTGTGGGATTCATTGCCTACATTTTTCTTCTCAGTCTCCAGTGATTTCTATACTGATTATAACTTTGTTGCAATATCAGATCAACTGACCACATTTATGGACTTGCAGTGGACACAATCCATTAAGAAGGGGAATGAAAGCAGAAGGAAAAAAATCACCTTAAAAATCCAGCTTATCTGTACACCATATAAAGCACTAATTTAAAAAAAATTAGATGCTTAATTTTAGAACTACTTTACATATAGCTCGAGAATGAAATATGGTGTTTGGCCTAACATAAATACATAATTTACTGTGTATATACTTTTCAAGAGTGGTAAACCAAAATTCAAGTTGGATACAGTGACTATATGAAAAGGAGAACAGAAGAAAAATGAAGGAAAACGATTCTCTATCATACACGAGCGGCGTCTGGAAAGATCAACTGAGCATTCTCAGAGAGGCTTGTCTTGATTTCAGTCCTCAGAGTTAGGCATGGTTTGCCCATCGCAATTTATTTACACCCGTTAGTATATATGTTGTGCAATGCTTTCATGGACATCCTGCCCCTCTCACTTTCTCGGAGGATGAGAGAACATGTCGGGCTTTGGGGTTCTGCTGAATGTCTTGAACCGTTTTTCAAATGCTGGGTTTGGCAAAGCAGAAATTGTGTGTTGCCAAATGCTTTTCCCCATCATTTTAAACCCCTGTGTATTTCAAGGGAAATTTTACCCACATGTCTCTGATTTATTTACCCCTAACTCATCAAAATGTCATCTTGAAAAAGCTGCTATTGGATGTTTAAGAACTCCCGTGGCTTTTTTCCGGAGTCTTTCATCTTGTAACCAGTGTGTTTCATTTGGCCTCCACCAAACAAGTCCAGGTTCTGTTTGAGAAACTGGCTGATGAGGGGACTTTCCTGTGTCTCAAGAGTTTTCTTCAGTCTTCCGGAGGCTTTTCTTGTATCCCACCTCTCCTTCCTCATCCTCAATTTCTTTCTTCCTCCCTAAATTATATTTCTTTGTGTTTTTGATCTAAATATGTTGCTCTTTCTTTGTCTGTCGTTGGAATTCAGAAAGGAATGGCCTTCCCAGTTCCTGTCTGGGCAATTTATTAGCGTAATTCAATTGTTTTGTTATAACCTAATTTTGTTCTAGGCAGTAAGGAAGAAAGCATTGCTCAATGTTAATAGCCTTTGTTGTTGGTGGGGTGTGTGTGTTCTTTTCTCTACTTTAGAGTTAAATGAAATTCAAATGTGGATAGGAGATGTTATTGTAACCTGTTTCTGTCTTTTAATGGCTTCTAATCTCCTTACCATCACCTCAAGACCCTTCATCATCTGAGTACTGTGTCCCTCTCCCTGCACCCCCAACCCATTTCCTTGTTCACTACATTCAAACCTAGTGTGGCAGTCTTGTTGTTTGTTCGTTTGTTTGTTTTAAGATTTTATTTATTTGAGGGAGAAAGCACAGAGGGAGGTTGAGAGGGAGAAGCAGGCTCTCCGCCTAGCAGGGAGCCGGATACCGACGGATCCCAAGAGCCTGGGATCATGACCTGAGCTGAAAGCAGACGCTCAACTGACTGAGCCACCCAGGTGACCCTGGAAGTCTTGTAGTTTTCTTTAAATGGACTAACTTTGTTCTGCCTTCCAGCCTTTGCATTTACTGTTACTCCTATTCACAACCTCTTCTTCAAGTTCTTTGCTTGACAAACTCTGTGTGTCCTGCAATCTCAATCTAAATGCCCCATTCAAAGAGTGTTTTTAGGACCCCTTAATCCAGGGTAGGTTAGCCCCTCTTTCATGGGAACTTATTTTTCTGCTGCCATAGCATATTTTGTAGTTTGCATGTAAAGAATGATGCCTTCCTTTACTTGTTTAATACTACTCTTCATTCCTGGATTGAAGGAATGAAAGGTCCTCAAGAAAAGGACATGACTAGCATGTCATTGCATATCACAAACTTAGCATAGCACCTAGCACAGGGATGGCCTCAGCAAATGCAGGAATTAATAATCCAACTTCTGTTAGATGAAAGGAAGGGCACAGGAAACAACAACCACCAGGACATGGTTTCTATTAGAGTTAGTAAATTATATAACTTATTATTAACACACTACCAACTTGAAGGTCTGTGAGGATGTTATTTCAGAAAACCTAACTTTATCTTACTAAAGTCAAATTTTGAGAGCCTGAAGAACTTTTGGAGGTTTTTTTTGGTTTGGTTTGGTTTGGTTTTGTTTTTTTGCAATTTAAGGAAAGCACAGCCTGATCAATAGAATTATTCCCCCAAAGTGGCTGTCCTTTGTTTTAAAATAAGAAAACACTGTATGCTTACAATGTCTTTCATCCTCAAAGCCCTCACAAGTACTAATTAATCCACAAAATGGTATCTGGCTCCAAAAGGTAGAATCTGAGACTTAAGGTTTATCTGCAAAAGCCTGCTTTGCCCCCAAGCCATGGCAACTTCCTGAGCTCCATCCTACAAATCCTCCCAGCTCCGGAGGCAGCAGATGATTTTCTAAAACCTGCCACAGGCTTTTGACTCCTGCAGGGTTATCCATAGACTGTCTCATACTCTTTTGATAAAAATAAAGATGATAAAAATTTAGCATGTTATAAACACGGTTATTTTTGTCGAGCATTTCTTTCAGGGAAAAAGGGAAAGTGCCCTGAAAATAATTAGGTATCATGAACAGTTACAACATGAAATATACAAGATCGGGAAACAAACGCACATTAGAATGTTTGACGTTTTGTGTGTAAAATCTTTGCTGCATTACAGCACCTGTTAAGCAACCGTACGGATTCTCAGAAAATAATTTAGATCTCTTACATTGATAGCATATGGATTTGTATACCATGTGGCATGAATGACGTCACCTGTCAGTGAACTGGGTGGTCTCTGCCATGAGATTTTAGACTCCAGCTAGAAATGTATTTTTGCCAGTATTCAAAACAAATGCATTATGCTTCTGTTTAACCATGTTGATCATAATCTACTTCATTAAAGGGAGCATTGAGAGGTGAAGCCTGGCTACTGGAGAGTGATAGCATCTATTGGCGCACCGACCACGGCAGATTCCACTTTTGTAAAGTGAATCATTTTTCTCCAAAGGGGTAGATCTAATGAGATACTTTTGCCAGTTATGCTTAAAGCCAAAGCTTCTCATGATTTCTAGAAAATGTTCAGGGGAGTTCTGAAAGAAAGGAAATGAGATTCATATAGCAAAAAGTGTTGGACATAAATAAGCTCAAAAATCCATATGGTAAAAATAATGAGTAATAACACCAACTTAAAGAATTTTATTATTTTCTAAAATGTTTTAATGCATACTATCACATCTATAGTAGTTCATCCTGGTGGGTACTGCTAAGGGAAACTATTGTGAGACTCTCTGGCTGCCTCCAGAGGCAATAGTGGAAAGGAAGGGGAGTAGTAGAGATGAAAGTAAGGAACCCACCATATTTGTGGGAAAAAAATATATGTGTCTAGGTAAAACTAATATAAGGTTAGATTAGTCAGACACAAAGAAAACTTTATGGGTTTTGAAAAAGAATTCAAGTCTTGGTGTGAATGGTAATAGATAACAAAAAGTTAATCAGAGGGGTGCCTTGGTAGCTCAGTTGGTTAACCAACTGACTCTTGATTTTCGCTCAGGTCATGATCTCAGGGTCATGAGATCAAGCCCAGTGTTGGGCTCTGAGCTGGTTGTGGAATCTGCTTGGAATTCTTTCTCCCCCTGCCCTTCCCCCCCACTCCGCAGCAGGTTTTAGAGAATCTTTTTAATAGAGAATGTCTATAAATAGCAGGCATATATTTATTAACATCTGAAACCACAATATGATTTTAATACACCCTTCATATCTTATTATTAAATCAGTTGACAAACATGTCTTTTCTGATCAAGCTCTATTGTCGAAAGCAATGTAAGGGGAAGTATGGTATAATAAAGAAAATCCAGTCATGACCCTCTAACTTCTAAGCATTTACAAGGTAACCATGGAACAAGGATATTACCCAAGAACTGAGGGTGAACAATACAAAAGAGTGCCAAGATGAAGAAACTAATTGTCACAGAAAATCTAAGCATTCTCAGGGTAAGAGCCATGTCTTAATCATGTTCCCTAGCTTGAGGGTATGTATTTGGGAGTAGATAATAAATACTTGCTTGAGGGTATGTATTTGGGAGTAGATAATAAATAAGTAAATCAGGGACCATAAGAGAAGTCTGTAGACTTGATGTCATAGAAAATAAGAACCTATTGAATGCCTTGACAAGGAAAATGAAGTAATGAAGGTACCATTTCTGGAAGACCGGTATGGAATTGCTATGCAGGGTCAGTGGGAGGAGCACGGTGGAGTCCAGGGAAGGGGTAGGGGCTGCCATTAGAAGCATTTGAAGGCCTGGGCAAGGATGTCTGTATGACCATAAAGAAAAACGTGGGCACCACACCCATTGCAGAGAAACTGCTTCAGAAAATGGTGACTTGCTTGATGGGCCATGGATAAAATAGAGGATCCAAGGAAATGCATTCTAAGCCTGAATACATGCTTGCTACTCATAAAAAGAGGCTCGATGGAAAGGGAAATCAGTTTGGAACAAGGTGATGATGGGTTCAATCTGAGAGAATTCACTTCTGCGATGACTAGGAGACACAGAACAAATGACTCGTTAGCACTTCAAGATATAAGATGAGATAATACAGAGAAAGTACACGAGTATAGATCTGTGTATTACAAACTTGCAAGTAAAAACAAAAGCCATTACTTGTTTCATTTGCACATTAATTTAACATACATTTACTGAGTTCTTACCATGTTCTAACAAGTGTTTTAGTCATGGGAATGGAGTTATGAATATAGGAGACAGTACCCCTGTTCTCACAGAACATTCCAATGAAATAACAAACAAAAAGAAATTGTATATTATGCCCAATGGTGGTTAAGTTCCACAGGAAAAGTTAAATTCAGGTAAGAGAAAAGGAGTGTGAATGGAAATGGTGGGTTTTCTTATTTGTTTATTTGTTTTTAGGGAGATTAAAAAAGACCTATCTTAAAAGGTGATATTTGAACAGAGATTCAAAGCAAATAAAGGAATGAGACCTGTAGGATCTGGTAGGATGAGCCCTGCATACTTGTTGCTTTTACCCTGGGAGATCCTGGAGGCCAAAGAGGAATTTGAATCAAGGAGAGAAGTGTCCTAACTTACACTTTAACAAGATCACTTGGGCTTTTGTTTTGCAAATAAAAAGTAGAAGTTGAGGACAAGAAGCACTTCAGTTGGAGGCAATTGCAGTAAGTCAGGTAAGAGATGACACAGCATAAATGCAGTGAGAAGGTAAGTGATCTCGAATGTATTCTGAAGACAGAGCAAACAGCTTAGCAGAGGTTTAAGTTTATGTTGTGAGAAAAATAAAGGAGACAAAGATGATTTTAAGAGTTTTCCTTCTTTTTCAAGATTTTATTTATTTGTCAGAGAGAGAGAATGCACAAGCAGGAGAAGCAGGCTCCCCACTGAGCAGGGAGCCCAATGTTGGGCTTGATCCCAGGACCTTGGGATCAAGACCAGAGTCAAAGGCAGATGCTTAACCAACTGAGCCACCCAGGCATTCCAAGGTGACGTCAAGAGTTTTGACTGAAGAACCTGGAAGAATGGAATTAGCATCTAGTGCAATGGAGAAGATTGAAAGAAGTAAGTTTGGGAGGAAATCAGGATTAGTCTGGGATATGTTAAGTTTGAGATGTATGTTACACATAGAAGTGAATATGCCAAAACATACAACAACACCTTTTAAAGCAGTGGTCCACGCTGGAGAAATGGTTAGTGTA
Source organism: Nasua narica (assembly GCA_028533885.1). NCBI lineage: Eukaryota > Metazoa > Chordata > Mammalia > Carnivora > Procyonidae > Nasua > Nasua narica. The sequence continues at coordinate 96,337,959 of CM052810.1, read as the reverse complement.
ACACAATACATAAAACCAGAGCACTGAATGATACTCTGTGGGGAATAAATATAAAGAGAAGAAAAGTCAAGTTGAGCTACAAAACAAAGATGAACCAGCAAAGGTAAAGGATAACGGGTGGCTATTTAATTCATTGGAGACCCATGAGAAAGTGGTTTACTCATGGTAGTCATATGAGGAAAATATTTCAAAGAGAGTTATCAATCAGGTTAAATTCTGAGGTCTAAAGAGAAAGCTGAGACTTTACCAATGGCTTTAGCAATATGGAAGAAATTGGTGACCTTGATAGGTGGACTAGTGGTTGAGATAAAAACCTAAATGAAGTTGGTTCAAGAGATAAAGGAGGGGGGAAATCAGCAACAATAAAAGTAGACAATCTTTGTAAGGAATTTTTATTTTAAAACAAAGAAAGTAATGGAGCCAGCCAGAAAGTAATGGCTAGAGTGGAGATGGGGGATCTAGAACAAGCAAAATGAAAGAAAATAAGAGAACTGAACTAGAAAAATAAGTATTTTGTTGGTGAGGATGAGAAAGCCCAAAGATAATAGGGATGGAATAGAGGAAAAAGAGAGGAATAGTCATCTCAATGCAGTATCCTATAAGCCAATGGAACTGGAAGCATGTTAGTCAATGTGAAATCCAGCAGGAAGGATAAGCATGGAGAAAAGGGGCATTTCTCAGAAAGGAGTCACTAATAGAAAGAAGTGTCAGGACATATCAGGAAAGTTGGGCTTATATGTTTTTAGGATATCTCTAATACTTCATTCACGTTATTTACAATATTTCAGGCACTTTTCTTGTCATTAAGATACAACAAGAAATAAAAATGGAAACAAAAAAATCCCTGCTTTAGTGGGCTTAGAATCTACTGGTAAGGGATTAATCTTTTCCTTTTTTTTTTTTTTTTTTTTTTTAAGATTTATTCACTTATTTTAGAAAGAGAGAGAGCATGAGTGGGAGGGGGAGAGGGAGAGAGAAACTCAAGCGGACTCCACACTGAATGTGAAGCCCAACACAAGGCTGGATCCCATAACCCTGAGATCATGACCTAAACTGAAACCACGAGTTGGATGCTCAACCAACTGAGCCACCAAGGCACCCCAGAATTAAATTTTTTCCTAAAAAAAATTGTCAAAATTTGCAGTAGGCCCCAAATAATCTCCACTTTCTATTATTCACAGCCTTGTGTAGTCCCTTCTCCTTGAGTATGGACTGGACTTACTGACTTGATTCTAATCGAGTGGATGTGGAAAAGGTGATGGAATATCACTACTGCGATTAAGTTACAAAAGATATTACCTTCAGTAAGGCATGCTTACTGAAGCAGTAAGGCATACTTATCAGAAGCAAGCTGCCGGGCACCTGAGTGGCTCAGTTGGTTGGGCGGCTGCCTTCGGCTCAGGTCATGATCCCGGAATCTCGGAATCGAGTCTGCATCAGGCTCCTGGCTCCATGAGGAGTCTGCTTCTCCCTCTGACCTTCTCTCCTCTCATGCTCTCTCTCATTCTCTCTCTCAAATAAATAAATAAATCCTTTGAAAAAAAGAAGCAAGCTGCCATAGTGGTGAAGCCCATGTGGCACAGTACTGAGAAAAGCCTCTGGACCACATTCCCGTAGGAACTGAACCCTCCAACAACCAGTAAAGCAGATCCTTCCCCAGTAAAACCTTCCGATGCGACCCCAATTGTGGCTTAACATTTGATTGCAATCTTTTGAGAGACTCTGAACTAGAGGACTCTACTAAGCTGTGCTTGGATTCCTGACCCAAACAAACATGAGATTATAATGTTTGTTGTTTTAAGTTGTTGAATTTGGGAATAATTTATTCTGTCACAGTAGATATATAATACAGTATTGCAGGGAAATAAACTTACCAGTTGTTCCAATGGAGGAATGACATCTTTCAAGGCATGCTGAGAATGATTCCTTCTGTGTCGGGATATCTGCAAAAATATTGGCATTAGATATTATTATATTATTTTTCTCCCAAAAAAGCTATACATGATTTAAAAGAGCATAGTTTAGTAAAAGTATACAGTAAATAAGCATATTCAGATTCATTCAAGAAGTCAAAGTAGATATAAAATGGAAAGTAGATGTCTTAGACATTGACTCATTTGAATAAAATGTGTACTCAAAGATTGGTGGCTGCAACAATATCTCCTTTTCCGTGTACTCTTCTTGCCATGTAACCTTGACACTCCTCTTATTAAGTAGTGGGTTCTATGTTCTTTCATTTCAAACCTAGGCAGAACTTGATGCCTGTTTCAATCAAAAGGTATGGTAGAAGTGATACTACATGATTTATAACATTAGAGCATAAAAATGTCATGCACTTCCTCCCTGGTCTCTTAGAACCCTCTCATTTGGAAAATATTCACCATGTTGGGATGAAACCCAAATAATCTCATACAGAGAGATCACAGGAAGAGACCTCATAGGTTTTCTGGCTAAGGGACTAACTGAGGTTTTAGCAGACAGCTAGTATCAACTGCCAGTCATGTGAGTATGGATATTTTCTGATGGTTCCCTCTGCAGGCCATTGAGTCACCCCCATGTTTCAAGTCCTAGTAGAAGCCTCAAACACTATGTAGTAGAGACAAGCTGTTCCTGCTATGTCTTATTTGAATTTTTGACAGATTCTGTAAGCATTTAAAAAAACATTGTTTTATATCTCTATATTTCAGGATGATTTGCTATGGAACAAAATATTTAATGTTGAAACACCTTGTGCTTGTGATATGTTGTGAGCTCAGCTTTTTCAGAGTCAATGTTCTATGAATTTTCATGTCTTCTTCTACAAATATATTTACATACACAATAATCAATGGATTAGTGTTTTGGGAACAAATTTTTTTAAATGCCTATTGTTGTTTCTGCCAAAGAAGCATCATAGACTGATTCTAAAATAAAACAAAAAGAGACAAAGAAGGAATTTATAAAGAAATATTATATTGTTTGATAATTTAAACAGAAACTCTAATTAATAAGAGTATTTTACTAGACAGGAATTTTCTAGTATTTTACATTAGGGAGGATGGGGTAAGGTGGAAGAGACAGGAGGTAGGAAAAGAAAGAATGAGAGAGAGAGAAGGAGAGACTACAGGATGATTTTGAGGTATTAAAGAATAAAGCGGGTCTGAGAACTGCCTAGAAAAGAACTTTGGATGCCATTGACTGGTTACTGGCACATGTAACTGACTAAAGGGATTACATCAAAGCCTTTTAAGATTTTAAGAGAATTGTATTACCAAAGAAACGAGAAGCCTGGCCTCAAAACCTATGACTCTCTATAACCCTTGAACCCCATATTTGCTCCACAAAACTGCATTGTGAAGGTAGTACAACCTCCAAGGGAGCCATTCTCTTCCAAGCTCACTTTCAATGTGGCCAGTGGGGGATTACAGGGGAAGGAAGTGCCTCCAGAAAGCAGAGCCAGAAACCTTGGAGAACGATAGGCATGGGGAATTATCCCAGAAAGGAGAACCAGGAGAGCCAGGAACTGACTCTGCTGTGAGGGCAGGGGTCTCACAGGGCCTGCCCAGCAATCCTTAACAATCATTTGGGTCAAGTGACTGTTGGGTGGTTCCATTTATTTCCTTTACAAATGAGAGGGTGTTTCCAGTTACCAAATTCTTGTTCCACCATTATCTTTTGGATGTGATGGGAAAAACAGAACAGAGAACTCATTTTTCAAGTTCTAAACCTCTAACCCCCTGGGGAGAAATGAGTGTGATGGAGAAAGTTATTTATCTCCTGTTATTCTGCTATTGGAGTTTGATGTAGTAACTGCATGGGACTTTTGGTCATCTTCTTTGGGGAGGCAGATAGATTTCTAAGTGTTGGATGACAGGTGCAAACTGATATATGGCGAAGGGGTGGGAGGGGCTGTGGCAACCCTGATGTCTGCTAACTAAAATTCTGTCCTTTCTCCAGGGCATACATCTAGACTCCATTTCTCAGCCTGCCTTGCAGTTAGGAGTGGCCACATAACTAGTTCGGACCAATGGGATATGAACAGAAACAAGGAGAACCTTTCCCCATTCAAAGCTATTAACCAATGAGTGTTTCCCCTCTGCGTTCTCTCCTTCCTCCCATACTGGGTGCACCCTAAAAGAGGCCTGTAGCAGGCTGAAGATGCGAGATTGAAGAAGACTGAATCACCATGTGCAGAAAAGCCCAACATAGGCCAGGAAAACACATTTTGTTTTATTCAGTAAACTTTTTATTTTGGGGTAATTTTATACTTAGAGAAAAGTTGTAGCAAGCACAGAGTTCCTGTAGAAAATTTCTTTCTAACTGCTTTGTAGTGAGAAATAAATTTCTATTTCTTGAAGTCATTGTCAAAATAAAAATATTTTAGAGAATTTTACAGCTGCTAGCATTACCCTAAATAAAACAACCGTAGTTGATCTTAATTCATGTTGAAATGAATGCATATATATGTGTGTGTGTGTGTGTGTATACAGTATGTATATTTATTTAAAGGGTATTAAGGTATTAAGGGTATTTAAACCTTTTAAGGAACTAGGCATTTATTTTGTACTACTGCGTATTCAGAACTTACTTATCTTAACTATTAGTTATTACACTAGGATTCATTATCTTCACTGAAAATTTAATATATATATGTCTTACATTCAATTTACAAGGGTGGAAGAATTCTGGAGTTTTTTTTTCCTGTTGCATTTCCTTGAAACTTGTTGGATTTCTAGTCTTGGGTTAAAAATCACTCTCCCAACATATAAAATACCTCAAGCTTTTTTTTTTTTTTTAAGATTTTATTTATTTGACAGAGAGGGATCATAAGCAGGCAGAGAGAGAGGAGGAAGCAGGCTCCCTGCTGAGCAGAGAGCCCCATGTGGGGCTTGATCCCAAGACCCTGAGACCATGACCTAAGTGGAAGACAGAGGCTTTAACCCACTGAGCCACCCAGGGGCCCAATACCTCAAAGCTTTAAATGTTAGAGAAAGTAGTATCAAGTAATGTCTCTATAGCATTGATTAATAAGCATCTGGGCATTCACTTGTGTCAGTCTTACCATTCCTTCTATGGCCAAACCATGCCTTCCTTTGTCCTACCACTACTAGATTTTGATGGGTAGATTAGTCCACCAGCCTTTAAATAATCTCTTCTAGTCACTGTAGAAAGTCTTCCTATGAGGCAATGTTTTAAAATGCATTGTGTATATATTACCAGAGGCACAAGAGATAATTTTAGCTGATGAATGTTTTCATTATCATTTATACAATCTTAGGTTTAGCAGAAAAACTTACCACACAAAGCCATTTATTAGTGGTATGAATACATTTTCCATTAAAGTAGAGTATAAATAATATAATTAAATAAGTACTACATAATGTGCAATATGGGGAAAAAACCCACAAACATAGTAAATTAATGACTGCAATTTGGGAAACAAAATTTTTTAAAGATTTATTTATTTATTATTTATCTGAGCGAAAGAGAAGGAGAGTGCATGACCGCGCAGCTGTAGGTGGGAGGGAAGGAGGGGCTGAGGGAGAGAAAGTCTCAAGCAAGCTCCACACTGAGAAGGGAGCCTGATTGGGGGGTGGCGAGGTGGAGCGGAAGGCTCCATCTCACTACCCTGAGATCACTATCCAACAAGCCATAATCAAAAATTGGACACCCAACCGACGGCGCCACCTAGGCAACCCTGGGAAACCAATTTTAATGAAAAGAAATCAGAACGGAAATGACCGGTTACTGAGCACATATTTATTTCACCCTTAAAGGGAACTGTTGGGTCCATGGTTTAAATAAGAATTCAAATTGAGAAATGACATCGTGTTACTGTTTGTTAACTTACTCGGTGCTTATTATTTGCCAGGCACTGTTCTAAGTATTTTGCATATATTAACATACTTAATTCTCACTCCTTTTTCATAAATGTAGAAACACAGATACAGACGGTTTAAGTAACTTTGAAGATCGAGAGCTAATAAAAGGCATGGGTGATATTTAACCAGAATCCAAGCCTTCAACTATAGCACTTTATTGTTTCACCAGCAATATAATGTATATGCATAAGGGCAGTCATTACATTCTTCGGAAACTCCAAAGTTGAGATTCTGTGTATGCATAAGGGAATATTTCTAAAGAAGAAACTTGAGTCAAACTTATAAATTTGTACACATTTACACAGGAAGCTAGAAATAAGGTTTCAAATCTGTTATGAATTATCTTAACTTTCCTTTGGGGAAAGTAATATTGCTGATCATTCCTAAATCAATAAGGAAGCCAATCTATCAAGTTCAACCAAGTTATGGAGACACAGGAAAAAAGAGAACTTTCATCACCTGTCTTTGTTTTAATGCTCTTCTCAATTAAGCATTAGGCACAGAAATGTGTTATCATCCCAAATCAGATTACTCTGAGACTTACGATTTAGGAAATTCTGAATCCAAATTTGCTTAGTTGTGTTACACGGATATCAAGAAAACTTAAGATACTTCAAGAGAGCTGTCTTTATGTGATTTACTTAATTGAAATAATAATTATAAAGAACACTTGAGGTCAATCAAAACATCCTGAGGTAAGTTTGAAGGAAACAAGGCTCTCCTAAGCCATACACTGTAGAAAATAACAGAAAATCTTACAGTATTTGTACATGCTTCTCTAGCAATAGTTTATTAGTAGTATCTGAAAATTTTGCAAATTATTACAGGACACTTTTTTGAGAAATGTTTCTGTTTAAAACATCAGATGTCTTGGGGCGCCTGGGTGGCTCAGTGGGTTAAAGCCTCTGCCTTCAGCTCAGGTCATGATCTCAGGGTCTTGGGATCGAGCCCTGCATCTGGATCTCTGCTGGGCAGGGAGCCTGCTTCCCCCTCTCTGCCTGCCTCTCTGCCTATTTGTGATCTCTCTCTCTCTCTGTCAAATAAATAAATTTTAAAAAATCTTAAAAAAAATCAGATGTCTTTATGAACCATTCATGTAGCCAGTAAACATTGTGTGTTTAGTACAGTTATATGCTAGTAATTTCTAATAGTAGATGTTCAAAACATCAACAAATACAACAAAATATACATATTTTGTTGTATTTGTTGATGTTACTAAATATCTATAATACTAGTTGTATTGTAAGAAGAGTACTTCATTTCTGGACAGTCCTAATTTTTTCTCATTGTGTCTGATATTCAAAACCTATGCTTTACTCTGCAAATTGCTTCTGGATAATTTTCAGAATGCTAGCAATGGTGGCTTCCATCATTCAGTCTAAGGTCCCCTTCGCTTTTGCAGCAATTCTTAACTAATCACTGAATTTGGAAAACCTGAATAGCAATAATAATATTAGCAGTAGCTTGATACAACATTATTTTAATATATTATTTTTTCTGTTAGTTACAGAAGCATTTCTTCTGAGGAAGGCTTAAAACATGGTTTTTAAGACGTATGTTTGCTTTCTCTTTTACTCCCAAATGTTCTGAAAGAGTATACAGATCCTTCCTCTAAACATAAGTGGACAGGTATAGATACCTACCACATATTTATTTAAGTGTCCACAACCTGATTTTTTGCTAGTTTGTACACTCTTAAATTACGAAATTTTGGTTTCAATATTATTTTATAGTTCTCATTAGAGAATTTTATGAATTGCTACTTTTCAATTTACTTCCAATATTTGTAAAAAGAGACCTTAACCATTTAAAGTGTATCTGGCCTATTACTAAGAATGTTCCTTCACATTCAATGTTAATTCACATTCAATGTTTCTTTTGAGGGAGATATGGTTATGTCGTAACTATTTTCTTATCACATTGTTCTGCATCTTATAAGCCACTGAGATTTAACAATTAATACATGAGTTGTTGGCAATCCTCCCTCTGAAGAGAAGGAAAAGTCAGCCCTCATCTTTTTGCAATGATGTCATCTTCCTCTTGTTTTGTTATGTTCAGTAAAGAGGAATGATTTGTAGATACCATTTGAAAAAAAAAAATTGAAATACAAACGACTTCTGCTTGGATTTTTTTGGAAATCAATATCAGATGAATATATCATTGAACTACTTTTAGATCAGAGCTATGTGTTTCTCCTTCTTTGTTTCCACCTACCACTCTCCCCACTCCTCCTCTGTCCTTTCTCAGGTACGTTAGCTTTATAATTGTGCAAAGCAAAGTTGGAAGCATGAAGTACTGAGAATGTGCAATGCATATTTTCCTTTAAATTCCTTTTTGTTCTTATTATACATCATAATTAAGTTTTCCAGATATATTTTCCTCCAAAAAGAAAAAATTAAAAAGTCATTTTTTTGAAGTGTTTTCATTTTTTCTTCCATTTCTTCTTCATTTTAATCTATTTAAAGAACATGAAACTGATGGGTGGGACTAGTGCTTGGTACGAAATAAAAATAACAGAATTTGGGCATATTATTTTCCTGGTATAGGAAGGTCTACTATGAAAGTTATACATAAACATGAAACATTCCACATAGCTCTGATTTTAAATAGATTACCATTTTTGATGAAAGTTTATATCTTGTGGCTTAGAGTTGAAATAAAAATCACTTGAATAAAAGCATTAGTTAGCTCCAGCATTTTCACAGACATGTAGTTTCTGAGGCATACCTCCCATTAGCAACCTCCCTGGATTAAAAGCAGAAATAAATCTGTGGTTAAGTTTAATTTTTATCTTCACGGTTTCTCAAAACCTACCCCCCCCCCCGGGTGTATCCCAATTCTTATGTTCAAATCTTCATTTGTTTTGCCAGATTCGTTTTCTTAAAGCTATGATAATCAGAAATTAAGAAAAGTTAAGTGAAACTTTTATATTTTTTTTGGAATGTGGAAACGTGGCCAATATTTCTTGTACTCACAACAACTTGGTTGTTTAGATATAATAAGCATCAACCTAAATGATGGCTGTGTTTTTTAAATCATGTGTATGTGGTAGGTAACTGCTTTTGTTGGGAAAAAAAGAAAGTTAATATATGAGGATATTATTTTATCATGCATTAATCTTCTACTTTTACCCATCTGTGGACACATGTCAATTCACACATGTAAAATCATAATTACTCATCCACTAACTGCATGTATTTTTCATAAGTCTCCATAGAAGGTAATGACATTAACCATAGAGAAACCAAATTCTTCTTTTTTGCTCCTTATTGATGTATCACAGGTATATTGATTCACAGTTAAGATTGCCTTCTCCCTTTGCCTGTGATATCATTCAGTTACCATAGTGGGCATCCATAAGCAAATGCCCCCTTTTTTATTTGTTTGGCTCTTCCATAGCCTTTTTTGGCTGTAAATAGTCAGAAATCTGACACTTTCCCTTATCTCTATTATCCACTGCAGGAAATTAAAGAGAAGGATTCAAAAACCTTCTGGAGAACATATTAAAATTTTTCAGCATTTTTTTTTAATTTGTTGAATGGTCCTTGGTATGCATCTGGGTCATCTGTGGTGCTCACCAGACTTTCAGTCCTGGGCTAAGTCTAGTTGAGTTAAGTTCAGCCTCAACCACATTTTCTTATCTCCTACATAGCCAAAGAGAAGCAATTGCTGGAATGGTTTAACTTCTTAATATTCCTCCCTGGCTTTATTTAGTCCCAAACACGTGTTCCTCTAAGAAGAAAATCAAACTGCCTCACACCTTCTTGCTTAAATAAAAATTAGTTATATACCATGCACATGGCCTCATTTATTGCTAAATACTGTTTCCTTTAGTTCTCTTATTTCTTTTTTCATGCTTTCAGTAGAATGTTTCTCTCCAAGAATTTTCTCAGTTGAGAAGAGTCATTCATACAGTCCTTAGACACACTATTTTAGCCTTTTTGAACATGCTCTTGAGATAAAAACTACCAGAACCAAGAAACATAGCCATACCCAAATAACATAATTTTCTATACTTTTTCATTCAAAGTACATTTATATATTGTCTTAGATTTTGTTCTACTTTTTTTCTTCATAGGTTCCTTTTTATTTAGATATGAATTTTCAAATTGATATAATGAGAAACTGTGTGCTAAAATAGACACATAAACCTTTTATTCTACTCATAATACTATTATTGGTATTAAATGTAAGGCATTATTTATGTTGTTAGAGCCATAGCTAAAGTTACTATTGCCAGCAAATAATATAGCTTGCTTACTACCTCCTTTACCCTCCATAACTATTCTGTTGATTAAAAAAAAAATAAGAAAAGAATAGAATGCTTGGGCCAAACTGACATTTTCTCCACAACTGCAAGTCATATGTTATCTTTTAAATAAGTAGATTCAAGACAGCAGAAAACAATACCAAGAAAACTCTCTCATAAACAGCTCAAAAACAAAGCAAACTAGTAAACAAACAATTATTGAGGCCTCAAATGGTCAAAACAGTCTATCTATTTTAGCCAAATTAAACAAATCATTGTCAAATCACCATTTGACTACATTGGGCAGAAACAAACTCTGAACAAATTAGAATCAGGTTTCATTTACAGTCTCAAATGTAAGTCTCTTTCATTGCTCTGACATGCTTAAGTTGAAATATCGAGTTTCCTCCTTACTTTTTCAGGTATATGTTCAATCACTGCAGAAGAAATTCTGTCATTTGGAAAGTAATCCACCATATGTCAGGTTTGATCCATGATATGTGAAGTTTGACAAAGATATTTACCCACAGTTTGATTTCTGTAGTCTGCCGACACCTTTCCTCAGACATCATTATTTCTTAGTGCAAAGCTGGACATGTACTAACTCACTGAAAATGCTCTGCCTGTATGGAAAGGTCACTTCTACAAGCATTGTGGGAGGCAAGGCTTTTAATGGCAATGCCACTCTTTCAAGATTTAACAGATTTTTGGTCAAATATCTAAAATAGGCACATGAAGGCGCTCAGCGGCTTTCGTCCATATCTAATAATTGTATCTTTCCAGTTTCCTTTCTTGATGTATTCTTTGAGGTTTTCAGAGACCCCAAACTCACCTTCTGCTGCTGAAAAAGCAGATTTAGTTCTGAAGGTTAATCCAACTCAGCAGGATTGAAGGATGGCACTTTTCCTTGGTCGTAAGTATGTTGGCTCAGGCCAGACAGCTGTTAGGACATTCTCCTCTGGGAATCGTGCCCTCAACACCCACCGTTGATGCACATACATGGTCTACTGGCTGCCGACTTCCATGCCCATCTGCTCAAATGGCATGGTGCCCACTCACAAGTTGGCTGGATCCTTGCCCTTAGTGTGTAGATGCCAGGCAATGATGGGTTTAGATGGGCAGCCTGCATAATACTACAAGTGACAATTTTTTTCTTTCTCCCTCTACGATATCCTTCCTCGGTGCCTTCTCTGAAAGTGAAACTCATATTTCTCCACCTTTGCTTTTACCTGTGGACATGCACGGCCTTCTGCAGGTAGGGGTCCAAATGGACCCAACCTGCCACCGACCGTAAGATGAAAGAGAGTAGAGAATCCACAGAGCCCCACATGACGAGTTCTAACACTGAAATGGGTTGGATGGTGAAAATCCCGACCACCTGGAGTCTGTCAGAAGAAATTTAGCACGGGTGTAAGTACAGCAGACCTCTCGCAGATAGCAATGGCACGAGGAAATAGTTTAAGTTAGAGCCCTTCTTGCCTGTCACAGCCCCAGCACAAATCACTTGCCTCGCGTTGAAAAGGCGCATACAACAGTAAATGAAATAAATCACGCAAAAAGAACAAGCCCAATGGGAACGTGATTTATATGCTCGGTGGGGGCAAGGGTGCAAGCTATGATATTCAGACCTCAAAAATAATCCTGACTGGAGGTCCTAATGGAAAGAGAAAGAAACAAAAATAGCATCTCTCTTTCTGATCTACAGCAAACCCGTAGAGAGAAATAGATTGGCATAGGAGGTTGTGACTTTAATGATCCAAAGCATATGAATGCTTGTTAGCAGACAGCAGACAGACATAAGTAAGAACAACAGTAATGGCTGCATCTGCATATTCTGGCCTCTGGCACTCAAACCAATCAGGCAGCCTTGGAGAGCAGCGCCCGAAGGTATGTTAAAGCCACGCTTTCCATGTGTGTTTATTTAAGGGTGATTGAATTCAGGGTGTTGTCAGTCTGCCTTGGAGAATGGTTATCCAATGTGTAGGCATGATCTTTCTCCCTGAATATGCTCTGTTGACTGAGTTAGTTATGTGTGACTACTTGCCCTGTCCTAGTCTTTATGCAGTGCCAAAATCCTCCAGTCCAAGTTCCAAAGGAACAGGGCCTAAAAACTTTTGGCTCCAGAATCAAATTAGGCTTCTCTGCTTCCCTAGCCAGAAATGCATAAATACCCAATGGCCAAAACCAAAGAATTTGACATTGTGGAATGAATAGAGCTGTCATATACCACTAAAGTGTGGAAATATCTACTGTTTGAAGTCAAGACTAGTTCAACATCTTCAGTAATCAGAACAGACTTCTTTGGACACCTTCATGGGTTAGTCTGGCTTTTGAGTGAGAATGTTTCTGGCAAGCTACTCATTCCAGATATCAGAAATGCAAGAACATACGGTTTATAAGAGAAAATCTGCCATTTTTTGGGTATCAAAAAAATTCTCAAAGGCAGCTCATTTTCATAAAAGACAAATCCCCATCCTGCTTTCCTGATTGACCTTCAAGTTAGCACCACTTGCTTAGATGTATATACTTTAAAAAGAACTAATCAAAGAAGAGGTAAGTTGGTATCCTTTGAAAAAAAAATGTTTACGTGAAACTCAATTTGGAATTATCTGGGGAAGTTTCTTGTGAAAATAGACAAAGAATAGGTATAATCATCCAAGACGCCTCTATCTGATTACTATGCTATAACTGTCAGAGTTCCCAGAGCAAATCATTTTCCTCATGATTTATCACGCCTTGAGGGTATAACAAAGAATTACATACTACTAATTTATTGAAAATGAAGAAAAGCAGATGTCCTGTCTAGGGAATCTTGAGGGTAAGGATCATGTTTTACTCAACTTTAAATTCACCGAATTTAGCGTAGTGTGGAATACATATTATGGGATTGACCATTTCAAGCTTCATATTGCATCTCTTTATACATGTGACCTATTATTTCATTCCATTCACCAAAAGCTTCAATAGCCTATAATGTCTTGTTCTAAAGTTATCTTGTTGGAAACATATACATCGTTCTTTTCAGAAGTCAGTGGTCTTTTCCAGATAAGCTCTTATAATTTCTCATAGGAGATTTGTCATCTTTCCTTCCTGAAATCAGGTCAAATTTTCAAAATGATCCCCTCATTAGACTACAATTGAAATAACTGATACTGTTGGATAATAGTTTCCTGATCTATGTAGTATATATGATGTTTGAGGATTAGTTTCCTTTTCTAGAGGGAGAAACTGAAAAGTTACATAGCTATAGATAGGTGTAGATACAGGTAGATAGATATAGTTCTGCTTTTAAAGAGCATCACATAATTATGTGGACTATTATTCTGAATGGTTTCATGTTCTGTTATCACTTACCTTCTGGGTAAATTACTTTATCTCTTAGTGCCTCTATTCCCTCAAGTGCAAAATATGGCATAGCATAGTACTTATTCCTTATAGGATTACATTAGAAATTAAAGTTTCTGGGCGCCTGGGTGGCTCAGTTGGTTAAGCGACTGCCTTTGGCTCAGGTCATGATCCTGGAGTCCCAGGATCGAGTCCCATATCGGACTCCCGGCTCTGCGGGAAGTCTGCTTCTCCCTCTGACCTTCTCCCCTCTCGTTCTCAGTCTCTGTCTCTAATAAATAAATAAAAAAAATCTTAAAAAAAAAAAAAGAAATTCCAGCCATTTCCTTCTAGGATACTTCGAAAGCATTTTGTTAGAAAAACCTTTAAACACTCAAGGAGATGGGGCTATACTGGGCATACACACCAGGAGGTGACAGTCTTGGTGTCATTTTAGAATTCTGCCTACAGCAATCCCACCTCTGGCCCTCGACGAATCATGTCCCTCCCACAAGCAAAACATATCATCTGCTCCCATGATTCCAAAGAGTCTCACCCCATCATAGCATCTCTAAGTCCACAGTCTCATAATCTAAATCTAAATTCCACTCTTCCAATGCCCAAAGACCAAAAATCTAGTAACTGAAGTCCAGTTTTGAAAGAAGTTGAACTTGACTGAGATCAACCATTAAGAAACAAAGGCAGGACTCATTTGATTCTATAGCTAGCGGTGTTTATTTTATTTTGTTTAAAGATTTTATTTATTTATTTGAGAGAGAGTGTGTGAGAGAGATCACAAGCAAGGGGAGCCGAAGAGAGAGAGAGAGAAGCAGGCTCCCAGCTGAGTAGGAAGCCCTAGTGGGGCTCATTCCAGGGCCCTGGGATCATGACCCGAGCTGAAGGAAGACACTTAACTGAATGAGTCACCCAGGCGCCCCTACAGCTAGTGGTGTTTAACAAGTACTGTGCAACATCCCCACTACGAAGTAGTTATGATTATTGCCTTTGTTGCATAGATGATAAATCCAAGGACAGTGAGAAAAACTCTAAATTAATAAGAATGAGAAGCTGTTGGTTAACCCAGATTCATCTCTTTCAAAAACTCATGCATTCTGACTCCAAAGTTTTTAAATACTGAAGCTACTGGCCCTTGATATGGATAGTCAACAAATGCTTGTTGTCTGACCATCATATGGCAGTGTTTGCAGATTAAAATATGCAGTAATGTTTATCACACTTCCCCCTCAATTATTTTACACCTAAGTTCCATTTTCTATTTTTATCATATTTCAGATAAGGAATCTTTATAATCCTCTTGAACATTATCTGAGAAGAAATAATGATAGAGATGTTTGCGATCTGAAGATAAACAGACTAAAGAAAGGTGTATCTATGTTACTAGTATATCCATCCAAAAACAGTGCTACAGATTTGTATTTGGTGAATCCTAGAACTGGAAAATGACTATCTGTTCTAGATATCATACCATACCGTATCATACCATACCATACCATACCATAAAGATTCCAGGATGGATTTCCAGTTGAAAGTGATGGGTTGACCATACACATTAATCTCCCCTATTTACTAAAATAGAGTAAAAGAAAAAAATGTATTTATAAAGAATGAGATGAGCAAAAGTGGGTGATATATCTCAAAAAGTTTTTGGAAGATAAAATATACATGAAAATGTAATTACTTTGTATAATAGAAGAAGCTACAACCTCATTGTTTCCAGACATGGAAGATGGGTATTAATGGCAAAATGTTCATAATCATCACTTGGAAGCATCCATGAAACACAAAGTCAAGATTGTCTATAACAGCTATCATCCAGAAAAGCTGGGCTCTCAGGCTCACTCCTTCATTGCATATAGCCAGATGACTGTGTCCCAGATCTGCATAACAGAGACATTGAACCAGACATCTTCAAGAGTCTTGATTCAAGATCTCCTGGCATCACAGAGGGCAGACAGGACTGTGGGACTATGAACCAAGGGATTAAAGTTTACCTACTAAACAATAGGACACTCACCTCCTATTCTCAACCATTCTCCCAGAAATCCCAGAAGCAAAAATGTATCCTTTATCAAGAAGACCAATTATCATATGGTTTCACCCATATGTGGAACATAAGCAATAGCACAGAGGGCGATAGGCAGAAGGGAGAGCAATCTGAAGGGGAGGAAATCAGAGAGGGAGACGAACCATGAGAGACTATGAACACTGGGAAACAAACTGAGGTTTCAGAGGAGAAGAGGGTGGGGAGAGGGGGTAACAGGATGATGGGTATTAAGGAGGGCATGTGTGATGTACAGACAGCAATTTTAAAATATGAATATGTAGGCATGGGTCACAATAAATTAATTATTATCTTATTATTAATTATTATGATTATCATATATAACATATTTATATACTATACTTAAAAATAATAATTATTTGTATATAGTATATTATAGAATACTATATAATACATTATATATACTTTATAATTAGTAGATTATATACTTCTTTATTGAGCACTATGTATGTAAAGCACACTATTCTAAGTGCTGAATAAAATAAACTGCTTTAAAGTCATTAGAAAAGTCTCAAGATGGAAAAGGAATATCAAAACAAGCAAATATAAAAAGGAGCTCAAAATAAGCAGAATTAATACCAAGAAAAGAAAGGAAAAAATGCTTAAAAATGCTATTGGTAATAATATCAAGAGATAAGAAAACATACAAGATTCATAAAAACAGGAATAACAATAAAGAAAGGCGTTGGAAAATTAAAAACATAAACAAATATATTTAATTAGCATAATTTTTGGAGGATAAGAATAACAAATTTGTCAGGAAATAGATGAAACAGAGAGATGAATTATAAAAAAGAAGAAATAAAATAACTTAGGATCTTCAGACCTCATAGAAAAGCCTAAAAAGGCAAAAAAATGAAATGCATTGTAAGAACTTTTAAAATAAAGTACAAGAGAATGTCTCAGGATTTTATGATATAAGTCTTTTGATTGAAAAAGCCTACCAAGTGTCCGGTATAATAAATTGAAAAGTATGTCACACAATTATAAAGAAATAGGAAGAGAGAGAGAAAGATCAAGGATCACATAGGAACAAATGGGAAACAGAATGGTGTTGGACTTTTCAAAAACTGACTGGAGGCTAGAAGAATGCTTTCAAAGTTTAAGAAGAAAATATTATCAACTCAGAGTCATATAGCCTGTTAAACTATCAATTAAAAGGCAGAATTAAATAAGAACATCTCCAGATATAGGAAGACTCAAAGCATTTGTTTCCACTACATTCTTTTTGGGAAACTACTGAGGAAAATACTTTAGCAAAATGATGGATTTG
This sequence comes from Nasua narica, assembly GCA_028533885.1. NCBI lineage: Eukaryota > Metazoa > Chordata > Mammalia > Carnivora > Procyonidae > Nasua > Nasua narica. Next base: position 96,321,169 of record CM052810.1, on the reverse strand, counting down.
ACCAGGGGAAAAAAGTGATTGGAAATAAGATGTACAAACATAAGAACATGGCAAGGAGTCACATGTTCCCAGATGTGTATCAGGGAAGCAGAGTCTTCAGCCCAAGTTGAAGGAAGAAGATGTATATCAATAGGAAGAAGACTTTAAAAGAAGGAAAAGGGGAAATATATTATTTCATGTTTCAGCGTTTGAGAAAAAGATTGGTAAGAGTATGATAGATTGCTGGCATCTTTGGGAAAATTAGCTATAGATATAATGAAATATAAATGAATTAAACTAAGGCAATCATTGACTCCAGGAAAGAAAGTTGAATCCAAAGGAGTGATAGTTATATAACAGTTCTTGGCTCAACAGGAAATACTTAGAAAAACACAACAATGGCAGCTAATAATTGAAACCAAAAATATGATAGAAGTATAAGAGAAAAAACTGAGGGAAGGGAAAGTGTGGAGTATGAGAGTTAAGATTAAACTATTATAACAGAAAAGCAATACATAATACCTACAATAGATAAGCTAGGAAAAATCAGTATATACATAATATTGCAAAGTATAAGATTAATGTAAAAAAAGAAACAATAACCATAAAAAAACTAAAACTGTTGAAAGTAGTTGTCTCTAGGAAGTGGGATTAATGAGGAAAAGAGAAGCCAAAGGAATGCTAAATTTAGTCAAAACTTTGGTAGACTAATGTCTTAAGTTCATGTATAACTTTGATAAGGAATAATAGCCAACTACAAGCTAAGTGTGATATATCATTTAAAAAATAAAAATTTTCTTCAAATAGTCTTGTGAGAGAGAAAGAGAGAGAGAGAAGGCAATTACACCTAATTGGATAAATGCCCAACTAGAGCCCTCAGCAATCAATCTACACCACAAAAAAAGTCCCACTTGCCTATCAGATCCTACATCCGAGTTAAATACAGAAAGAATTGTAAGTATGATTCAGCAGAGAATAATTGTTACAAAATCAAAATGTTAACAACCAGTGGATTCAAGCCCTGAATTCACCATTGATCTGTGTGATTTAGGGAAAGTTATTTAACCTTTCTATATCTCAGTTTCCTCATCTACAAAATACAGGATATATCTTATACCTCAAAGATTTAGATGATGATTCAATGTGTTAATACTGCAAACATGCTTATAAGAGCACCTGGTACATAGTAAATGCTCAATAAAGGTTAGCTACTATTATTATCAAAAGAACTCCTGAATTTTGAACCCTAACATAAATCCTCTGAAAATAGAGGTGTCACCCTTTGAACTGTCTAGGGTTTCCAGTTGACAACTCATTCTCTAATGTACCCGCTCAGGACAGTGAAATAGTAAGGGTCGAAGGAGGAGGCAAGGAGAAGTGGGGACCCTAGCCCCTCTCCTACTCCCTCTGGCCTGGCTTCCTTTCGTCCTATGAAAGCATTTTGCCCACACAAATGAGACTTGCCAAACCAACAGCTAAAGAATAAGATGCTTTAGGTTTGCATTTAGCACCATATTAGAAAGAAACATCCATGCTATTATTTAACTTGACATTTATCTTTCTGGACATTAAGTGGAAGGGGTTGGGAAATAATCTCTTGGTTGTTATTAGTGGGTGAGGTGCAACTAGTTCCCTGATTTTTTGCCATCCACAGAAACCTTTTCATATTTGTGCCTTTTATAGAAATCTGCAAAGAAAAAGAGAAAGCCCCTTCACTCCTCACCTACTCAAAACCTTTTCATTTCCAAATCAAGGGAAGCTGCCAAAATTGTATTAATTTTTAAAAAATAACTCACTGAGTAATGCTCCCCTTGGATGAATAAAGAGGGAGTCTAATTCCGAGCCCATTTTTTATCCTCCATTGTATACACACCACAATGTACTAGTTAGCTCATTAGTGCTCTCGGCAAGGGCCATCATTTTTAAATGATCAAAGTGTTTGTTTGGGGAGAAATCAGTCACATAGAGTAATGGTTCCCAAACAGTGATCCTGAGCATTTAGAGGAGAGTCCTCTGTGGTTCATTTAGGAGATATTTTAAGGGAAATGTGAAGGCTAATAAAATATAGGACCAAGTGGGAATAGTTTAAAGATAAAGGGACATAGAATGGTCATTATACTGATTTGGGGACAGGGATCTGAAATCAGTGGCAGTTCAAAAATGAGAAATAAGAAATGTAAATCATTGTATATAAAACAGATGCAAAATAATCCTAGGAATTGATGCTTTGGGTCATATGCTAAAAGGAAATTTTTATAAAAGAGACAAATTTTGTAATATAACTCTTAAAATGAAAACTATATATGACTTAACTTTAAAACAGAATGCTTTAACTTAGTAATCTTTCAAATAAAATTTATCATAAAGCAAATGGCAAATTCTTGTTCCTTATAAGTAGGGATGATTTAAATAGAGATTGCTAAGTTTTAATCATTAAATAAAGAAAATATGCTTTTGTTCATATTTCATATTCTCACGTTTCTCTGGTAATTTATGGCTTTGCCACTGATTTGATTTTCCTCATCTAGCCACAGTGAAAGACACACCCAAATCAAGCAGCAATAAAAAAGAAAAAGCTGAGTTATTTTTGAAATTTTGACCACAAGTTCTACAGAAACTTTAATGGCAAATTTCCTGAAGGAATGTAAAAAGTATTTATTAAATATCCTTTATAGGAGTTTGGTTGAAGTTTGCTAGATGTGTTGCAACGACCAAGGGATGTTAATTTGGGAGGTCCCTGTTGAAAGAAGAAAAGGAATAAGATGGGGATTGGAAGGTCCTGGTGAAGCAAATGAATTTGGAGTTGGAAAAATTTTTAAGTATATATTTCATACTTTTCTAATAAATTTGGGATAGAATACTTTTTCTTTTAGTGCTATGAAACATCACTTAAAATTTCTGCTTCATGATTTGTAAAGCCCTTATGAAATTGATAAAGGCTAAACAGATTCCCTACAATAGCAATTAATAATGGGGATTGACAGGAGTACAAGGGGGAAGAAGGCAAAACTCATCCTAACCACAAAACAAGGATATCTCTAGAGGAAGAAACTCAACTCTTTCTGGAACTCCAAACATACCTGTAGATAATGCACTGTCAGTGACAACCGCTAATTGGTAGTGATTTATAGGCATCTAGCTGTACTCTTAAGAGATATTATATAATCTTGAAGGAGAGCATATTTTGAAAAAACACTTTCCATGTAATTATGACCTGCTCCCATCCTGATCCTTGATTAAAAATCGAAGAAAGAACCAAAAGCTTAAAGCAAGGAATAATCCAAAAAAAAGTTCAAAGTATATGAACTTCAATCTGCATTTGTAGTTAAAAGCAGTGGAGCAAAGAAAGCTTCAATAAGGATAAAGTAAATTAAAAAGAGAAGAAATGTATTTTTATTTTTAAGGTAGAGACTATATACAGTTCATGCTAATAACCCCAAAGAATAGCACAGTACTTGGAATCTGGCCAGTACAGGATAGGTTTTGTTAAATTGAACATTAAAGTATAGCAATAGGATTATTTCACTTTATTTCTCAAAATGATTTCATATATATTACCCCATTTCATAAAAGCAGTAGTATTGTACAATGTGAAGGAAATTGTTACATCCATTTGAAAGATAAGGAAGGAAATCGAGCTACAGTTCAAATGAGCATTTCTGGGGTGATTTCTTCAAACAAAACATTGTGTTGCATCCTGCATAGACCAGGTGGAATTACTATTATAATAAATATGTCTCTTTTTTCACTTACGTCCAAAATGTCATGTGATCTACAAAATCAGCCTCTTGAAGAAGTATCATTGATTAATAAACTGAGATGCAAAGATATTAAGTAACTACGTATTAGCCAGCTAGTCGTCTGATCCTCTACCAATACACACGATGCTTCCTTGAGGCCACACGGAGCAGAATCTGCTGCTCTCTTTCCATTGGACTATTCCATCCCAAAATGTCAGGGTGGTGTATGGATTGGCATATGGCTCAAGAAAATAGTCCTGCTTTATTCAAGTCAAAATCATCAGAGAGAATTCCTAAGTAAGCCACACAGCTAAGTAAGTTTGACCAGTTTGCTCTCCCTTCAATGGCCACGCAACGCCGTCCGAAATTTTGAGGTCGTGTTTATACAGATAGACTTTCAGCTGATGCTAAAGGCACTTGTCCTTCAGACTTTCTCCTCACCAAAAATCTTGCCTTCTCTTTCGTGTATGCAACCCTTCACCCTGTCCAATGCTATTCTTTGCAACTCAGCTCACATGATATCCTTCAAAATAGAAGCAAGCCGAGCAACAAGCTGCATCAGCGGCCATGTCATCTTGGGTTACATGTTTCTGTCCTTTCTTCATGAAACAGTGCTGGAACACTGACCTCGCTGGCTGCAGTCAACTGCCATGGGCTACTAGTCAAAGAAAAAGCGAGAGCGCTGAAGAGCAAGGGCAGTCACAGCAGAGAAACTCCTGGTTGGCTTTCTCTTACATTCCTGTCTTTTACCCGGCCATGCCAGATTGATGATTTACAAAGACTACCTGTTTATGGGATTCCAACTATAAATTTCAATTTAAGGACAGTGTCTTTTTCTTTTAGTAAATTTCACTTCAAGGAAACAAACTTATGTCAGCATTTTATCTTCAGCTTTAAATGAAGGGTGGGGGATACAATCTAAAACAAAGAAATCTACAGACCATTTAAGAGGGTCCTATTCTCACACTCAGACTGGAACTGTGTGACCCTCTTAGTTGCTTTACGTTTATTTCCCCTTCATGTGTTCCTATTTCCTATATGATCCTTTTTAGATACTTAATATACTTTATTTTTTCAAAGATATATTTATTATCAGTACAAAGAAAAATAGTAGTTTTTGATGGTGCCCAGCGAAGTCATTTCCATCTTCTTCATTGATCATTGTTCCCTTTACACAGAGGAAACATGGCTTAAGCCAGAAAAAGAACTGAAATCTCTGTAATTCCAATAACATGTATCCCTTTAAGCTGATAATAAATAATCATAAGTTATGAATAAATAATTCATTCATTATGAAGAAATTACAATATCTGACAATATCCAACAACTCTGCTGACTTTCTCTTATCTTTGCTTATCCTAGATTCTGAAGACCAACTCTTCTAATGGCTCTGGAGCCCCTCCTCACTGGAGTAAGTATATGTTAGCCCCACTGTTTTGAGAGGATTAATATTCAGAAAGCCTCTCAAGACCCAGAGCTGGTGAGCACCCACCCTAAGTGTCTGCTCTAATGTTAACCCTAAATGTTAGGTCTAAATCCGAAAACTCTTGTGGCCCCTCCCTATGTTCTTTCCTTGCCTCCAGTATTGATTTAATCTTTAAGATGGATCCTCCAACCTTGACAGGTAGTCCTTGGTACTCTGATCCCCCCTACAAAAGAGAACGCCTTCTCTGAACCACAAACTGTTGCTGAAGGGCTGCTTCCCCTGAGGTCTTGCTCATTCTCTTTCCTGAGACTAGATTAGCATCCCTGTCACCTAGTGGAGGCTCTGCTACATATGCACAGACCTCTTAGCACAGAATAGCTTCTCGTCCCAATCCTGTGTGACCTTGTTTCTGCCACGTGTTTGTACCAACTGGTAAACATGATTGCTTTTGTCTTTGAGTTTCTTTTACTCTTAAATATTTGTCTTACCAGAAACAGTCCCTGAAAATGTATTAATTTTCAACCCTGCAGAAATTGAATTTTTCTGGTGAATGGCAGCAAGAGAGAAGAGAAGCCCCTGCAACATTTATAAAGCCATATGGAAAAATCCATTTTGAATCTGCAATAACTTGATATTCTCTTTTCTCTCTCTCTCCCTCTCTCTCTCTCTCTCTCTCACACACCCACACATACAAACACACACACACACATTCCACTTACGGAAATGTTTGTTAGAGAAAGTATTTTAAAAGTATAGATTTTCTTGTACCCAAACCAATAAGATACCTAGGAATAAACCTAACCAAAGAAGTAAAAGATCTGTACTCTGAAAACTGTAGAACATTTATAAAAGAAATTGAAGAGGGCACAAAGAAATGAAAAAATATTCCATGCTCAAAGAACAAACATTGTTAAAAATGTCTATACCACCCAAAGCAATCTACCCATTTAAAGCAAAGGCTATCAAAACACCACTACCGTTTTTCATAGAGGTAGAACAAATAATCCTAAAATTTATATAGAACCACGAGAGATCCTAAATAGCCAAAGCCAAAGCAATTATGAAAAAGCAAAGCAAAGCTGAAGGCATCACAATTCTGAGATTAAAGCTATATTACAGAGCTGTATTCATCAAGACAGTATGGTACTGGCACAAAAACAAACACATAGATTAATGGAACAGAATAGAAAAACCAGAAATGGACCTGCAACTTATAGTCAACTCATCTTTGACAAATCAGGAAAGAATTTCCAATAAAATAAGACACTCTCTTCAACAAATGTTGTTGGGAACCTAGCAACATGCAGAATGAAACTGGACCACTTTTTTATACCATACACAAAAATAAATTCAAAATTGATGAAAGACCTAAATGTGAAACAGGAAACCATCAAAATCCTAGAGAACACACGCAGTAAACTCTTTCACCTCAGCCATAGCAACTTCTTCCTAGACAAGTTGCCAGAGGCAAGGGAAACAAAAGCAAAAATGAACTATTGGGACTTCATTAGGATAAAAAGCTTCTGCACAGTGAAGGAAATAATCAACAGAACTAAAAGGCAGCTTACAGAATGAGAGAAGATACTTGGAAATGACATATCTAATAAAGGGTTAGCATCCAAAATCTATAAAGAATTTATCAAATTCAACACTCAAAAAACAAATAATCCAGTTAAGAAATGGGCAGAAGATGAATAGACATTTTTCCAAAGAAGACATCCAGATGGCTAATAGACACATGAAAAGATGCTCAACATCATTTGTCATCAGGGAAACACAAATAAAACCACAATGAGCCATCTATCACCTCACACCTGACAGAATGGCTAAAATTAACAACACAGAACACGACAGATGTTGGCAAGGATGCAGAGAAAGGGGAACTCTCTTCCACAGTTGGTGGAAACACAAACTGGTGCAGCCACTCTGGAAAACAGTATGGAGGTTCCTCAAAAAGTTAAAAATAAAACTACCCTATGACCCAGCAACTGCACTACTAGGTATTTACCCAAAGGATACAAAAATATAGATTTGAAGGGTACATGCAGCCCAATGTTTATAGAAGCATTATTAACAATAGCTAAACTATGGAAAGAGCCCAAATGTGATGAATGGATAAAGAAGAGGTGGTATATACATATGCACTAGAATATTACTCAGGCATCAAAAAGAATGAAATCTTATCATTTGCAAGGGAACAGATGGAGCTAGGGTGTATTATGCTAAGCAAAATAAGTCAGAGAAAGACAAATATCATAGGATTGAACTCATATGTAGAATTTAAGAAACAAAACACATGAACATATGGAAAGGAGGGGGATAAAGGGAAAGTGGGAAGCAAACCATAAGAGATTCTTAACTATAGAAAACAAACTGAGAGTTGATATAGGGAGGTGGGTGGGAAATGGGCTAAACTGGTGATGGGTATTAAGGAGGGCACTTATTATAATGAGCACTGGGTGTGTTATGTAAGTAATGACTCACTAAATTCTACTCCTGAAACCAATATCACACTATATGTTAACTAACTAGAATTTAAGTTAAAAATTGATTTAAAAAAGTATAGATTTTCTAAGATGTATGTCCAGATTTTCTAAGATACAGGGAGCTGGGGCCTTACAGGCAGAATAAAAGGTGGAGATCTCTACCTTCTATTTTTAAAAAAAAAATTTTTTTTATTTACTTGAGAGAGAGAAGTGGGGCAGAAGAAGAGGGAAAGAGAGAATCCTCAAGCAGACTCTTCAGTGAGTGGGGAGCCCAATATGGGGCTCTATCTCACGATCTAGAGATCATGACCTGAGGCAAACCAAGAGTCTGATGCTCAACCGACTGAGCCACTCAGACACTCCAACCTCTCTAGCTTCTTAATGCAAGCTGACATGGTGTTGTACTACTGGTTCCATAGGATGAGTTTTAAAACAGAGGCTGGGCAATAGAAGTGACTCAGCTTTTATTGTTGTTGTGGTTGTTGTTGCTAGTTTTAGCTTAAGCCTGTAAGATTTGGCACCTAGTGAATAGTAGAAGCCAGATTTTGATTCGTTCAAGATTCATACAGTTCAAGAATCTGTATTTTTTAAAAGCTCCCCAAGCGATTCTTATGATCAGCCAAATTTTGTAACCACTGCACTAGGGAATGGTGATGATTTCATTGGGTACCCTACATAATGATATGTAACCCAGCGTGGTATCAGAAGACATTTCCCCTTCCAAATAAGGGGAAGACTTAAGACCCTGCTTCTAGGATCTTGGTATCAGCCTCTGGACACTCCAATGTCATAGTCGAAATAAAAGAGTTAATAAATTGGTGGTCTCAGATTAGAAATGAAAAGCAATGCTGAGTAAGTAATACCACAGGTGGAAAACATATTTCAGAATGAAAGAACAAAAGCCCAGAGAAAGGAACTATCCTTGTTTTTGGTCCTGAATAACTGTCTGGGCTTGTCTTGCTTGTAAAAAAAGATAACAATAAAGCATATGAAGGCAATACTGAAAATATCAAGAGAGGCAACTGGTAATGTGTAATCAAAATAAAGGGATTATTCCACATACTGGTAAGATCAAACTAAAGCTAATGAATCCATTGCACACATCTAGTTGACTATAAATAAAGATAAATCTCAAATAGATTAAAAAGCAGGAAAAACTCCTGGCTGACAGCCTCATTCACACCATGGCATGTGCATCCTCATTCAAGGCCACATCAATTGCTCTGTAGCCTCAGGTTAGTTGCTGTGCTACTAAAATCCAGCAAAGGCACACAAAATAAGTGAGATCACGTATATAAAGCACTGATGTCTAGCTCATTGGATATAATCTTTGTTTCTTCTTCCCTACTCTTCAAAAGAAATCTCTCTTAGGGTAATGGAGAAATCAGAGCACCATGCCTAGTACCCAGCATCAATAGATTCATGCCCATGGGAGAAAGTGAAGATAATCATGAGAAATCCTTAAACAGTGTAGGGTACCAACTAAGAACACAACAAGAATAAACCCATTACTTAGTAATGTAAATAATATGAATTTGTGAAAATAACTATTTTTGAAATAAGAAAAATGTAGTGTGATATGAGAGGCATTACATTATATTTTTGCAAATGTCTTTAATGTCTGGCTTAATAGATGATAGCATGACTCTCACATCTGCTTCTTCATTTAATCTATTGTGATATCACATGTCCTGTAGCCTGTGGAAGACTTTGTTGTATATTCATTGTAAGAATAAGAGTGAAAAAAGCAAATAATATTAAAATTATTATGGAAATGGATTTGACTTCTGATACCGCTGAAAGGCAAGGAACCCCCAAGGATGCCTACCTAGATCACCTTTTGAGAACAATTGATGGAGAACTTTGCCTGTTGGATCTACATGCATAAAGATATGAATGCACAAATGAACATACATTAGAAAATAAAAGGTAGAAAATACAAAAGCCCCTTTCTTTTATCAAATTTTCTAGTGAATATTCTTTATGTTGTGTGTCCTAAATGCAATCCTTCTTTGATGAGAGTAGGGACAGCCATTCCTAATCCAATGAAATGATATTGGTGGGTACTGTCCAAATCATAACCTAGCCTTTTAAGTCCTTATCTGACACCCAACTTGATCAGCCATTGGTCTAAGAACAGCTTCATAACCAAAACAAAGCCAATTATTCTTTACCTGGAATTTTTCTGGCTCAAGCTGATGGAGAAGAAATTTTTCTTCTATAATAAATTACTCTAAGCATATGAATTGTCAACTTTTATCTTACCCCTTTTTTGAGAAAGATTGTGTGTTATGGGAGAAAAAAAAATCAGTACTTAGGCAGAGGTAGGACACAGAGCACTTCTAAATGTCAATTACACGGAAAATTTTATTTTCCCAGGTGTCTACAAGATCTCCTATTTCATATCTTCTTACAACAGGACACTGGCTTTCCTCTCATTAAGAATCTATATTCTATTGGGGTAACTGGGTGGCTCGGTTGGTTATGCTCTTGATTTCAGCTCAAGTCATGATCTCAAGGTCATGAGATCAAGCCCCAAGTCAGGCTTTGTGCTGGGCATGGGGTCTCCTTAAGATTTTCTCTCTCCTCCATCTGGCCCTCCCCACTTGCACTCTCTCTCTCTGTCCCTGAAAGAAAGAAAAAGAAAGAAAGAAACAAACAAACAAAGAAACAAAGAAACAATGAAAGAAAGAAAGAAAGAAAGAAAGAAAGAAAGAAAGAAAGAAAGAAAGAAAAGAATCTATATTCCCTTCTATTAAATTTAGTAAGCCTCTAACTACCTCAAAAGTGACAGTATATGATTTCCAAAACTAGTACATAAAAGGTTATACAACTTCCATCTAGTCCTCTTGAAATACTAGCTCTTCGAACCCAGTTACTATGCCATGAAGACACTGAATGAGGTCATAGAAGGCCCACGTGGAAGTAATAGAGTCCCCCACCCTTAACTCTCAGCTTCAGTTGGGCTTCTAGGAAATACAGCATTGGCTTTCCAATTCTGTGAGTAAGCCATCTTGGAAATAAATCCTCAAGGTCTGAGTGGAGCTGCCCCAGGCATTGAGATGAACATTCCCCATTGGGTCCTGCCCAAATTGAAGAGTTTTAAGTTAAATTAACATTTGATGATGGTCTTATTATTATGATGAAGCAAGCATAGATAAATATTATATGCTATGGGAGCCAATACTCTTTTTCTTTTCTAGTTAAATTAGTTCAGATTGGGTTTCTACATTTGCAACTAAAAGAGACCTGACCAGGATAAGATGAGTTTTATGTAGATTTTCCTATTTGTTAGTTAATTGTCACTATTTAATATTAAGTAAAGAGAAGACAAGAGAAAGGAGATTTCCTCTGCTATCATCTAATAATTTTAACCAGCTGCCCAAAGCCCAGACTTGTTTTGGATAGATAATGATTAATTTATTAAGAGCTTGTGTCCTGCATATGAATATCAGTTCCACCTTACTTTTGAATAATGTGAACAAATTTCCTAAATTAACAAAGCAGTAGATCTATTTTTTTTTAAGATTCTATTTATTTATTTGAGAGAGAGTATGAATGGAGGTGTGGTGTGGGGAGGAACGGAGGGAGAGAGAGAGAAGAGAGAGAAAAGCAGATTCCCTGCCTAGCAGGGAGCCGGAATGGGGCTGTATCCCAGGACCTTGAGAATACAGATGTATATTCTTATTGAGTAATTTCCTTAATTGTTTCTGAAAACTATAAGGAAAACTTTGAGGGGAAAAACATGTATTGTTGTACAGGTGAATAATAGAAAAGTTTCCTGCATCATTGCCCACTCAACATTTTCCATCAATATAAAATAGTCTTTGTGAATCCTTCAACTGTGACAAAATCATCCTGAAGTATTTTGCTTAAGGGAATGAGGTCATCTCTCTCACAAGATCAGTGGGTGATGTGGGAGAACATTTCAAGATATAGGAACCTAACTGTGTTCAAGCTTGACAGTGCAGTGATTGTCTTGAAACTTTGCAACATTAAAAAAAGGTTTTCTTTAGACAGTTATATATGTCTTATTTTTAATGTATCATAAAATATTAATTTTTAAGTTATTATATATTATAGTATTCAATTTTATTATTATTACTCAAATAGTAATCTATTCTCCTTCTTTGACTTGAATTTGGCTTTTTCTTTTTCCTTTGAAACTACATCTGGCCTTAGGTCGGGTTTTCAAGAGGATCATCATTTATAGCCCTAGAGATACTAGGGGTTTACAGTAGTTAGTCTCCCTGAAAATAATGCACTAATTTCTAAGTTTAAGGAAGAAGCCTTAAAAGAGTTGTAGTGGTTTGTGAAGATGACTTTAAAGCACATTAGCCACCCCAAGATCTGTAGTTGAAAATAGCAGTGGTGGGGATAATTTTTCTTCCCTCTGTCTATGCAGAAGCCTGCTCCCTATGCTTGGAGACATCAGCATTTCCATTTTTCAAGCATTTGTCTCCTAAGGGAAGAAACACCAATGGAAACAGATCATTATCACAAGGATCTCTGCCAACCACAGACCTTAAAAGACTATCAGGTCATTTTCCATCCCAGCCTTCTTTTCTTTCAGTCTTTCCTCCCTGAATATCTGCCAATTACTTCCGCCAATTGTTTCCTGTCCCAAAACTTAGCTTTTGATCTGTGATGTGCCTTAACTTACTACATGGTTAATACTTTTCAAATTAGTCTTCTGTGGATATTTTAATAGCATTGAGCAATGGTAATACTTGTGCTCTTCCTTATTTCTTCCATTCAGGTCAGGCTAGAGGTTTCCCAAGGGTCTCTGTTCAATGGTTTAGGAGCCCTTGAGATGCATTAACGAGCTAATGACCCATAAAAATTCAGTCTTGATGTTTTTTAACCCTCTCTGGTTTTCTTTCCATGTGTGTATAAGTCTACCACTTCAGAGTGTCCATTTTCAAATTATGCATGTGCACGTTCCCAGGGAAAATTAATAGTCTACAATATGAAGTTGATTTAAAACTTGGATATGAAAAGTCTCCATAGTGTTGTTACTTTTTTAGCAGTCAAGTGAATAATGCTAATATGTCTAATTAATACCTAAAGAGATTTTTTTCCCATTTGATCAATTACAAAAATATCGTTAATATTTTTTCAGGATACATTGTGTTTATATAGGGGATTCATTATAGAACCATTATTCTACTTTTTCCAGGAGGAGATGTGAATATGAAAGAACCATCAAGCAGTTCCTCTGTCCCTCCAGACTTGGGGGAGCCTACACTGATTAATGTGTACCAATTCTTTTAACAGATAAATCAAATAGGCACTCTAAAGTGCTTCCTACTTCCTATCATTTCAACTGAATTTATAACACTTCAGTTCCTATAGAAAGAAGATTTAAAAAATTGTTAAAAATTAGAATATTTAAAATAACCCATTGGCAAACAGTTTTTGTGTGGCCTAGAAAACAAATAGAGTGTGTAGGGATAAAATTACCTGACAAAACAAATTTCAAAAAAAAGATCATTTCTGTAAAAAAAATAATAAAGTCTCTTTAAATCATTTTGTTTGTTTCCTTTTTTAAAACAAAGCTTTGTTAGTGTTTGACAATTATGGATGGAAAAGATGTTGGAATATAGCACTTTCAAAGGTGATGATCAAAGTCTTTTCATTCAGCTTTTTGTGACTATTAAAGCTGCTCATTTGGTGGAGACAATCATTAGCGCCTTAATGTGAAACAAAAGCTTCAGGACAAGAACTTCTGGTTGAAGATCAATATGAGAGATATCGTTTCAGTTACAGCCTTAATAATTGTAACCGTAGGGAGTCTGGCAGAGTTGGTTTTATGAATTAATATAATAAGAAATCCACCAGGTACAAATAGAGAGTACAAATAAAGGAGACTTGCTGGTAGTGACTACACAGGGAATATTTGGGTGAGAGGGAATTGTCTGATAAATGCAAGTTGACTCAAAGTGGGCTCTGGGACAGTTACCACAAACACATCTTCCAAGGAGAGAATGCATATCTTGAGAGCCAAGTTGAGAAAGGAATTCAACCAAGGAGAATAAAACTGGAAAGACCCCTTGAAAAATGATTAATTTTACACATTCCATTATCTTATAATGTTCCTTGTGGGATTTTTTTTTTTCTTTAAGTGGGTAAAATCAAACATACGGTTGACATTTTCATGTGATTTGCTGCTGAGGCACAATAGTACACTTGGACAGAAGTTAAAACACCTTGGTTCAGAGACTGTTACCAATCTACCAAAGAAATAATATGCCATTAACCTTTTCTGATTAATAGAGCTTATCATTTTATCCTGGGGCAAACTGTAAATGAAAAATAAAGTTCAAAAATATATCTACTCAATTTACTCAAGATAAAATTAAAGTTTTTTTTTTAGTTTTGTGGATTATCTTTATTATCTGTGTGTAGTTTATTTCCTCATCTTTACCTTGATGTTTGCCCTTTGATTCTATCTTTGAACATTTATTTTGCATGTTGAAGCCAGTTATCATTTTCCAGACATTTTTACTTTTTCTTATTCCTTGTGATGTTGCAATGAGAGATTGCTTCTCTTGAACTAGAGTCTGATACCTTTTCCGAGAGTTAAAAGTGCAAAATAAATTTTGAGTTATTTTCTACCAAGAGCAGAAAAATAACATTTAAAGCATGTAAAGATCTCGAATATTGCTTAGATTTTATTCAAATGTATAGGGATAAACATTACTTATATATGAATGTATATTCATATATATGAATGTATATATGAATGTATATTCATATATGACTGTAAATTGCTTACATATGACACAAACAACATTACTGTTATTATTATTTAGGTCATAATACCAAAATTTAGATCCACTCACTAGTTTTGCCTAATATCTAGTTCCTATGAAATATTTCTGCCTTCAAAGAAACTGAATCTACAGGCACTTAAGTGAAATATATGTATTTACTTAATATTCTCAGGCATTACTTTTTTCTTGAAATCCATGAACATCCCTTGGTTCATACCCCCCTTTTTAGTCACGCCTTAAACTTCTTTGCAGACTTACCCAGCAGATTTGAGCCTCCTTTTATGTCTACCTTCTGTCTTAATCAGATCTTGGCTATTTCTGTAGCATGTGTTTGTTGTTGGCATCAAAATCATATCTCCAGGGAATACCTATATCTTGAACTCCAAACTCACATAATTGATTGTGCCCTTGATCCTATGACGATGATACATCACTGAAATTTCAAACTTCCCATAACCAAACCTAACTATTTGATTAATTCTAATCACTTTGTCAAATCCACATCATTCTTGGTGCTTCCCACCTTAGTGATCGACACTATCATCAATCCATTTTCTCCATCTAGAAGAAAGTTTTCTTCCACCCAGAAGCCTTTCCACTTCCTTACCACCCACATTCAGCTCAACTGCAAGGCTTTTCAGTTCTATGCTCAAAATATTCTTTAACCTGTTTTCTTCCACATACCTTTATTCAATCAATCTAGCCCAAGCAGCCATGATCTACTGGGTCAAGAATAATTTGGACTCCTTATAGTGTTCCCCCCTTTTTCCCCCTTCTTTTCCTAACTTATTCTGCACCAAGTAGAGAGATTCATCTGCTTAGAAGATTCAGTGACCTATAATTGTGCATCAAGTAATAAAATGTAAACCCCTTAACATAGAGTGCAAAACCCTGTATGATATAAGGAATGTCCCCATGCCCGCCTCACTCTTAATCTACTCTATCATTTAACTCTGATCATTTACTAGCCTTATTTCTATCTGATATTATTGTGTTTATAGCAGTGAACTTTCTTGATTAAAAATTACTTTTCCCAGTCTTCTTTGAAGCAAATGTGATATAGTTTTGAAAAATGAACTATAAGCAGAAATCACTGAATTGGCCTCCCATGAAAGCTATATAAAAGAGGGTAGGTTCAGCTTGCACAGGACTTTGGCCCTTTGCTTGTCTTTCCTGCCTGGAATCCATGCAGATGATATGCTAAAGGTAAAGAAGCCATCTGCTGGCCAGAAGAAGATCAGCAATAGGAAATAAACGACATTCTAAAGATAGTGTGGGAAAGGGAAAAGAAGTCCCTGTCTTTGATATTTTGTTGAGTACACTTTGATATTTTGTTTACACTTTGATATTTTGTTTAGCACTACAACTGTTGGGAGGTTACTACCTCTGGATTATTGTTATACACAAAAAATAAGCCTGTTTTTTATATATCCATTTACTTACTTATATGTCCACTTTTTTGTTACCTTGGGCCAAATGAAGTCTCCCTTGGCTACAAAAACTCATGTGGCTATTTCTAAACGGAATTCATTATCCAGAGGGGCTGCTGAATTCCCTTCCTGGAGTTTGGTTTGGCTTGGGAGCAGTTTGTTTGATAGTCACGGCTCTCCATCAAATTATTTTAGTCAACAAACTACTTAGTTTTGGGGGCGCCTGGGTGGCTCAGTGGGTTAATGCCTCTGCCTTCGGCTGAGGTTATGATCTCAGGGTTCTGGGATCGAGCCCCACAATGGGCTCTCTGCTCAGTGGGGAGCCTGCTTCCCCTTCTCTCTCTGCCTGCCTCTCTGCCTACTTGTGATCTCTCTCTCTCTCTGTCAAATAAATAAACAAAATCTTTAAAAAAAAAAAAAACTACTTAGTTTTGCTAGATACAGGTGGGATCATCTCCAGCTTTCCCTGTCTTATCCTCTGGTACAATGGACTCATTATATTTATGTGATTAAATTAAGTCCCAAGACTACTATTTTACTAGTGCTCCTGGTGTAACTCCCCCTCCATCTTTAGCAATATACTTGTTACTATAGTTCCCAGGACGCTGTGCCCCAATGCCCTTGCCCTACTGTCATTACTGTGGAGTTTTCTGGGAGTTTTAGTTTCTGTGTGGCTATAATATGATGAGAATGAATAAAGGGCAACAGAATTCTGTTTCAGAAAACAATGGCTGTGCCGTAGAGGAATTCTTGCCTAAATTTTGGTTGGCACACAAGCCATCTCTGCATTAGAAGACAAGCAGTTGAAGACATGAGCCTCTTTTATCCTTAATGGATACAATGGTGACTTTATTGTTCATGAAACAAACTAATGGAGTTTACTCCCCTCAATTCAGTCCCTTCATTCTTATAATTATGATATCCCTAGAATCTAATTTTTTTTTACTCTTGTGTTTTTGCCCCTTCTGTGTCTTCAGAGATGCTCTGCTCAGAAATTAGAAAAGAAAGTGTTATATGCTATTAGTCACGTAATACTTTAAGCTTTTTAAAGTTTAAATAAATTTTAGAGTATATATATATATACACATATGTATGTGTATGTACATATATGTGTGTGTGTGTATATATATATAACTTATTTTTAGCCAGATTCTGTTGAGGTTAGACATAATGTCTATAATGTCTGACTCTAAGGAGTTTTCACTTTAAGAGGCGATATACAATGAAAATACGAAAAGTTGAACGACAATAATAAAGGTTAATAAGTTTTCAAAATAAATTACAAAGAAATACACTAAAGCCGTGCATAATGGATGATTACATAATTAATCAAACGAATAATTGCTATATGAGTTCAGATGAGGGAAAGGCCAGTCAGATAAAAATACTGGGTAGGAGATTGAGTTTTAATTGGTTCTTTAAAGTTGAATAGAATTTTAGTTGGCATAAAAGAGAATATACATCTGATTCCTCCTTGTTCTCTGGGCCAGACTGAACATAACAGAATCTCAATATTAGGCCTACAACAGGGTAGGGTTTCAAGGCTTAGGATCTATCTATACAGACTGTGGCTCAGAAAGGCCAAAGGTAGCATTTTGGTATCAGGCGTCCTTGGAATCACATCTCTGTTTCATTTGTTGGTTTGAAGGTTTAATCGGATCTTCATTGGTTTTTTGTGTTTTTTTTTCTCCCCAAATATGTTTATTTTAATTTTTCAGTGTTACAAGATTGATTGTTCATGCTCCACACCCAGTGCTCCATGCAATACGTGCCCTTCTCAATACCCATCACGAGGATCTTCATTGTTAAAGCACTTAACACTGTGTCAAGTACAGAGCAGATGCTCCCAAATGGTAAACATTGGTACTGTAATGTAAGAGCAAACTAAAGGCATAACTGAGGATGGAACCTAGCAGGCATTGTTATGGAAACAGTATCAGATATCAGAGAAGATTTGTCTAAGAATCAAAAGCTTGTGGGGCGCCTGGGTGGCTCAGTGGGTTAAAGCCTCTGTCTTAGGCTCAGGTCATGATCTCAGGGTCAGGGGATCTAGCCCCACATGGGGCTCTCTGCTCAGCAGGGAGCCTGCTTCCCCCTCTCTCTCTCTGCCTGTCTCTCTGCCTGCTTGTGATTGCTCTCTGTCAAATAAATAAACAAAATCGTTAAAAAAAAAAAAGAATCAGAAGTTTAAATAAATCAATAGGTTGAGTAGGAAGAGCTCTATGTAGTTTGAATCAAAATGGTTCAGAATACAGGCGACTATTGAGAGCCTGTTTACAAAAGGTGATGATCCAAAGGCAGAGGGGCGCAGAGCAGCCTAAAGCTACAAAGCCAGACCTGCCCAAAGGACTTCATACAAATGAGAAGCTTAATTCTAACAATGATATTCTATAGGTTTTGAATAATTCCTAGGTGACTGGGTAGCATACCTATCACTTTATCTATGTTATTTCCTTTAATCTGTGTTATTCTATAGGTACCTGGCATCTTTATTAATTTAAACATATGTAAAAGAGTGCCCAAAAATAAATTAGCCCAAAGCAACATAGTAAGTAAGAGGCAGAGCCAGGATTGTCTTCAAGGTCTGCCCAGCTCTCGTGTTCATGATCCGATTCCTATTTGCTCCCACAGGGTGGCGAAGCACTTCAAAGGTAACCATTGTGTAGACTTCCTTGAGAGCATGATTCGTGCCTGGCTTACGTTACCTAAAAATAATTCTAGTCCCGGCTACAGTCAAATATCACTGGTCAAAATACTGAACATGTAAAACTCACAACTAACAAATAGGGGCATTACAACCTCTTCATGACACTTGCCACTGACTGTTCTGACTGAACCTGGAGGGGCCACTCCAGGGACAGAGGCTTGCCACATCTCCCCATGACTGAGTCTTTGATTTGTCATTGGAAATATGTGTGCCACAGGGGCACTAATTAGTGTCCATGGGAATCAACAAAAGGGAAAGTTTTCTGAAGTTTCATTTATGTAGAGAAGCACCTGAACATATGAAAGAACCATTTCTTCCTATTTCAAAACCTATTCCCACCTTGAAGAGTCAGCTTGGAATGTCATACTCCAAGGAGACATTAATTTTACAGTTATCTAAATGACAACTCAGCTTCCTTTTGTCCTTAGTGGGCAAGTAAGGAAGGCTGGAATACATAGGCTAGAGCTGTAATTGCTAATTCACATGTCAGATAGGTGACATGGCCCAGTGAAGGGATTCTAGTCCAACTGCTCTGAACTAGGGGCACTTGTCCCATCTAGATGGAACAACAGCTACTCACTTTCAGCAGTCATTGCCTGCTCATTGGGAAGCCAGCGTGGTCAAGCCAGACTTTCTGATTTTTTTTGAGAGAATATCCCATATATAAATTTTTATGTGAAAACTCGCAATGTTAAAATGTCAGCGCGATTAAAAAGAAAGAAGGTGAGAGCAATATGTGGGTCAAGGAGAACAGGTCTTTAGGTTGAATTAATCATACAAGATGCAAATCCAGAGATCTCTGGGAGCTGTTGATGTTTGTTTCAAAGATATTTTTCCTTCCTCATGTGAACCTAATCTCTCTCCATAAAGGCACACAGCTTCTGAGTTGGTAAAGCAGACGCTTCTGAAAAAGAATGCTTGGCTATAGGGCAGAATTGAGACAGAGAAATTCATTTTTCTGTGTGTTCCATTTCTTATGGGATGTTACATATCCACTGGAAAAGGAATACAAATTCTAACAAACTTTAAAAGTCTTCAAATTAAGTTTAATTAGTAGGAACGTAAAGCAAATGGTAAGTAATAAGATGACTAGCTAAATCTAAGTTGATTTAAATTTCGTATGATACTGTGGACTGTTAAATAACATCATTTCTCACTTTTAAGGTCCTGGTATGATTCTTTTTTTACAAGATTTAGAAGTGTACTGCTTCACTTAAATACAAAGTAGCTTCTCATCAAGTTTTCAGAACAATTTAACAAAACCCACAAAAGTTAAATCATAGATAACCCAGAATAAACAGAATATTTATAACTTGGTGACAAGAGAACGCCATTTCCATAGATAATCACAGTTATTTTTTAGTGTTGTATAAAAGGCAGCAAGATGTTTGTTAATTTATAATAATGTAAGAGTCTAAAATTGAAATTAAACCCAAATGAGAAAATCTGAATAAGAAAATTCATATTTAGCTATATAACAGAATGTTTTTACACTGTCAGTGAAATGTGGTAGGGACTACATTTCCAAATGTATGACTAACAATTGTCATCTTCTGAATTTCCAAATTTATAACTAACAATTGTCATCTTCTGACTTGCCTCAGTATGCTCTCACTCTTGAATAGGCCAATCAATGAAATAACTTTAACATTACAAACTGAAATGCCAAGCAGTTATTCAAGGCCAAGCAGGTAACATAAATTAATGAAGACGCATCTCCAACTACAGTCTTTCAAGTTCAAAATTTTAAAAACATCATCTCAGCCAAACAAAATAAACTGCCCTTGGGCAAAACTGGGTCAGCTGCTTGTTTGTAACCCCTGCATTGGACTCATTATCCTTACTCCAGTGTGTGCATAGTGTATACAAAGTCAATATTGTCCTTAAACGGGTCCTGGAAGCACAGGCGAAAGGAAGCTCTCAGAGTTCTAGAGAAATGTCAGTGAACTTGAAAAGCATGGATCTTCCAAGACTGGCTTCAGCTGAGCAGGAGCTGGGGAACTCAGATTTAGAAAGGACAGCCTGAGTGGAGAGAAGCTCAAATTCACAGGTAAAGGGTGCAAAACCATTCTCTTTGAGACATCCAGAACTTAATCCTGGGTTTTCTTGTCCCTTCTCATAGCAAGACCGCTATCTAGTTATGCACACGTATGAGAAATAAGGAAATGTGAAGTCTCAATAGAGCTTATTTTGTGGATGAGCAAATAATCAGAAAGATCTAAGAATCGCCTTGCCTTAGGGGGAGCTAAATCTTTAAACTGGTTAACTGATTATTTCATTTCACTACCTGGATGTTACTGTATTTTTCCCTAAGTTGTCTATTTGAAGAAATCACTCTTCAAAGGATGTTTTCCTTTCTTTCTTTCTTTCTTTCTTTCTTTCTTTCTTTCTTTCTTTCTTTCTTTCTTTTTCTTTTTCCCTGAACAAAGTAAGCCTCAAGATAATCCATATTTCAACTGAGCCTACATTCTCCAGTTTTTGTTTCATGGTCAGTGTTATCAACCTTTGTTTTAGCACAAGTACCCAGTAATGCCATGTCTGGCAATGTGTTTTAAGAGCTATAATGGAATATTCCTCTTAGGAACAGCACTAATGATGGACTGTTTATATAGCTTTGTAAATTAGATCATCCCTTCCAACCCCACAAAATTCCACAAATCATAGCTACTCGGAGGACAATGTTCAGCAAAAGCCCAAAAGCAAAGGTCACAATAAATTTTTTTGAAAGTCAAGAACTTGGTGCACATTTTGAAAGCTCTGTAAAAGTCTAAATTGGGTCTGTGTTCGATTTTCATGTCAAATGCATAAACAGTCATAGATGTCAAATAAACATGCTAACATTTTAATTTTTATTCATAAAAATTATTTTGACTCCAATAAGAAGTGTATCATTAAAGCTCATTAAGAAATGAAAGGGGGACTAAGAACAAAGGATGAATAGAAGAGATATTCTTTATTAACCAGATAAAAATACTTGCATCTTGACTTCTTGCCAAAGAAAGTACTTTCATAACATGTATATGTCAAAGGAGATAAGACACAGCAAATTGGCCAAAGTATGCAAAATAGAGGGGTGCCTGCCTGGCTCAGTTGGTTAAGCATCAGGTCATGATACCAGGGCCCTGGGATCAAGCCAGGCAGGGAGCTCCCTGCTCAGCGGGGACCCTGCTTCTCCCGGTCCCTCTGCCCTTAACCCCTGTTTGTGCTCTTTCTCTCTCTCTTTCAAATAAATGAAAATCTTAAAACACACACACACACACACACAAGTATGAAAAATAGAATGTAAAGTAGGTTAGAATCAGGTAGGAATCTCACAAATTCAAAATTTAAAAAAAGGTATCTCATTTGAGATTTACAATCCACAGGAATACATCTACCAGAAGTGACAGTAAAGGTCTCTTACATCACAGGTCCAGTTTTAAATACTGTATGCAGTATTTAAAGGTACATGATGTGGGGCACCTGGGTGGCTCAGTGAGTTAAAGCCCCTGCCTTCAGCTCGGGTCATGATCTCGGGGTCCTGGGATCAAGCCCCGCATCAGGCTCTCTGCTCGGCGGGGAGCCTGCTCTATCCTCTCTCTCTGCCTGCCTCTCTGCCTACTTGTGATCTCTTTCTCTCTGTCAAATAAATAAATAAAATCTTTAAAAAAAAAAGGGTACATGATGTAAGATATGGTATGTACCTTAAGATGTAAGGTGCATGATGTAAGGTACATGATACTAATACTAGTGTTGACGATGAGGAGGTATGGGGAAAAAGTGAGCAAGTGAGTGGGCTGAGCCCCGGCTACTCAGGATAAGGACACTACCTCACTTGAATAGATCCTCCAAGGGATGCCTGGGCAGCTCAGTCCTTAAGTGTCTTTTTTCGCTAAGATCATGATCCCAGGGTCTTGGGATGGAGCTATGCATTGATTGGACTCCCAGCTCAGTGGGAAGCCTGCTTCTCCCTTTCCCACCCACCCCTGTCTGTGTTCCCTCTCTCGCACTCTTTCTCTAACAGATAAATAAAATCTTGAAAAAAAATGTATCCTCCAAGCCTCTCTGTATCCTCAGTGTGCAAAGCAGTCTCTGACATATAGTAGGTACCAATAAATATCTATTGAATGAATAAAATAAGGGATGACTGGATGAATGAAGGAAAATTGTTCACATGCTTGCCCCCTTTCCATTTTAAAGGCAGGGTTGGGATGATGACGACTTTGTGAGCAGGATATTATTAATTCAGGGACCTTATGACAAACCATTCAAGTAACATCCCCACAATTTGTGTTATACCACATAGAGGCCACTGGGGTAAAAATGACCATTCTAATATTCCTTAAATATTGGGCTTTGGTCCCCAAATTGTGTTGTAAATGAGAATTATAAGGATATCACATTAATAATCTGTGTGAAAGTAAAAGCTAATTCATTACTGTTTTCAAGACAAGAAAGAAAATGTCTTCTTTCTTTTTCTTTTTCTTTTTTAAACTATGATATTAAAAGCAGGGAGGTTAAGGATAGCACACCAGGGATGTAAACTTCTTTCCTGCCTATTTGATCATGTGTTATTGGCATTAACACTGTCAATAATTCACAGTAAAAGAGGAAGTTGCCATGAAAGGTTACCTATTGTCAGGCTATGATCAATAGGTAAGACCACAGTGGGTCATGTATTATCAAGTATCAGCCAATTCACTTTATCCTGGATTTGAAAAACAGTACTAGTTGCACTCAGTTTGTCTAACCTGAGCTAAGCTTATTCGTTCATTATCTTTTCACTGCTGGGTATAGACTATGCCTTGAATACATTTTATTTAAGTACAGAATTTTGTTCTGGCTGTTTAATTCCTGTAATCTGACTGTGGGGCTGCAGGATTTGCCCCCACATTTTGACGATGGTGTTTATATTTGAGCAAACAAAACTGTCACTTTGTTTTCCTGTCTTCCTATATTGGGTCACTTTGTGCTACATGATATGATCTAAGACAATTCAATGCAAGGAGACACATGTCCCTTCTCATTGGAAATACTGAAACTACAGTTTCCTTTTAGCCTGTGGGAAAGAAAACAAGTCAGGTGACCGAAAGTCATGGAGGAAAGTTAGTGTCACCACTACTCCTCTTCTTCCACAGAAATAATACGAGATCATAAGGCAAGAATAGCACTGATTTCTCACGAAGGAATAGAAAGACAATAGTACTTCGTTGTTTCTGTTTTTGATTTTGTGGAAGGGCATCGACATAAAAACAAGACTACCATTCTGAACGCTTTCAAACGCATTCTCGACCTAATACCATCTTGGAATCTTGGGGGAGAGTGTTCAGTTATTGAAATAACTTCCTAAGGGATAAATAAAAATGAAACATTAGTAGCCATTTGGCTGCTTGTTTGATTTAGGAAGTAAAATCACCTGATTTATTTCCTTTTGGTTTTCTCAGTCAGACCTCTAAAATATTTTGATACTTAAACACTCGAATTTGGTTTTGTTTCATTTTATGTTTTTTTTCCTTTCATCCAAATACTGGTATATAAAATAATTCAAACATAATTGGAGTGAGAAGGTTAGCCAGTGTAATTCTTATTATCAAAGGCATTTGCATGTGGAAAATGTACCATATCATGGTACCTATAGTGGCTACCAGAAACAACATGCTGCTGCTTCTCTAGGAAGAAAAAATGTGGAATGCAATAATAATAATAATAATAAAAGGAAGAGAAAAAACAATAAAATAACTGATTTTCCTAGGTTTTTTTCCACCTGTCCCCAAAGATTCTATTCTTGTTTTTTGAGTATACGATTTCTCTTTCACTTTTGCACAATATTGAACTGGTTTGACAAATGACAACCATACATCCTATCACAACTCAAATCCCAATATCTTCCCCCAATAAACTTATTGCCAGTGCATCGGAAGTGAATGGGAATCATAAAAATCTATCACCTCAAAGGAGAAGCATATGAGATTTTATGTAAAGAAGATGCCATCATTTCTAGGAGAGAGTGCCACATCACTGTACATTTGCTAATTACTTCCAACACGCATTAATGTAAAAAATAATGCATTTTCCTTATGTGGTATTGTTTGGAGATGGTTCTGTTTATCAGTTTTTAATATGCTCTTTGAAAACTGACACGTACTTTACCCACATCACTTTAGGAACATAGGGATTCAAAGGCTGGATAAAATACTTTCATGCCTCTCAACACAAACCTGAGAGGGTAATTAAACAGATGGTAACAATAAACCAAATCTGAACACATCAGGGATAGGAGTCCCTTATTAGAAGCCTTACACAGTGAAGGGAGGGGGACAGGCAACCCTGGGGAAGTGCTTTAAGAGCCAACACCTTTATGTCTGCCCTGACTTCTGAAGTGGAAGCTAATCAACCATTTAGGGGTGGGTGCCCTACCACCCGAGAGAGGGCACTCAGGAGGTCTTCTGTCTGCTCTGAGGGGCAGGAATGCAAAGGACTCTAAAGGAATGCAATGGTCCTCAGGATCGCCTTCAAAGATGTCGGTTTTAGACACATCAAGTCATTACTGTAAATCCACCATATCTCCCTCCAACTCCTTCAAAAACACACACATACACACAGACACACGCACATCAAACTCTTCTAAGCTGGAGGACTTATGCTTGAAACACAAACCTATTTTCTTCTACACGAGGTCAAAAACGAGGTATTACAGACTTCTGTGATGACACAGGTATTCTGAATATTTTCAACCTCATTCTTAGCAACAGAATGTTCTCCTATGGAAACATATTGGAATTCTACTTATTTCTCAGATCTTCATATTGTCAGTTTGTCCTGAGTTAAATTTACAAAAGAGGGGCCTTGAAGCAGTTTGATATTTCAGCTCGTAAATGTACGCATATGGTTATTTCTCCTAGAATATAAAAATAAGTTTAAATGTATAAATATTTTATACATCTCTCTGTATATCTACATCTATATCTATAGGTATGTAGAGATGTGCATATATATATACTATATATGTATATATGTATAATAGTTGTATATGTGTGTGAGCTTAAATATATAAACATTTTATATATCTCTCTGTATATCTTCATCTACAACAATAGAGATATAGAGATGTGTCTATATACTATATATGTATATGTATAAAAGACGTACATGTGTGTGCCTGTGTCCACAGAGAGAAAGTACCCACTATATGCAAGAATAGATCTTGTTGCTGTGGAGGTTTACAATGTTATTGTGCCATCACACAGGCAAAGATTCTATTTTGCCATTACATAAGGCATTTACAACCTAGGGGATAATCAAATCAGTGTTTGTTCTTCTGTTTCTCAACCTGCTTCAGTTCTCTGCCGCAGTTGGCAAATTCTTTGGGTGCCATTTATGGGAAACATTCAGCATCAGTACAATGATTTAGCTTAACTAAACGCTCACAAGCAAAGGACAATGTTCAACATACGGTGTTTTTGATTAAGCAAGGTTATAATGATGATCTATTAAAGGGCATTTTTGAGAACCAAGGCAAATATTAAAAGGGGGAGATTATAAAGCGTAGGCAAATGTAAATCACATGACAAACATCGAGTTGCAGCTTGCACGTTACCTCTTTGTGAGCGTGGATCACCATAGAACTCTCTCTGATTGTAGTCTTGGGATTTTGATTCTTAGTAGGTATAAAAACTGTTCCCATCTTCTGATACAGTAATACCTAAAATGACACCTATCAGCTTAGGAATTTGCCAAAAAAACCTCCTAATAATATTGACTATGGTTCCAAAGTTATTTCACGAGGGAAGAGTATAATATGAATTAAGTAAGAGGTGCTGCAAATAATTTAGTGGAATAGTGTAGTTGCTGCCACATGGAGTATTAGGTAACCTTTTTTTAATTAGAATGTACACTTTTAGATTACTGATTATGAACATCAGGGGACCCAAGATTTTGATTCATCAGTAATTCTCCTTTATGTCTACACTAAGATATAAAAATGAGACCTCTGGCTCTGCCTTGGTATTTCAGAGCCTTTCCATGCTGCTACAGAAGCTGTTTTACCTGTAATCTCTAGTACTGCTCTGCCCCCTTGTGCTGCGACAGTGAACTCAACAGAGGAACCGCTTGCCTTCATCTTTGTACATGAACTACAGAAAAACCCCACTGTCACTTCTCACTTTTCTGGCAAGTTCAAGGTCAGTGTCTAGCTATTTTCAGCTCATCTCTTCTTGATCCATGCAGAGAAATGACAAGGTAACGTGATTCGGGGTCAGCTGTATTACAGGAACCGTTACATAAACGGAGAAAGTGAAAATCAATCCTAGCTGACAGTGACTTCGGGATAATCAACGCTCACTGGATGCCTCTGTCAGCTCGCCTGCATCAAACACCGTGTGACTTCTGTCAGATCTTTTTAATAAAACTATATTCTCACTTTCAGCAACCTAAGTAAATATTTCACTTGAGCTGAATTTTTTAGACTATGTCAGCCTTCTGGATTTGTAAACCGTGCCAATAATTCCTTGAAATATCTCACAGGTAATACCTATTATCCTGAGGTCTGTTACCGACCTGAGATGGAAGGTCCTACCATAAAATGTGCCCTCCTTTTTGAGTGATCTGTGAGAGCTTTCCTGCAGACTGTTGCATCTCCTGCATTAAACTCAACACCTTTCCGCAAGTCACCCTTATAGGGTGTAGTACCCCTGAGTCCATCATTTCTCATTGAAAGGTTAGGTTTCTTTCTCCTCTTTAGATGTTCATCAGTGCTCTCCTTTTATCTCGGCATTTTCTGCCAGGACATTTCCCCTAATACAGACCTGGAGGCGCAGCATTTAACAAGATGTTCCAGGTTAGTGGCATTCCGACTGACAGCACCTGATATGTCAGTTCAGGGATGGAGCGGCTTTGTCCCGCCCACCTTGTGCTCCCTTGAAACTGTGAGGCACCACAGTCCTCCATTGAAGTACAATTTACCATAATATTAGTTGTCAGTAAATTCAAAGACGGAACTCCTAAAGCTATAAAATGGATTAGAAGCAATTTAAAAAAGAATTAACAAACTAGAGTAAGAGTATACTGTCAACAAACAAATGCTCCATCATAGGACTGTAATTTGGAATTTTAATTACCCCTCTGCTTCTGTAACAAAACAATGTCTGAACTGGCAGCGATTTGAATCTCTCACAGGTCATTGAGCATTCTAGTTAATTACTCTATGAATAGCCTGTTTTTCTCCCCTCTGGAAACACGTTTCTAATGGCAGTCAAGGTCTGACAAATGTGTCATCTACATAATTAGCTAGGAAGCAACACAAAACATTAAACATGCTTTGTGCCGACAACTATCAAAACATTTCATTTGTTGTCAATTATTCATTACTTTGTAGGTTCTGAAGGGGTTGTTATTATGGAAATAAGTCCAGATGCTAACAAGGTTAGAGTTTTGGATTCAAATTAGTAATCAGAGGACTAACTTTTAAAAAAATGTATCTCATGTACATTCAGCGCCATGTTCAATCAGTAGGAGATTATAAACAAATTTAGCTATGCTCAAGTTAAAATGAAAACGACGCAGCCACGAACGAGGATTCAAGAGCCTCTGCTCATTCTTTGAAGCACAGACTCTTCACTGTCATTGTAAACTTTCTGAACCTTTGGCAAGTCCAGTGTGTGCTTGGTAAACAAGAGTTAAACACCTCACTGCCATGAACTGACATGGGAGAGCAAAGACAAGGCAAGAAATCTCGATTCCCCACCCCCCACGAGCGCCTCTTATGTAAAAGTCAAAATTCTAGCGAATAAACTTTCGAGTCTGCCATCAGCACGCTGGTTACCTTAGGTAACCCTTGGGTTTCATGAGTATTTTTTTCTATTTCTGAAATCCGGTTTCTTTTATTACTGCTTTAATATTGTATATAAAGCCAAGTATTGTCTTGAAAGCAGCCTCCTAATGTATATAGAGGATATAAAAAGATTTCTCAACAAAATTGACCTCTCAGTGGCAAAGAAAATTGCAGTGGAAGACACATTATTGTGTAGTCATATCTGAGGCTTGGATCTATGGAGAGTCTCACTCCACTGTCCTCTAGCTTTCCCTTATAAACCAAAATGGCTTACAAATGTCATCCACAATAGTCCAATAAAGATTAGGAACAAAACACTGTCCTTACATTGATGAGATAAGAAAGATTTAACTGCAGAATGCAGTGTACAAGAACAGTTCATAAGGCTTGTTCTCGAATGAGAAAAATAGAATTCAAATTATATTTGTGTGTGGCTAGAATTTAATTGAGATGATCAGTTTATTTTCTACATAATGTTTGATCAGATGCCTGTAGTACAGAGCTAGATAAAAAGAAAAGAAAAAAAAAACCCATTCTATCAGGAGAAATCAAGAAGACCCGTTATCTACGGAGTGTGCAAAATATGTCAGGAAATAATTCTACCCTGAGCACTGAGAATGCTCAGTTAATAAAAAAAGATCAGCCACTCGCTAAGAGAAAATAATTGTCTGTATCTATATTTTTCAAAGCAAAAAGGCAGCCACATCTTACACTAAATAGGACACATTAAAATAAGCTTTAATAATCTTTATGCAGAAGGAAACTAATCCATTTTCAGATCATACGATCCACAGCAATAAAAGGAAATCATCAAACTAAAAACAATTTTAGAAATGGCTGCAGACTCTCATTTAATTAACATGCAACAGATCATATATTTATGAGGAAGTCAAAATATTTAGGAAGCCTATAATCCTGTAAGCCTTAATGTGGTATAAAAACAACAAATAAATGCAAAGTGTTACTGTTATACATGCCTGCCTGATCAATGGTTTTCACATATTGATCTATAAATGGAGTTGACAGTCTGTGTTGGCTGCACATTTTCCAAGCAGCGCTATTTTTGCAGAAAACCAATACGGGCAATTACCTTTGTTTGAGATGCCAAGTCTTATCAATTCAATGTGATTTAGTGTCATTTTAATTAAATATCAGGATCCACTTCAGGACAATTTATACAAACAAAGCCTCAAACCTAACTATAAGCTTGATTTGAAGTAAACATGGACAAGTCCTACAGTCTCATAATATTTCTCAAAAACTCTGCTAAACAGAAGGCTTATATTTTTAGTAGCAATTTTTATGTCTGCCTTTTTGGCTAGCCACAACTTTGGCAAGTATCCTATAATCACAGAAGTAAGAAACAAAAGAAAATTGTTTCCTCTTTTTCTTTATAATATATTAAAGAAGAAAAATGAACACGCACAGTCTGTTAATGGAAGCAGAAGGAGTCGTGTACGTTAGCATTTAGGAATGGCTCAACCCAAGTCCTTATCCCAGCGGTAATAAAAAGATATTTCCCTGTCCACGAGGGCCATGAATAAAGTATTGCACTTCTGTGGAGTTTACAAGATGGAAATGGTGAATATTCATACATGTGGCTGCTTAAGACACCAGCATTAAATGCCGAAACTGCTCCTGTCTGCAAATCCTATGTCTGCAATTTTCCTGATTCGGGCTATTTAAACTCTTCATTAATATCTATTCTAAACTGTCTAGTAGGCTGGAGCTTCCCTCTTATAAATAACATCAAAGCCACATTAAACCTTTTGCAGTAGCTATTTGCTGGATTGCACATTAGCCTTTCAGCCCTTAAAGAGGCACACTTCACTTGCCCCCCATTTACGCTCACTAAGCCGTCTGCTTCTGTGTTTCGCACATTCGGGCAAATCAGCAGTCCACCTTTAAGAGGTCTCACTCTGGTGCTCAGGATGAGACAACAAATCACTGAGACCAAAGAGCGTTCCTTCCCCACCAAGCCGAGGTCTCCAGATCTCTCTTAAGGAGAGGCAATTTTCTGCTAACCACTTCCTCCCGTGCCCAAACTTCCCACCTCTCCAACATTGGCCAGGTAGCAAAGTGGCCTTATTAACTACATAAAAATGATCATTTGGTGTTTAAAAAAAAAAAAACGACGCACACCGCCAAGGAAGTACCAATGGAGAATTAATACCTGTTTTACTGAAATGCTTCCGTGCAGCCCTTGGGTAACGAAAACTTTAAGGTAGTAAGTAAATTCACCTGTGTTTGCATGGCACAGGGTCAAATAAAGGTTTCCACTGGCATTCCAGACTGCTCCTCTGTTTAGGATACCAAGAATATAGGCTCTTCTGACATATCCAGGAGAGTTTTATATGCTGTTCCGAGTTCACAGTTCTGTTAGACATATTTTTAATTGAACGCAATAATAAGGAGGATCTTATGCATTAATGACAAAATTATACAATTGATGAGACCTGAGCACTTTTTATCATTTTCTGTAATAAATTAAATTGTTGAGAATATAACATCAGATTCTTACGTTATATACTCCAATAAGTCCACATTAGATTTGCATAACAGTTATGCCAGGGGACACGTCGTATATATGTGCCATGTATATTAAATATAATGCAAAACAGATATATATATGTATATGTATATGTCTCGAAGTAGTCCCAATTTTTTTCTGCACAGATTAAATGTGTCTCTGTTACAACAAACCATGCCGCGTGTGACACATGCACACATTTTTAGAATACACCTCCTCCCGCCTCTCCTAAGTTCAAGATCTCCCCCCTTGACCTCACCCCAACCTCCAACTTCTGAAAAATCAAGTTCTTAGTTTAGCTTGAGCAGATATCTTTAACAGGCTTGTTTGAATAAATATGCCAAAATACTTTACATTCTGTCAGTATCTAGTCAGAAAATTGTGCATGGAAAAAAGAGATGAAAAGAACCGAGACAGAAAGAAAATTAGTGCCGTGGCAGGCTTTCAGTACAGTGTCTCTGAGCCAAGTTTTCTCGGTGAAATGACATATCCTCACTAAAATACCCCTTTTATATAATTATGCACTGAGCACACATAACCAAAAGTAACTTTTATTTTTGTTCCTTATCGAGGAATACATATTGCCCAGGCTAAGAATGCGGAAACAAAAGCTGGGATAATTATAGCTAATTTAACTTTGGAAAACTCTTCTCCAGCAGTCCAGCATATAACCCCCCAAACTAAAGTTATGTAACAAGGTAATATCAACAATGAGAAACTGCATGATAAAATCCTGCCCAAAAGTGAAAAATGCTAATTTTGTCTCATTTAGCAGCTGGATACAGAAATGCTCATTAGTTTTAAGAGGGTTAATCCTTTTAACTTTTGCATATTGATATGCCAATTATGCCTAATTGTACAAGAGGCATCAGTCAAGGTAATAGTGCATAAACACATGAAAGTTATTAAGTACATCCCAACATGTAATAAAGTAGGTGTTAATTGGTAGCTGAGTTCTGCGGGCTATTGAGGTGGATAATTCATTGAGAGATGGATCACTTGTAATTTCTCTCCATAATTCCTTTTGCAGTCTCACGCTGTGATGTTTTCATGCTTGTCAAAAACAACTGCGGCATAGTGCCTTTTGTTAAACACAGCCAATAAAATATGTTAGGCATCATTAAATATACTTAACTTTTAAACTTTTTCAAAGGTACAGTTCTTACTGATAATACTTTATAGAGAGGCCAATAATTTACTCTAACCACTGTCTCAAGTTCGTAGTTGAGGAACATTTCTGCTGGTTTAAAAGCAGAATCGGGCAGGCAGTGCTGTGCCTCCCAGCAGACAACACTTCCAAATGAGAGAGTAAAGAAAGAAAAACACATCTCTCTCGGTACCTTATCTCAGGATGGAGCTCCCACCCTTGACATAAAATCACTGGCTTCCTCGTGCTAAATTTGCCTGTAATACCTGAAGAAAGCAAGCTTAAAACCATGTACTTCTCAAGCTCTTGAGACGGTGGTGGATTAATTTCGCACTTGAAATTCAAGGGAAAACAGAGAATAAACATAATCGGTAACATGCTACTCAGCAAGTTTACCTCATTTAATAACTCAGTTAGGGAGCTGAATATTTCATAGGCCCCTACGATATTAACAGAACACTCAATTAATAGCTCACATGTTTCTGCAGAGTGACTGGGACTCACAGCCTGTCCCCAGCTAACCGATTTCCCGCTCTCGCTCTCACTGCGAGAAACAAAATAGATCTGGGGTCCAAAAGAGTGGCTAACATTGCATAAATAATTTTGTAACATCCTATGGCCTCAGCTGCAAGTTACCACCATTATGGAAGAAAATTAACCAGAGGAGACTCATCGTAATCAGTGTGTTTAGTGGCTCAGGATGCGTGCAGGGGCAGGGACACAATTGGCAGTAGAGTTCATCTCTAACTATTTTATTTCAAATCTTCCTAATGACACATTATCGAGACAAAATGGCTTCCTCTCCAAACCTTCCATCGCCACACCATTTAAGCTCATTCCAAATCAAATCATAATTCTGATATTATATATTGTTGGGAGATTTTAAGAAAGAGATTTTCACATTTTTTTAAAGATTTTTTTCCCCCTTCAGTTCATTCTTAGCTAATTTTAGCCTCTGGCTTTTCAAAGTGATGTACTGTATTTGGAAGTACAAACGCCACATGCTAGCATAACCTCGTTATTTTTATAACACTGAAGCATGGTAGTGGAGGCCCTTAAAATGAGTCAAAGGTGCTCTTCAGTCTAGCTCCAAATGCACTTTATCACTCTGGATTAAGCCCAGCTCCTCTCTCGCAACTGGGGATATTATTATGACCATAAGTAGGCAAGATAAAATGTATTACAAAAACAGTTTTCTCATGCATATTAGGAAAACAAATTAAACAAAACTAATTAGTTTTTTTTTTTTTTTACTTTTTTAAACAAAATTCTGTATCACGAAACATGGGGGTTTGGGGGTATTTGACTTACGGGTTCAATGACCTTCCCAACATCGGTGAGGATCATGGATTTACTTTGGCTCAGCCTGTCGTGGTGGCTGTTGGCATTTTTGATTCTCATTTGCACAGCTCCAGT
This sequence comes from Nasua narica, assembly GCA_028533885.1. Classification (NCBI taxonomy): domain Eukaryota; kingdom Metazoa; phylum Chordata; class Mammalia; order Carnivora; family Procyonidae; genus Nasua; species Nasua narica. The sequence continues at coordinate 96,287,724 of CM052810.1, read as the reverse complement.
GCCTTGACGGGTGGAATTCAGTGTTTCCACAGAGGTATCAGAATTCGTAGATTTCTGCATATTATAGCGTTATCCTGGTAAAATAGAAAAGCACTGTGTTATTCTAAATATATTTTCTCCAAGAAAAACTGGGTGGGATGCAGGTTCCTCTTCATCACTAAGGTATAAAAATGAAACAAATAACCTCCACCTCTCTGAATAGTGCAGAAGGTAATTACTTTGTAGTTGGTTTTATCAACCAGAGCCTCTGTATGTGGACAGTGCTATACCTGCCAGAGGACTTCCGAGTTCATAGCCATGCTTGTGTTGTTCCTAATTCCATTAAGGAATTCCTAATGGCAACATGATATTCATCCTTATGTAGAAATGCCAACTAAGCATCTTTAGGGTACATGCTATTTGCATTCACACCGTCACTGACCTTTTACCCACCCCATCTTACCCCACCTCTGCTACCCCCCACAGCCTACATTGATAAGGTCATTAAGTGAGTAGAATTGGCATTAGGGCAAACTAAGCTGGTCCCATTGACTATGAAATGTGTTGGCTTGGCCTTCTTTGCGTGGTGTTCAGTCCTGGCCCTGACCCCCACTCACAATACCCAGGAAGGGAAATTAAAGGTCCTTTGTCCGCTGCCATCTGCCAACTGAACTAGATTCAGTAGTTTTGTTAGATGAAATTTTGGTGAAGAATATGAAAAAAGAGAAAATCAAAACCATTTATTTATTGATGTTCCTTTTAATGGAAGAAGTCTGATTTAGGCAGGAAAATACAGGGCGGGCACATGCTAAAGGAGCAGCAGTGAGGAAACAATAATTCGGAAAAGCAAATGAAGAGAACTAAACTGGGGCGGCATCCACGGAGGGACTGGGAGGGCTTTAGTTGCTTCCCCCAATACACAATCCTTTTTAACGGCCCCTCTCCACAAGCCCCTCCAAGGAGCATATCATCTCATTTAAAAAAGAACATGTGCAATGCAAGCGCATCTTCTAAGCTTCTAAGAACAGACCCCCTTCCGGCCTGATTGTTGTCTCCCTGTCTCACCTATAGACATTACAGAGCGGCCTGGGCACATGTGTCTATACTAGAAAAAATTGTCATCAATTACAGAAGCCAAGATAATCCAAACGAAGAATTGTATTTTAGGGAGCTAACTGTATTGGTACCTCTATAGCTGTTGGACAGACAATGGGGTTAGCTGGCATCACGGTAATGTTCGAGCTAAGTGAAGCTAAGATGGTTAGAAAAAAATGGAAACATTTTAAAAGGAGACAAAGTATTACTTCATAACTGATACCAGTAAGGCAATGGAGTGATAACTTAGCAAAGAAGTTAGTATTTGTTGAGCATTTACTGTGTGCCAGGCAATAGTGTCAGTGATTTAACTCTTGCAAAACTCCCAAGAGATAGACATTAAACTCATACCTTTCTAGAAGAGAAAAATAAAATTCAGAGAGACTAATAATTTTCCCAAGAATAATGGACAGAAAAAGTTGAGGACCTGTATTTTGTTCCAAAAAAAGACCCATACTGGTAAACAGATGTATTCTAGTTAATCTACACTATGAAATATTCCTCAGCAATAAAAAGAATGGACTACTGATGGATGCAACCACATGGATGAATTGCAAATTGCTGAATGAAAGAGGCCAGGCCGAAAGAAAGTACCTATGGAGTACTTATGATTTCATTTATATCATATTCTAGAAAATGTAAGCCAATATTTAATTATAGAAAGCTGATTGGTGATTGCCTAAAGATGGCATGAAGGGAAAAATGGATTTTGGTGAATACAAGGAAACCTTTGGAGGTGATGGCTATGTTTGTTAGTTTGACTGTGGTAATGGTTTAACAATTGTATGCATGTATTAAAAATGATCAATTTGTATGTTAAGCTATTGTACTTCAGTTATACTTCATAAAGACATTTACAGGAGAGTCGTTTTAAAAATTCCTTAACTAAATTAAACTGACTGAAGTTTCTTAATTCTTTATTTTGTTCATACTTCCATTTTTATGCTTCTACATGAGTGATATAAAAACTCATGTCGTTGAGAATAAAAGAGCTATTTCAATAAGACTTGAAATAAAAATTTGAAGTAACAAAAAAAAGAAAATCTCATCTCCACTATTCCATAGGAATATAATAACAGCTGCTTTGATGAGAAGGATTTTAAAATGTATCAAATCTGGCTGCTAATATAGACATAGGGAATCTTACCTCTACTTCTAACTTGAATAAGATGTAGAGTATTATATAGATAACTGCTAAAAAAAAAAAAAGTAAACGCATTTTCCATATACTCCAGAATAGAATAATAAACTTTTGGTTTTATTCTCTGCATTATTTATTATCGAAGCTATTAATTTTCATAGCCAATCAGAAAGCATTTCACAATAACAAAGCAAGTCTATGAATCTTTGATATTTATGAGGATGCTACATTTAAAATCATAAGTTTTCCAGAATAAATTATACTAAAACTTGTTTGCAACCACAAAATACCCTGAATAGCCAAACCAATCTTGAGAAAGAAAAACAAAGCTAGAGGTATTACAATTCCAAATTTCAAAATGTACTACAAAGCTGTAGTAATCAAAACAGTATGATACTGGGAAAAAAATGGACACATAGATCAGTAGAACAGGGTAGAAAGCCCAGAAATAAGCCCATGATAATACGGTCAACTAATCTATGACAAAGGAGGCAAGAATATATAATGGGGAAAGGGCGGTTTCTTCAATAAAAGGTGCTGGGAAAACTGGATAGCTCCATGCAAAAGAATAAAACTGGCCCACTTTCTAAACACCATACACAAAAATAAACTGAAAATGGATTAAAGACATAAATGTGAGACCTGAAGCCATAAAAGTCCTAGAGTAGTACCCAAGCAGTAATTTCTCTGACACTGACTGTAGCAATGTTTTTCTAGATATGTCTCTTCAGGCAAGGGAAACAAAAGCAAAAATAAACTATTGGGATTGCATCAAAATAAAAAGCTTCTACATAGCAAAAGAAACCATCAACAAAACTAGAAGGCAACCTATTGAATGGGTGAATAATATCTGCCAGTGACATACTTGATAAAGGGTTAGTATCTGAAATGCATAAAGATCATGTAAAACTTAACACCAAAAAAACCCCAAACAATCCAATTAAAAAATGGACTCAGGACCTGAATGAATATTTCTCCAAAAAAGACATAAAGATGGCCAACAGACACATGAAAAGAAGCTCAACAACACTAATCATCAGGGAAATGAAAATCCAAACCACAATGAGATATAACCTCATACCTGTCAGAATGGCTAAAGTCAAAAACACAAGAAGTAGTAAGTGTTGGTGAGTATAAAGATAAAAATGGAACCCTCATACACTTGTTGGTGGGAATGTACACTGGTGCAGTCACTGTAAAAACAGTATGGGATTTCCTCAAAAAATTAAAAACAGAAACACTCTATGATCCAATAATTACTACATGGAATTTACCCAAAGAAAGCAAAAACACTAAATCAAAAAGATATATGCACCCTTATGTTTATTGCAGCATTATTTATAATAGTCAAGATAGGGAAGCAACTTAAGTGTCCATTGATAGATGAATAGATAAGGAAAATGTGGTATATATATGCAATGGAATATTATGCAGTCAAAAAGGCTGAGATCATTACATTTGCAACAACATGGATGGACCTAGAAGGTATTATGCTAAGTGGAGTAAGTCAGATTGCAAAAGACAAATGCCATATGTTTTTACTCTAATGGAGTCTTAAAAAACACAAGCAAATGGATAAACAACAACAAAAAGCAAAATCAGACCCATAAATACAGAGACAAATTACGGTTAACAGAGGGAATGAGGGTGGGGAGATGGGTAAAATGGGTGAAGGGGAGTAGAAGGTACAGGCTTCCAGTTATAGAATGAATAAATCATGGAATAAAAGGCACAGGAAAATGAATATACCCAATAATATTGTAATAGAGTTGTTTGGTGATGGATGGTAGGTATACTTGTGGTGATCACAGTATCATGTACGATCTTGTCAAATCACTATGTTGTACACCTGAAAGTAACATAACATTTTGTGTCAACTATACTCAGATTTTTAAAAAGTTAAAAATTAAAGCATGAGAGCATGAGATTTTTCAGGGTATATGTTAGTGAATGAAGTTAGGATAAATGAAGGAATGAAAATTGAGGGATTGTCATTGTAATAGTGGCCTTGGATTCATAGTAATTAGACTGGTTGTCTAAAAAGGTATCATGATGACTTCTAGTGACAGCAATGTCCGTACTGATCACCTTCGTGGTCTTGTACAAGTCTACAGAACTCTGTTTCATCATTGGGAAAAAAAATTGTCAGTGAGGGGATCAGCTAAGAGGATTGCTATGATCTGTAGGATCTTTTTACTTTACTGATGCACTCAAAGTCTGGGAGCTCAAGAAGTATTAGTGCAGATTTACGAAGCTCAACAATTTTAGGCAGATAACCAACAAGGTAAATGCTTTGGTATCACTTGATGCCTCAGGGATTTGAGTAGGGGTTGAGGGAATCTATGATTCAACATATAAGTCTTTTAGAAAAATCTGGGTTCTCTTCTGAGTGTATGTAAGCCTTGATCTTTCAAACTCAAAAGATGGTGTGTTTGTATTGTTGGTAGTGGAAATCGCTTCGGCTAAAGCCACTATCTTCTGACCAAAAGCATGAAGCCACCGTATTTACATAACCTGGCCACGTGCCATTTATAGAACATGTTGCTTCCTCAGAGTCTGCACAAATTTCAAAGTCAAATCAACATTTGCATTCTCGTAATGATTTCACAATCAACTCATTATTTACTTAGAGATGAGTTACTGTCAAAAGGCTGGATTACTTAAAAGACCTCTCATCTGGCTTCCCCACCTATTTTCCTGGGGACGGGCTGCAGAAAAAACTTTCAGAAACTTCCTTCTACAGACATTTTTGTTAGGCTTACTTCTCCCCTACTGTAATATTAAGGTGATTTCTCTCTCTCCACACTTTCTCTCCTCTCACCATGAATACCTTTCCCGTCTAACCCCATCTTCACATTTTGTTGATACCTCAGGCACTCTAGTTTTTCTCTTTATTCAGTCTTCTTTGTATTTCGTGTTCTACAATGGCATTCACTCAATGCTATTTCATAATTGTTTTTGTATTCCCTAATATTTGATAGTTTCTAACTTTGCAGAGCACTCTACTCTGAGAAGAACAGAGTATGACACAAAATCTCTGAGAATAGAGTATGACACAAAACCTCCTCTTAAAAATTTCCATCAGCAGAAAATAAATGATCCATTCAACATTTATGGAGAGACTCCTAAGTGGCATGCACTATATCAGAGGTTAGAGATTCTCTTTTTTTATTTCTTTTTTTTTTTAATATCTGTTTGGTGAGGGTGATAGAAAAACAAATCAATAATTAAATGTGGATAGAGTTGTGCCCAGGTGGGGAGAGGAGCAATGGCATCAAACTCCGGTGGAACCAGGAGGTGGAGAGAGAGAAAGTCTGCAAAGGAAGATCAGTTGGTGCCGGTGCTAAGTCAGGACAGGCATTTCAGACATTTCAGACAAAGGGCTCAGCAATGCAGAAAGTATGCAAAGAACTGAGATTACAACGTGGAAACTGAAACGTGCCATGAAGTTTGAAAATCATAGTACCAAGAAAGCTCAAGGAAAAGAGAAATGATGGCTTTCATGAGGAAAACAGCATTTAACCTCAGCATGGGTGAGTCTGTCATCTTGCTAGCCTCTTGTGGGGCTGGAGGACTGACTGAGAGCCCTTCCTTCTAACTCAGCCAGGGCTGTAAGGGGCTGGTATTCTAGATGCTCTGAAGGAGCGATGAAGGAAGAGAGGTTTCCCTGGTATAATACACAAATGCATTGTATAGATGAAATGAGTGCAAGACAGGTTTGCAGGACCTACGGGTGCCCCCCACCCCCAAGGACCCAGGGATGTGCAAGAGGAAAGAGAGAAGACAGAGGAGGAAGGAAACCTAAGGGGCTGAAATGACAGCTGTACTAATGGCTGTGGAACTTTTATCTGTTGCACTTGAGGGTTCAGAGATGATTTCTTTCCATCTGTCCTGTTAAGAGCCTCATAAGAAGTGGAGAAGGCTATTCGAGGCCAAATTTTTCAAGTTGCATTTGGATTCCACTTATAGCTCTTTCTCTTCACCCTCTTTCAGTTTCTCCTTTTCTCCTTGCCTGCATCCTACTACTCTGTTGTTCTTCTACCAGACAGCCTATGATCCTTTCTATTTTTGGCTGCCAAAGCCTTCCACTGCAGCACCTGCTTAGGTCCCATCTCATCCAAAGAGTCAGCATTTCTGAAATTCCACCATCCGTTCTTCCTCACCTATCTCCTTTAAACATCCATCCTCTCAGTGAATCACAAAGATGTAGACGGGAGGGAAATACTGAAATAATTCATAAGAGCATCAATGATCGGTCAGACTTCCCCTTACCTCTCAGGGAAGCATTTACCTGCATCTCAGAATCTCTGGAAACCTCTCTGACTACGTGGGAGAAATTTCTTGCAGCAGAAGAGCCACGGCCAGTCTACTCCATGTCTGATCTTAAGTGAATTCAGGGGGAGGCAGCATTTGTGACCAGGGACAGGACACCGGTGCTACATTCTAGTAAAAGGTGCCTCCTGGAGTTGTGTGATGTGAGGGCCCTGCCATGGTGGTCTCATTTCTGAGAGTTTATGGAAGAAGGTCCTGCGGGAACAAACTCCATTATAAAGCCTGCCCAACCTGGAGGCAAACCCTCACACCCTGGGGTCCAGGATGACTTGGCTCCCGGCACCAGAGAGTGGATGTCCTTGCAGGAACATACGTATCACTTTCACGATGCGCTGGTCAGAAAGGCAGTGAAGCCCTGCAATTTGTGAGTCTTTCTGTGTTATTATTCCAGGAACATTCACAGGCCTTTGAAATCATTCTGTTGTCCCACCCCTGTTTCCTTCCCTCACTGACCCTCAACTTTCTCTATTTCATAGAGCAGATTGTAAAATCAATGATATTTGTCTCTGCTTACTTATATCCCACTTAGTGACATCAAACATTTTGTTAACTACAAGTTATATTAAGTTTCATGTGCTCTGGATGCTTATTCAGTATTCCCCTTGTTCTTCCTATAACATATCATCTACTCATTATGATTATCATAATCATCATTATTATCAGAATTTATTAGAGAAAACAGTGTTGCCTGATGCATTTACATTCTTGCAGGAGGCACAGAAAGCCGTGGTGAATGACTAATGAAAATATTGAAGAATTAGTTCATTTTGCATGTGTCCAAAATATCCATTGATTTCACAAAACTCTCCAAATAAATATCCCTGAGTGAGAAATCGAAATGTAAATCACTTAAGACTGGCTTCACTATTTCTCTAGACTTCCTGATTTTATCTGTACCAAACGAAGAGCGAGAGGAGCTTGTGATATTGCACTAGTTCCACTTTCAATGCTGCTTTAAAAACAGGAAACTGTGATGAGAATGCAGTTTGCAAGAGCCACACAAATGGGCTCTGCTCAACAGACGAGGTTCAGTGGTATTCTGGGCCTGATTCTCCCACTCCCGCTGCCGATACCCAGAAAGGAGCGGATGTGATAATTCGTCTAATCATAAATTTCATAGCTGCTCTGTCAATTAGTTGTTGCACTCTGTTAATTACACTAAGGCTCAGCAGCTTGCCCTTTTGAGTTAGAAAGTGTATTTTTGACATCTCTTTCCCATCAGTAGCATTAAAAATAAAAATGCATGAAGAATTATTTGGGCAAAGAGAAACCGAGTAGGCACGAGGATACCCTCTCCATGCTGCCGAGCAAAGCCAAGTGAAGCTCAGCTATACTGAGCGTCCTCCCCACAGCGCCACAGCCTGGTCAAGGTAGTTCCCGCAGAACCCACGGCCCACGTCTCCAAAAGTTCTTGCTTTAGTCACAGACCCCCCAGTCAACTGGAAATCATGTATGGAAATATAAGGTAGCAAGAATTCCAAAGGAAGTCTGACAGAGATCAGGGAGGTCATGTGATCCTAGTAGAGCCATATTCGGTATACATCATGTACATCTTTCAATTTTAGTGTCTATAAATCTTCCTGTGTTTCCTCAAAAAACAATAGAGACTTAACAAATGTTTATTGAAAATATAAATGGAAAACAAATATAGGAACTCGCTAATGCCCGTGTTCATACCATATCAAAACCAACTGGAAAATGTCTTTGATCAAGTTCCTTTCTTATTAAAAAAATACGTATAACTCACTCTGGCCAATGTTTCTAAGGTCCAATGAACTCTGGTTATTGCATGATAAATTGGGGCAGAAAAAAAAAATGCTTTACATGCCCTCTGAGGCCCATCCTTGGAGAATAATATGAATTTTTAAAAATATGAAGAGTACCTTATTTTCATTCCAAAATAAACCTTTTTTTCTTTCTTATAAATTAAATGAGTATGTTTAATGACCATCTTAGAATTTAGCAGTTATTCATCCTTACAATAGAGAGTCTTCCTTGACTTTCAAATTCCTTTAGGTGCCTCATATTATTTCTCCAAGTAGAAGGATTCTCTTGCCTGACATGGATCACCACTGAAGACGTTGTGAGCACTGTCACAGAGGCAAGCACTGAGTGTGCCCTCAGAGAATTCCCATTCCATGGGTGTTAGGCTCAATTTTCACCATGTGGCAAGTGAGCTGTCTGGTCACCCCAACCACCAAGAGCTATGGTCCCCTGAACACACAGGAGCCTTCTGTGGCTGTATGACTCCATTCCTTTCCCAGAATGTGTGGGAAGAGCTATTTCTCCAGGTCTGCTAAGGAGCTCCAGGAAACTCCACAGACAAATATTACTCCTGTAAGAAATTCATTTCTATCCCCTGGAAAGATCTTATGTTGATCTGTGGTAGAGCACGGTCTGTTTGTTCCCCTGTGGAAATGACTTGTGGCCGTGGTAGCTCCAGTAATGTGTGGCACAACCTTCGCGCTACACTTTCCTGACAGGTCAGTAATTAACTTGCATCGCAATTGTTTGTCGTCTCCACCACAGCAGCCATTTACTAAAATAACATTTTAATTTCAGTTTCCTTCCAGTTCACTTTCCTTTTCTTTTTTCCCTGTGGCTTCTACATCTCTATTAAGTCTAATTTCCCCAGACCACTTCCATAAGCGGAGAGAGTGCAATAAAACTCAGTTTCAAAAATGTCAAATATAATGAGAAAAGAACATCATAGTAAAGGAATTTGACCATAGCCACCCCATTGGGTAACATTGTCTTTGGGCAGGTGTTATATATAGGGAGTGTGGTAATAAGCCTTTGCATTTATTTAACTTAATCAGGGAATCCGGGTGATATTCTGCATTTACTGACAAAGTCTGGCAAGTCAGCTGCATGGATAAACTGTAATACGGTTATTGTCATTACCCGTGGGCATTCTAAATGGTGAGAATGACAAGTAAAATACATTTTTTAAGTCTACTAAGTCCCAGGCAAAATTGTGTGACAGGCAACCTTGGTCTTTTTTTAGATCATGGTATCTTGTTGCCATCTCTCATCCCCTAGGCACCTTAGCCTTTTAGTCTCCATCTTATTGGGAGCAAAGCAACCGATTTACATTTCAAGTATTTATTGAGACTTTACCTGAAAAATAGACTTATTAGGTCCTGCAGTTTCTACAAAAATTATTGAAAACCCCGGGGGCAGACATAAGCACACTTGCCTACCGTGGATTCTAGTTAAGAGTGCAATGGAGGATGAGACTGAGGACAATCTTAAGGTGAAGGTGACATTTGACCTTGACATTGTATAAAAGATCCAAAAGGCAGAGAAGGGATATCAAGGGCAACAGGCTGAGATCACCAGATTTAAGGAAAACAGGAGTGAACATCCGCAACAAATGGTGGAATATGGGAGGTGGGAAAGTGAGGGAAAGGTAGTTGTTAGGGCTAGATGAGAAGAATCTTGCCATTTCTAGTAAAGAATTTGGGTGTTGTCATATAGAGCCCGGGAAGCTTTGATGATTTGTTTCAGGCATAATCCCCTCCCAAAGGATTTGGTGAAGAGACACCCAGAGAAATGGATCCCCAGCCACTGAAGAATGGTAGCATTTTCATGGGATGCTTCTTAATTAACTTTAAATCAGAATAAATATCATAGCATCTGTTTGTAAACACTGATCTTATGATAAGAGCACCCGAGAAGAGATCTGGGAAAAAAGTACTCCAGAACTTCAGGAACTCCTTTTGAACCTCCAGGTGCATGTTTAATGCTTCTGGTCACCAATTAAATGAAGAGAGAGGTGGAGACTTCACAGGAAGGTCAAAATGAAGCACTTATTGAAGAGATATCAAAGGGTACAATTATATCTTAGTAAGGATAAGAAGAAAAATGAAGTGAAGATCAGTAGAATTGCTTATGAATTTCCCTCCAGTGATCAGGTAAGTAGTACAAAATTGAAAAGCAAATAGGAATAAAATGCCTGTGCTATTGTAATTATGTTTAGGCAGCATAAGAAATTTTATGAAATGGCAATCTCCTTAGATACACAGGAGAACCATAAGGGGCATAAGTAATGCAATCCTCCCTCTGTTTCCTCTGTCAGTTTTGACCTAATCTAGCAAGAAATGCTGAGCCATTTTCCGCCTCTTGCGTACAAGTATCAATTAAGGGAAAACAGGGTGACTGTCTTAGGGCACTGGATGATGAAATGTCACTTAAAGAGAAAACACTGGCTGTAGAACAAGTTGCTCAGCAGCCACACTATGAGAAAACACTGACAAGACAAGCAGTCTCCAACACTTTCTGAGACAGGACCGGTTCTCTGATCTTTGTTGGAAGAGTACCAAGGGCAAAAAGTACATTTCAACCTGTGATTGCTCGTTTCCTGGGATTTCATGTTCCATAGCATTTGCTTCCTAAAGGATGTGACTCAGTTGCAAAGCCCTTTCATCAAGCTGATTAAATCTAATCACGCATTGATTGCAGTACAGCAGGATCTGTCTAGCTCTATCTTGGCCAGCCCAGGTTAAAATATGGAGAAGCTGCATATTGCATAATTAGTGTTTGACAGTAATTAACAGGAGTCAGTAATTGACAGTAGTCAAATATGGCTGACATTTGTTTTATTTAGCAAATTTGTTATTGTATCCGATTAGTCTTTCCCTAATGCTCCTGTCTTCAAAGTCTGAATTGATTGGATTGAATTTCAGTGCCAAGAGGACACGTCTGAAAATGGGACAGTAATGTCATAGTCCGCTGTTGTGACAATGACACCATTAAAATAAAATATTTCAGTAAAATTCCTTTAATGCATTTAAAAATTAGTTTCTCGCTCAATTATGTATGCATCAGATACATTTTAAATAGCTTGTGTGTGCATGCTCATGCTTGTGTACAAAGCACAATGAATTGTCACAAACCGAACACACTCATGTAACCACACCCAAACTGAGAAACTCGACAGTCTCAGCATTCCAGATGCCCCTGAAGCTCCCTTCCAGTCACACTCTTCACCCACACCACTGAAAATAATCATTATTCTGTCTTCTTAATTTTTCCTGTTTTTAAAATTAATCTAAATGGAAAATCTAGAGTCTGTACTTTTTATTGATGAGCTTATTTCACTCAAACGTTTATTTATGTGGCTGATTGCTATGTAATATTCTTCTGTGAAGTGCTTATAAAAAACTTTTGTTAGTTCTCCTTTTAGGTTCTTTGTCCTTTTACTGATTTGTAGAAGTTTATTTTTATATTCCGGATACAAGCCATTTTTAAATATATATGTCGCTATAATGATCTTTTCTCACTTATAGGTTACTTTTTACTCTTAATAGAATCTTTTCATCAATAGATGTTGTTAATTTTAGTATTGTCCAATTTATCATTTATTTCCTTTTAAGATTAGTGATTTTTTTGGTCCTCTTAAGAAATCCTTGCCTGATCCAAGACCACAAAGACTATTCCTGTATTTTCCTCTAAAAAGATTTGTTTCAACTTTTATTTTCAGAAATGTGATTCTTCTGGAAATAATTTCTATGTTTGCTGTGAGATAGTGGTATCTTTCTATAGAGATAATTCATAAATATTTCATATGCATATATGAAATATATATAGGCATATATATTTCCTTTAATTAGAAAGACCGGCCATCTCTCATGGCTTATTGAGGCGAGAAAGGACCAAGATCTGGGTCTTCATCTGAAGTAAACAGATACTGGAGAGCTCTCCTACCCACAAACATTAACAAGAGATGCAGTTATTTCCAGTAATCACATATATCAAGAAACACTGGCAATTGGGGTCCTAGCTGAATAGAAAGATTTATCCTACAGGTGGGAAAAAACAACCTGGTAATCTGAGCAGGGCAATACTAGGAAGTTCAGATTTGCAGACTGTTATCAACTAGGAGGTTTGTTATTAAGTACGAGAGTGCTGATTACTGTGTATTTGTTCAGACCTATCTCAATTATCCAGAAGGAAGACTGGCAGTAGAGAGGTAGGACCTCAATTCTAACAAGAGAATGAGGACATGAATGACCAGGTTACCAGCAGAAGTTGTGGTTGAAGATGAAACAAATGTCAAATGAGGAAGGGCATGACTTGCTAAAGGACTGGGACTGGTAAATAAGGAGAAACACACCTGACGTATGCATCGCAAGTGCAGACCAAAGCCATGATTGCTTGTTATAATTTAATATTCAACTCACCAAACTCCATTCCACTGGAATTAGCTTAAAGACTACCTGCATTAAGCTAAGATTTCTCTGAGGAGTTAGGGTCAGAAATCACTTCAGTCAAAAAGGAACAAATGGCTTTCCTAGTGAAGAGTAAGAAAGCTATCGAGCCGTGATTCTCAAGCGTCAATATGAGAAGCTTCATAAACACACAGATTTTACTGCACATTCCTAAGACTCCCGTCCAGCAACACTGAAGAAACTACATGTTTGGCCTTCACCCCAGTGACTGAGATGCACACTGAACTTGACTGACAAGTCTCTAGAATTACATAAAGCTCTTTTTTTTATTTTATATCTGTGTTGTTCTAAAATTATTACTAATTACTACTGTATCTTCTTATTTTTAAATCCCGTTGCTACTCATTTCATATTTGCTAATATTGTTGTTCTGATTAGGTTTTCTGGGAATGTATTTCACTTTGGAATTTGTTGGTGGTTGGGGAAATGGTATTGATCAGAGTTGGGAAAAGTGAGAAGTGACTACATGGCTAAGTAGGTAGATACTGAAAAAATGAATTCTTTTATATAAAGGAAAACCCCGATAGGATCATACTATGAGCAATCTGGGTCTATGTGAGTGTTTCAGCATGAATGCTTTTTTTTATGTTTATATCATGAACTTGGTAAGTGTGAGTAAAACAACATCAATTTAAACATTTGGAAAACAGTTCTCTTGCTTGTAAAACATCAAAGGAAGTTTGGTGTGAGAACAAACAAATTCCACAAAATATTGTTGTTTTCACTCAAACTTAATCTGAAATCTTTCGGCAGTGAGGCTTCCTTTCATGAAGCCAAGAATATTAAAATGTCAAAAAATATTTATTAGTTCACAGTTATTTATTTATTTATTTTTCTTAGTTAACAGTATTTAAATTGAAAGTTTTTGACTGAGTTTTTAAATTCTTGCCTTTGAATATCCTTTAATATGCCAAGTGTATTTATTTCGTAAAATTATATTTTCCTTTCTAGGCTGAAAAGACTCTTTTGATGTCTTAATCTTGAAGAACTTCAGGTGCATTACCATGAATCTCTACCCAGGAGTTGTTTGGGGCTAGAGCCCCAATGTAAACAAGGGGTGCTTTACTTTCCTCAAAATAGAATTCAAGAGCCTCACCCCAGGAGGGAGGAAGGAGGGGAGATGGTCAGATGCATTACCCATCCAACTAGGTTCCAGTTAATTGAGTGTTACTATAATTTGAAGTAGTATAGCCAAATATCCATCTTAGTTTAGGCTCCTCACAAAGCGAAATACAGAATCTGGACTTGGCCTCATTGAAGTCAAAGGAAATGCATAAACTATCTATCTAGAATTTTAAAATGGCTATCAGGATTATCTATTTTATTTAAAAATCATTCAGCAGTCATTTTTTTTCTTTCTGTCCTCCCTTTATTCACTTACATTCTTTCTTAACTACTTCTGAGACTTATTGATGCCAATCTATTCACAACTCGTATGATGAAATGGGTTACACAGCCCCACCCATCCTACATTTCCTCATCTAGCATGCTGTGGATTTCACATGTGCATGTGTGTGTGCATGTGTTTAAACTGTTGTTTAGATTATCTTCACCCCCTAAGGTATACAAATCTCTTTGATCTCCCTACAACAATGCACCCGTGCAAGTGTCCATGTTCTGGTCCATATCTTACATCATGTGACATTGAAAATACCAGGCAAATTAAGGATGACTCTACTTGCTATTACTTAGAAAAGTTAACCTTTTGGAGAAATCTTTTAATGGTTAAAAAATGCCTTGAGGAACATTAGCCATAGAAGAACACTGGTTCTCACAACTTAGGAAAAGGAATCCACTCGTCTCTTGAAAGTTAGACAAATGAAACAAGGGCCTCAATGAAATATCTATACAAAAATGGATTTTTTTGTAGAATAATCTAAGTGCTAGTGAGTTTCTGAGACTTTATTAAGATCTACTCTATATGTGGAAGTTATCTGGAGGACTCTAGTTCTTTCTAATCATGATACTCTGCTCCTGCTTTCTTAGGAGCAGCTATAAATTCAAGAGGAGGTGGAAAACTGGCAGACTGCCAACCAAACTCAACCCACAGACATATGTTGTTGGGCCTGAGCAATGTTTTAGAATGTTTTGAATCAGTTTCCAATCGAATGAGGATTCGCATTCAAAAAAAAGCAGGTGCAGATCTGTGTGTCTTCCTTTGAAAAATCAGAAGATGTAGAAAACTGGTCAAGGATGTATGGTAACAGTCAGCTTCAAGGGGGCGGATAGATTCTACATCCTGTAAACAGGCCAGTTCTCTCTGTCCCGGAAGTTCTCTCCCTTTCTCCTTTATCTGCATCGATATCCTGACTAGTCTACGGGCTTTTGTGACTGTGACCTGTGGTGCCAGTCACCTCCAGGAGAATTGCTTCTCTGGTGTTCGGATATCAGTTTCTGCTGCATGTTGAATTGATATCATTTTCTATATCTTATTATTTTTCCACCCACACTGGTAGGATTAGAAATGGAGAATAAAACCAAGGGACTGTACCTGTACCAATGCTTTAGAAAGAGGTTCCTCAGAGATTAATATTATTTCATCTATTTGTATAACTTTTTCAGCATGATCTCACATTACCAAGAGTAGGATACTATGCTGTGCTCTTTGCTATTGCTAAGCAAGTTCCCCTTTTCTCCCCTCCCTGTTCTGACCTCCTTTATTGTTCCTATTACATTTTGGCAGATAATTATATCCTGACTTCTATTGTTTTCTGTTCTCTACTTGAGTTATGTGTTTCTTCTGACCAAATTGGCTGTCGGTTCTTTAAAATAAGACACTGTATCTGTCAGCATTGCTCTGCGCTGTATAGAGAGCATTACAGGCCCGTGGTGTCTGCCTGAAATCCCCTGTCTCTAATTCCCCAGTACCATGCGCATTTCCAACAAGTTCAGGTTGGCCACCATGTTAGAATGGTTGTGATTTCCAGTCCCAAGTGTCACTGGATTCTTTTTTTCTTCTCTACTTCTCTACATCAAAATATGCCAAATAGACCTAGGCTACAGTGTACCACGGTCAGGAGAAGTCAGAATAATTACTGCATCTCACCCCCCACCTTCCAGCTATGGCCCACTTGCTAATCCCTCTTCTTAAAGCTAGACTTCTACTCTAAAAGCCTTCTGGCCCATAGAATATAGAGCCAGTTCTCCAAGGACAGCACCATTGCCACTGAGCATTTGGTCTGTCACTTCCCACCACCACACCTGCTCTCATTAATCCAATGTGCTAACACTGACTGCTTTCAAAATTAGAACTGAGATCCATGGAGTCATTCAACCTCCATACAGAATATTCTGAGCAGGATTCCCCAGGAAAAAAAAAAAAAACACTTCTAACTCTTCTCTATCGGGATCAGCAACCTAGACTCTGGACCTTCCAAATTTCTTTCTTATTTTTCCTTTTTTTCAGAATCACTTTACTAGGATCCCAGCAAATCTGCTTTATGTCACCACCTTACCACCCTAGGAAGAATTAGATATAAAATAAAAATGGATGAGGAGAATTCTACTTTTTGTCTCTTTCTCTGTAGTTTTTTTTTTTTTTTTTTTTGCTTCACTTTAATTTCAAGTCCAAGAGTCAAGGGTTCTCTACCACTTTTTAAATTGCTCTGTGTGGGGACACGTGGGTGGCTCAGTTGGTTAAGCGTCTGCCTTTGGCTCAGGTCATGATCCCAGGACGCTGGAATCGAGTCCCGCATCTGGTCCCTGATCAGCAGGGAGCCTGCTGCTCTCTCTGCCTGCTACTCCCTCTGCTTGTGCTCTCTGTCTCTCTGTCTCTCTCTCTCTCTCTCTCTGATAAATAAGTAAGTAAAATATTTTAATAAATAAATAAAATTGCTTTGGGTAGGCAACCCTCTCAGGTCCCCTCTCTTTGGTACTATCGCCCAATAAACTTTGCTTTGCTGCCTAAATAAATAAATAAATAAATTGCTCTGCATGATGGATTAATTCTTCAAAATTAAAGGGTATCTTCAGTGAGGACACATATTGAGCTGCTTGAAGAAAAATTTCCATATCAACCAAAAATTGGTAAATAAACAAGAAAAGAGCCTGCTTTCTTCTCCGCATAGCTATACTATATTCTCCCACGCAGCTGTATCGAGGAAATGAAACTAATAGCAAGAAATTGCTCTTGATGAGTTTCATAATGTTATCATAATACTTAGAATTGAAATAAATCAGAATTAGCCTGCAATGATTTTTATATCATAATGAAGGAAAAATATGATCATCATTTGATTCTAGGCAACCTGATAAAAGAGTTACTAGTACAGCTTCTATACACACTACACTGAACCTTTTTAAATCAATTATTTTGTGCTACAAATTAGGCAAACTTCTTTACGTACGTTCTTTTCATTTCTTTTCTTTTTAAAGATTTTATTTATTTATTTGACAGAGAGAGAGATCACAAGTAGGCAGAGAGGCAGGCAGAGGGAGAGGGGGAAGCAGGCTCCGGCTCAGCAGAGAGCCCGATGCGGGGCTCGATCCCAGGAGAACTGAGATCATGACCTGAGCCAAAGGTAGAGGCTTTAACCCACTGAGCCACCCAGGCACCCTTATTATTTTCTTTTTTGTCTCATGAGGAAACCCCCCATTTTATAGAAGAGGGAACTCAGTCTTCAAGAGATTGAGTAACTTGCACAAAATACCATAGATGATATGCAGCAAGTGGTGGAGCCCAGAGATCTCAGACAGGCATCAAATACCCAGCTATAGGAATACTCATTCTCTTTTCTCCATCCAATCAATGACCAAATTCTGTTCCAGAACTTTTTTTATTCCCTACATAATAAGATACTAAGAGCACAGGCTCAGAAACCAGAAAATAATAAATAAATAAATAAATAAATAAATAAATAAATAAATAAATATTAAAAAAAAAAACAGAAAATACTTAGGAAAAATATGTTCTTGACATGTCCTGAAACAATTCAATTTTTCTATATTTCATTGTCTTCTTCTATTAAATCTATGAAAAGCTCCTGCTTTTCTTACTAGCTTGCTGAATGATCACATAAAATAATGTATGAAAAACCACTTTTAAAACTCTAAATAGAATATGAGTATGTTAGTTAAATTGAACCCAACCATCACTCTGAAGATATAAAGTGAATCTGAAATGGGCAAAGGAAAGGAGTAAGAGAATCAGGAGTAAGAGAGCAAGTAAGACCCTTTGGCTGTAGTCTAGACAAGACTTAATGGATGACCAAATTAATAAATGGAATGTAGAGAAGGAAATGGATGCCCCTAAAACATGCCAACTGATTGGATGCATGGAATCAGCAGTATACAGGAGTCCATAGAGATTCCAAGCTTACTTGTTTAGGTAATTTCAGGAATAGGGACATCTTAACGCAAGTTAGCACAAGAAAGAGAAGAATTCCTTGGGGAGATTAGGGGCTAACTTGAGACATACTCAGTTTGAACTGCTGTTGGGATTCCATGGAGTGGCATTAAGTGACAACTAAAAATGAGGAACAGCATGGGAGAAAATCCAAGGGCAAAGATAGAACTTTAAGGACTACTTTTGAGGAATTTTATTTATTGATTTATTTACTCATTCATTCCTTCATTCAATTTCAGGCCAGGTAACTGGAAAATATTTAAATGTTCTGGCAACCACATTACAGGAGAAAAATGAAGTGGGTGACATTAACTTTAATAATATATTTCATTTAATTCAATATGTTAAAATTTTATAATTTCAGCATATAATCAATGTAAAAATATTGCCATTCTTATTTGTACTAAGTTTTCAAAATATGGTTATTTTACACTCAATTTAGACCAGGCACATTTCAAATACTGAATAACCATTTGTAGCTAGTTGCTTTTATCATTGAGTACATGGTCTAAGAAAGTATTAGAGGGATTTGCAGGCTGAGGAGATACAGGTCTACAGGAAAAAGAAAAGGGAAATAGAAAAGGCACCTGCAATGTGACAGAAATGGAGGCAAAAAATGTTTTCTTCCTCATATGTTGTGTAACATCTTTACAGAAGTCCATATACCCACAAACAAAAAACAGGTTTTCCACAGATGGTATGGTTTTAGACAGCAAACAAAGCAGGATCCTTTTAGACCCTTTCAGGCTCTAGGGCCTCACAAATGAAGTCCAGCATTGCTTAACTGCTGACACTTAATCGGCTTAGAAATTGTTAGCATGGTGTAGTGAAAATAATATGGATTTTGTCTACTCGTGGATTTAACCCAGATATGCCTCTAAATCATGACACACTCTGCCACACAGCTCTGTAAATTTGGGCACTTAGGCACTTGCCCTTAACTTTCTTATCTTTAAAATGAGAGTACTAACTTCTTTACATGATTTTTGTGGCTATCAGATACCATTAGGTAGGCAAAACGCCTAATATATAACATGCATTATACAGAATATCATAATCATAACTATCATGATCATTATTTAAATGCCACTCTAATGTAGATTGATGAATTTCTCACGCTACTGTAAGCATCTTGAGAATGAGAAAATTTTGTCTATATTTTGTAACACCATAGTACCTACCACAGTGTTGGAGGCATCACTGGGGCAATCAACACTCATTTTTCTCCTGTATTCCCCTTAAGACAAGCATCCATGTATGAATAGGTAATATTACATGGAAACTCAGATTACTTGATTTCCTAATGCCTTTAGCAGAAAGATGAATTGCTCAGGGGCACCTGGGTGGCTCAGATGGTTAAGCATCTGCCTGCAGCTGAGGTCATGATCTCCAGGTCCTGGGATCTGGCCTCACATTGGGCTCCCAGCTCAGCAGGGTGTCTGCTTCTCCCTCTCCCTCTGCCTCTCCCCCTGCTCATGTGCTTTCTCTCTCTAATGAATAAATAAAACCTTTAAAAAAAAAAAAAAGAGTTCCATTGATCTGACTATAGCCTTTATATTCTAATATAAAATTAACTAATGCAGAAAGATAAGTTAGCAGACACAAAATTTCCCCTTGACTCAGCACCCAATTTCCTGAGCATTCTACCTTTCATCCTCTTTTAAACAGACATCTCATTTGACTCTAAGTTCAGAATTACACCAGTAGAGACTAGAACAAAAAGTTCTCTACATTTTTAAGAAATTAACTTACAGTAAACATAAAGTTAATGGTTTTAGTAAAATAGCTTAAAATTTAAATGCCTGAAGATGATTGGTGTTTTCCATCAGTTTATGGCAGTATGTTTTCAGATGGTGCAACATTTCTTCAGAGTTTCAGAAAGGCACTATAGAATATAATGAATTCAGTCTTCCAATCCAACCTTTCATCACTGCAAGGTTACTCAAAACATACCCATCATGTGTCATTTGTTTGAACTATGTTTCTAGCTTCTCTGTCCCTAAATTTATTCTATTTTTTTCAGACCCAGCTAAGTCACAAATCTCCAGAAACCCTTTTCTGACTCTATAGAGTCAACTTTTATATCATTTATTTTTTCACTAATCAAATATTCACTGAGTGTTTATCATATGCCTACCATGACTTTCTAGATATTTAGTAGCAAACAAACAGACAAGGTCAATATGCTCATAGATGATTCAACCTAAGTTGAAAATAACCACTAAGCAAGTAGACAAAAAAGTAATAGTAATAATTCCCTATATCCAAAATGATATTTAGAAAAATGAAAGCAAAGTAATGAGAAAGAACCTTGCAAGTCATGAAAGGAGATTGAATTAATTTGAAATGAAATAGAAAGTCATTTAGAATTCTTTTTTTCTTAACTGGGAAAGTTGTAGAATTTAAGTCTTAAGAAGGTCACTCTGGCTATTTCTTGGGAAATAAGTATGGTATGAAATGTAGAAGCAGGAAGATGAGTCAAGAAGATTCTGTAGTATCAGTGGTAGAAGTGGTAAAAAGTAACTGAATTTGGGATAATTCAATTTACATTTACCCCTTGCTTAATGTCTAATTCATTCCTCCTAAGAGAAAAGCTGTTAAATAAAAACCCAAGATATACAATCAACATCAATAAATACAAAAATATATGAAGTAAATCAGTTCACATAAATAATAACAATTTGATAAAAATAAATTGTATATAAAATGTGCCATAGAAATGTTTCTTTTATTTATTAAATATCCCTTTTTTCTGTATCATTTCTTCTGCCAATGTTTTCAATGTTTGTGAGACTTATGGTTTTCTTGCCCATAGAGTGTACTTAATAATCGATGATAGCACAGAAAAAAACATCTTTAGGGTAAAAAAAAAAAAAACAAAAACCTGAGTGGAGGTTCTAGAAGTTGCCACCTCTTCAACCTTCTTGAGTTCATTCAAACATGTGCAAACCAAAATTGCTCCATATGTTTTGTATGATTTTTCTCTCACTTAAAAGTAGAAAGTGAATTGATGAGTTCAGTTTCATCTAAAATTGTGATGTTACAACATGCCACAGATTGTATTCATTTAACAGGGTTTTTTTTTTGAGGAAAAGTCATTATACCAACTAACAAACAAAAAATTAACAAAAAATAATGAACCATTAGTCTGAAAAAATACATAATGTTTCAAGAGCCACTACTGAGAAAAGTTAAGTAAACAGGATAATGGTATCTAAATCAAAATTTTGTAGGTTCTGATTATTGCTGATGAATTGAATGTGGTTTGGGGTAGGAAATGTGTGGGTAAGAGTATAACTAATGGTAATTCTAGCTTGTTGTCCTCAACAGATAGATGAATGGTGGTGCCATTAATTGAGATGAGTGAAATTAGGGAAGAAACAAGTTGGGTGGGGGCAAGTAGGGAATAAGAGGTTAGTTTTGAACATACTCATTTTGATATCTCGATGAGACATTCAAGTGAAGATGATGAGTAGTCAGTTGCATTTATAGTTATAATGCTAAGAAAAGTTCTGATCTTGAGATCTAACTAGAATACAGATCATATTTAAACTCATGGTATTGCAAGACATTTGCCTAAGATTAAAATTAGAAGACTGGAGCCAAGGCTCAAAAGACAGAAATCCGAAGACTGAGTGCAAGCCATTCCAATATTAAGAGTTGAATAATGAGGATGATTTATCAAAGGAGACAGAGAAAGAGCATCCAGTTAGTTTGGTGAAAAACTAAAAGAATGAAATATCCCGGGAGTCAAATGAAGGGAGAGGTTCAAAGGGCAGGAACGTTCAATTGCATCAAATGCAGCTCACATAGTAGATAACACGAAGACACATAAATGACCATTGGATTTGGCAAAGTGAGTCTGGGACACAGAATAAAATGTTCTGTGATATTTCCATAGCATTGAATTTATACATATAGCTTTAGACTTAAATTCTTGTTTGTGCACTAAACTACCTAAAAAGTGTTCATTGGTTAGATAGCACATTGATTCTCTGTATCCCCAATAATTTCTAGCACAACACAGTGTACTTAGAGTTCAAAATTATTTATGAAATTGAATTGAATTGGGCTGATGCCCACCAAAAGAGAAAATCAATTTTAAACCCACAATAGTAATGTGTGTAATCAACAAGGCCCATTTTAAAAATGAGATTTCCTGCTTATTCTTTGGCATTCCAAAATATTCCCTCTTATCAGATGAGCTTTCCTAAAATTTTAGAGGAGATGGGAACCATGAGGCCTATATTTCCTCAACTTTGCCTCCTCAGTGCCTCTTTATATCCCAACATCCACATACACAGTCATTAAAGTGCTTTCCCTTCCATTTCAGGTTAACTTATCTTAATCACTTATTGAGCTAGTGACTGCACCCAACTGTCTTAGTCTCTGAGACCTTGTCAGGTTTCTGGATATATTCCCTTTGTTTCCTTTGTTTCCATTTCTTTTCTCTTCTCCTACACTTCAATATTCATGTTTCATCCCTTTTTTATCTACTATCTACTTCAAGACTTAAAAAAAAAGTATTTTACATAGGCCATCCCCAATTTCTTACTTCTTGGACATCTCCTGCTAAGGCTTGAACTTCATTAATGCTTTTGGTCCTTAATTATACAATTGAGAAAGGATACATTATCCTCATTAAGAAAAATAAATAGGGGTACCTGGGTGGCTCGATTGGTTGAGTGTCCAACTCTTGGTTTCAGCTCAGGTCATGATCTCAGGGTCCTGAGATCAAGCCCCAAGCCAAGCAAAGAGCCTGCTTGTCCTTCTCCCTCTGCTCCTCCCTCTTGCTCTCTTTCTCTCTCTCTCATAAATAAATAAAATATTTTTTAAAAAAAGAAGAAAAACAAGTAGACCTTTAATCTTTTAAAAGCAAGCTCAATTTCAATCATAATAATAGAAATACCAATAAAACTACATTGAGATACAATTTTCTACCCGTTAGCAAAACCTGAAAAGTCTGGCAACACAATCCATTGGAAAAGCAATGGAGCTTCTACCATCATTCTAGATGCTGGTAGAAGTTCAAAAGGTTACAACTGTCCTAAAGTTAGTATGGCAGTAACTATCAAAATTATTTTGTCTCTTGGCTTATAAATAGTATTTCTGGAAATTCAGTCTACAGATATACTTTAAAACACACACAATTTCATTAACACATTCATTGCATTAGCAAAAATTGAAGACACTCATGACTCTTTTAATAAATTGTGATACATCCACTCAGAAGAATACTGAGAGAGAGAAAGAATTGAACAGTTTCTTATTTTTACTGTGGAAATATCTCTAAGATATTACCAATAGAAAAAAAGCAAAATGGAGAGGTGTGTATAATATGCTACCTTTAATATAATAAAGGAGGGTATATGCACATACATTACATATAAGCATATGCAACTGTGAAAGATTTAAAAAAATAACTATGGGGCGCAAGGGTGGCTCAGTTGGTTGAGCAACTGCCTTCGGCTCAGGTCATGATCCTTGAGTTCCGGGATCAAGTCCCACATCGGGCTCCCAGCTCCATGGGGAGTCTGCTTCTTCCTCTAACCTTCTCTCCTCTCATGCTCTCTCTCACTTTCTCTGTCTCTCAAATAAAAAATAAATAAAATAAAATAACTATGAAAAGTGGTTCTCTATTGGATTAAGGTAGGGGTGGATAGAGGTATATAGAAACAGGACTGGATAAAAGATTTTTTTCTATAATTTTTATATTTGGGTTTTGATTTTGACCCATCTTGCCGCATCATCTATTCTTTTTTTTTTTCACATCATCTATTCTTAAATTCAAAACAAAACAAAAATATATCCATCAAATTAAAAAAAAAATCATCATTACCATAGCCTGTCTAAGGATCTCAAGGCAGCTGGGAGGGGAGCCAGCACTTGATGTTACAGGAATATCTTCACTGACTGCAACCATTTCTGCAAACTGCCCTGAGGAGTTTGCCACCAACAGGGAGATCTATGCAAGAAGCAAATAAATCCCGATGCTAGCTAGCCCATCCAGATGCAAAATGAAGACCTCTAATTACTTATTTCCCCTGCTTAACAGTACTATTCTTACTTATACCCCTTCATCATAATCTGCTTAGTACGTCCATTCTATTAGGATCTCAAATGGTCTTTCCGGCCTTACCTCCTACTACTATATTTGTAGCTAACAAAACTAGTCAACTCATTTTTCCTTGGAAATTCTCTGACTTTTGTGTCTGGACAGATTCCCCTTCTGTTCCCTGCAATGTTTCTCAAGTCCCAAATCCTAGCTTTCTCTGAAAACTACTGCAAATCTTTCCTCCCAAACTATCCTGATTTCTCTGAAAAGATATAATCAAATGATATAACACCTGGAAATTCTCTAATTTATGGCCTGGCACATAACTGGAATATAAAATGCTTCATGAATTTCTGAATCCTCATATGGTATTAGACAAACTTCACTTGTATTATAATTATTAATATAACAATCAGATTAGATTAGAAAGTTCAGAGAATTTGAATAAGCACTGTTTGTAAGTGTGACCGTATGTGGTTGTGTAGTAGAGTTCTGTGGCTTTTACCTGTAAGAAATAAAGCCACCTTTCTTCTGGGAAAAGCGTTTTAGTTTCTGTGTGGCAACACCTCCGTTCAGCTAAGAGTATATGTGCTGCAGGCTCAAGTGGCCCCTCCATGCTAGAGAAGGCCTGTGACCCAATCCAGTCACTCATGGTGTTTGTGTCTTAGGGTCAATGATTAGCTCTACCATGGTCATGTGACAAAATTCGGTCCAATCAGATCTCAATCTGAGACCTTTACAGTGGTAATAGGGGAAAGCCAACATTCAGCAACACAGCCTGAAAGGGTCAAATGTAAACCTAAAACTTGCTAGTCAACTCTGTGAACTTCTGTCGGAGAGGGCTTATAGCACATTGGGAAAAAAAAAAGAGCTGAGAAATGAAGAAAATACAACCCAAAATACAACCCAATCAACAATCCTATGTGACCTCCTAGATTCTACCTTGCCTGACTTTGCTTTCCTTGGGTTTTTCAGTTACACAAATTAATGACTATCTCTATTGCCTAAACTAATTTCAATTCATTTTCTATCATTTGGGAGAAAAAAAAAGGCATTTTGCCAACTCTAAACTGAAATTTAGAATACTTGTAAGTATATTTTAAAGTCTATATAGCATGTAATGTTCAGTGCAAAAAAATATGCTTCTGGTACCCTAAGATTTACATTCAGAATATTAAATTATTTTAAAAATGTATACATATTAAACAAAGGATTATTTAAATATTTTCTAAGTGTATGGGAATATGAAAATAGTGTTAAGGCATAGTGCAATTAATTTCCATCCACTCTAAGAATGGTGTATATTTTATACAGGAATGTCTTAGAGAAATGGACACATCTCTATGGACCCTTCATATAAGACACACTGCGTTTAAATACCATAGCAGGACCAATGGTTAACAAAACATTCTTCCTGCCCACAAATATCTCCCCACTCCAACTATTTGGCACGGAATCATTCTCTTCACCAGACTGAAGTCCTCAACATGTAGCTGTTCCTTTGCATCTGTCTACTGATAGACCTTATTAAAATTATACCAGGAAGGGCAGGTCTGGCTAAGGAGTGAAAGAAACAAAGCTCTGTAGCTTTCTCCTGTGAGCATAGATTATTTTTATCGGATGCTCTAAGTGCTGGGAAATAGGATGAGTAAATTTTACGGACAATGGAAGTGGGATGGAAGGAGCCAAGTGGGGTCTGTCCTAGGTACCAAGGCTGTGAGACCCTAAGTCGGGGACAGAGTAGGCCACTCCAAATCAAAGCATTGAAAAAGAAGAAAAGGAGGAATATCAATGAAAAATTTTGCTGAATGCTGGCCCCAAGTGGAAAAGCATGATATACTTTCAATAAATCTGTTTTGAAATTACTTTCCAAATAAGATTCTCTACATTGTTTCATTTCACCAAAATTTGTTTATTTATTCACTTAAAATGTATAAAGGTACAGTAACCTATAGTAGTACCTCATTTGTACTTGATTCTCTTTAAGATTTGGTCTGTGTATTCAAGAGATAATGCATTACTTGTTTTTATAAACAATTCTGAGAGTATCTTAGTTTTTATGTCTATCAGTGCTAATTGTTGCTCTTTATAAATCCATACTTAGCTACATAATTCATTCTTAGTTTTACACATATTTTATAAGATATTTATATTTTAATTTGACAGTTTCTTCAAGAAACAATCATTTAACAAAGAATTTGGCTTTTAAAAATAAGAAATGGTCTAAAAAACTGCAGTGGACATTTTTTCATTGCCAAATGCTTATGTGGATAGTATCTCCTGCTAATGTGTAAGTACTACATATGTTTATTCATGTGACGTTCTTTTGTAATAAAATGAAACAAAGTAATAACATATCAACCAAAACTATCTGAATTATACAGCTTCTGTAGATGCAGAGGTTCAGAACCACATTATTGAAGACAGATTTAAATAATGCTTTCCATTGTGTGGAAATGTAACCAATTGAAAAGCTAATCAGAATATCAAAGCAAATACATATTACCAGGGTCTCCTTACACTCTAACAATAAAACATGTATTGAACACCAAGCCCTAATCTCTATTTGTGTGTGTGTGTGTGTGTGTGTGTGTGTGTGTGTGTGTATGTGTTTGTGTGAGCCTTTTAATAGTCAACAAGTAGCTAGCCTCAGTATTGACAACTGAAGCGGTCTTAAAATAGAGTGTACTAGTATGCCGAATAATTTCCTACTAAATTGACGATATCAAAAAACATTTATATGTGTCTTTCAATAAAAGATAATACAAGAAAAGAATTGTTGCCACTTATCAACCCTGTAACCATTTTTTAATAACAAAAAAAATCGGTGTTGTGGGGCCATCACTTCCCCTATTCAACAGCACAATAAAAATAATATTAAGGAAGAGTGGATCATATCTGGAGCTTTTATTAAAATTCTTTCAAAACTCTACACTCAGATTTATT
Source organism: Nasua narica (assembly GCA_028533885.1). NCBI lineage: Eukaryota > Metazoa > Chordata > Mammalia > Carnivora > Procyonidae > Nasua > Nasua narica. The sequence continues at coordinate 96,260,599 of CM052810.1, read as the reverse complement.
TTAGGTATTTGTCTCTGAGATTAGCAGTACTTTATATTTTTTGTACATATGTTACAGAACACAAAGACATTTTGTAAAAGCAAGAAGTCAATATAAAAGAAAAGTTCTTGTCGCTTTGTGGTTAACAAATCCTTTTCATTTCTAAGGTTATTATTTTGGAAAATCTCAAAGAAGGAAAATTATATAAATACCAAAAATACATCTTTAATTTGTCCCTTCTCCCAAAAGTAACCTTCGATAAAGTCAGCTATGTCGTTTTGTTGTTTTTTTTTAACAGAGAGTTTTGCTTATGAAATAGAAAGTTGTCCTCCTTTCACCCCATATTAAATACAATTTAGGAAAAAAAATATTCAAGTGTCATAACAGAGAGCTTTCTTTTGCATTTTAAAACTTTCCACCTTTTTAAGCTTTTTAATAAACCACGCATTTACTAAACTACACCTTTTCAAGGGTTTCTAATGTTAACTTAATACAACACTTTATAGTGGCTCTTACACGTTGCAATTCAGATATTATTTCTTACGGTTACAAAGTGCCTTTTTATCTTTCATTATCTGGATCCTGAATAGTACACATTTTTGTAAAAATGTGCCACTTAACTGATAGTTTTAGAAAGTATGGGACTTTGCATCTTTAACTGATAGTTTGTAAAAGTAGTTGTTTTAAAAAGTACTTTCAAACTCAAACTATGCCTTAGTCTGTCTTTAACATTTTAGTATAAAATCTTAGCAAGATCCTGGCAATATCTTAGCAATATCTGATAAAGGACTTTTGAATTTGGCCGTTGCAAATATGAAAAGAATAGTCTTTCTACACCAAAGGAAACAAACAGATGTTTTAATCACAGGTGAAAACATATTCTTGTAGAAATATTTGTATATTCACACAAAAGCGTAGGACACCGCCAAACATTTTCAAGTTAAATTTTCTGTTCAATATAAAGTTAAAATTTACTCACCTTTCCTCGGTGATCACTTGTTATTGAAACTGCCATCAACTTCCAACTGTTAATGACTCTTTCAACAAAAACGGAAAACAGTAAAGTAAAGTCACATGTCGTAAGAGTAGGCCTACGTTAGACGCTGCTTAATTTCAGTACTGGAGGGGAAAAAAAAGGCAGGGGTGGGGGTGAGTACAAAAGCTTTAAAATAAAACCACTTCCTGCGTAGATACGGTTAACCACACATATCACATCATTACTCGATTTGAAGAAATTGCCTTGTATAGTCAAGAATATTGTTATTTTTCAATGCGCTTTTCAATTTTCAAACATTACTGCATTTATATAGGTTTCATCAATTCTGATTTAATGGGGGAAAATGTGTGGTTAAAAATGTAGCAAGGGGAGGAGAAGGCGGGGAAGCACTCAGGGAACTTCCTCTTTCTCTGCCTTCTAGCAAGAACTCAAAACCTAAGTCTCTACTGTCTTCTGTCAGTGTGGGCATGCTCACATACCATCGGGAGGCTCTGCTTACTGACTTGGGAAGAAGCCACTTGCAATTCACAGAGCTGACACTTCAGTCTCACTCACAGATGGACTGGCCAAGAGGTGCTCCGCTTCCTAAGTCTAAGGTCTTGGACGGGTTGCTAATGAACTTGAGAGCACGCAGCAGCCCAGGGCTCTGAGGCCACCTGGAGGAAAGAAGGGTGCTTATATAGCCCATGCTCTGACCCTTGCTCTGGTGGTGGCTTTCACACTGGGGTGGCAGTTTCCGAAGCCATCCTGAAATCTGCTGACCAGATTTGCCCTAGCTGAATGATTCTTTTTGTGGCCTAATTTCAGAAGAAAAATAAAATCAAGGATGCAAAGGGTGACATTTTTTGGCAAGCGGCTATGTGCTCATCTGTGTCAGACTTTAACCCATCTTAGACACATTTTTTTTGGAGGGGGGGGGTCTCAACAACAACGATAGGTTGTGCATCTTTTTATTGAACCATGGAGTTCAAGAAATAAGCTCCTGGATGTCCAGGCTTGGCTGGTTTTGAGAGATTTGCAGGAGTTTCACAAAAGGAAAAGCTCCCCTTCCAAATATACGAGAAAGTTAAATCACAATCTCTTGTCATACAAACCAATTAGACTAGAAATCTGTGTAATAGCTCTCAATGGTGTGGCATGTTTGGCACACATAAAGGCAATCATTAAAAAAAAATTTGGTATATATAGCCCAAGAGAAAGATGGTATGTCCCTTGCAAGTTAATCTAATTTCTCCAGGACTTTCCTTTTCAAAATTATATTTCCGATTGACCCAAGATCTATTGATTGTCATTCTGGGATGCACCTTTTTAAGTGTGTGGAGCCCTGAAGGTTTGTACTCTGTACTGTCCTTAACACTGAGGGAAAACTGGAAATAACATGATACTGAAAGGGAGGAAATCAGAATTCAGGCCTCAATTCTGACACTGCTATTTATTTAACCTTGGCTGAGCCATTACATTCTCTGAGACTCAGGTTATTTTTGATATAATGGAACACACAAATGAAAACCATCCATCCACCAGAATAAAAGAGTTGGTTCACAAAATTAGGGGCTTCCCAGTGAAATCTGAAACTGGCTTCTGTACACAGAGGCCAAAAAGAAACCCAAGAGGCAACCCCTCCAGACTGGAAGGTTGGAGGTTTAAAAAGCCAGGGAACTTACGTACAAGGTTAGTCTTGCGCTATCACAGGACAAGTAGATCTCTGGTCCAGAATCTCAAAAGTTTATGTGGAGGCCTTGCCTGGGTTCCTCACGTAATCCCTCCGGATCGTCTCAACAACGCACTGTTCTCTCAAAATTGTATCCTTATCGAGACTGAAAAGGCTCCCACTCTGCGAACCGTGGGAACTGTGGGCAGCATGTACATTTCAAGGGCGGGGGGTGGGGGATGTGGAACCTCTGACTGCCTAGGTGTGGCTCATGGGTCAACCTACGGTCAAGTCCCCTCGATGACCTCCTCTGACATTCTTTTTCTCCAGACTGGCTCTTAAAATCTTGTATGTCCCTCTCTTTTATAACGTGTGCTAAGCGGTAAGCAAAAGTTTTACTAGCTGGGAGCTGGCTAATCGGGTGTCTGGCTGGCTGCATAGGAGGCAGATACCACAGCAACTGTAGAGAAACCTACAAGAGAAAACATAGATGAAGATAATGATTTTTAAAATATGTAACAAATTTTTTTAACTAAGAGCCCCATGCTTTACACCACTGATTTCAGTCCTGGGCTGGGGTTCAGATCACTCAGAGGGTTCTCTGGTAGTTTTATGAGATTTAATAAAGATGATACATCAGCAGACTCATCAGGTATGAACACACACTTTGTTTGGAGAATGGCACGAGGGCTTCCTCTTGAGGCAATAGTGATGCTCCAGGTCATCTTACTTGGGAAGACAGCTTTTCTCCCTGGAGACATTTCTGGGTTCAGTAGAGACAGGTTTTGCTGGCTATTATTTAAGATTTGCTGGGGGGGGCGCCTGGGTGGCTCAGTTGGTTAAGCAACTGCCTTCGGCTCAGGTCATGATCCCGGAGTCCCGAGATCGAGTCCCACATCGGGCTCCCAGCTCCATGGGGAGTCCGCTTCTCACTCTGACCTTCTCCCTTCTCATGCTCTCTCTCACTCTCTCTCTTTAAAAAAAAAAAAAAAAAAAACTTGCTGGGCAGATTTAGTAGGAGCTTCTATGTGTCCTACAATGTCCTGCAGACCCATGGAGGGGACAAAGGTCATGGCCAAGGATTGCTTCGGTGAAAAACAAAATGTGCCTTGTGGGGAAGATTGGCCATTTTTGTTACTATGGGGTGGATTCTCCCCTGTATCCAGGGAAACCCCAGAGTGTAGTGGCCCAACCCCTAGATGGAAGCCACCGCCTAAAGTTTGTGCCACATTACCACTGGTCCCATTCGGGACCTGAGAGGTCATAAATACCTGAGAGGCCATACCAGTCAGTGCCCAACCAGCCACTATTCTTTGCTATAATGGAATAACTACAGAGTTCCCGTGATATAGATTCCTTATCCCTCGTGTGTTGGGGTTGTTCTGTTTAGCGTGATTTTTCGGTTCCCAGCAGGGGAATTCTTTGGTGCTCAAATGTCCATAACCCAGGCCAAGCCGCACAAACCCATCCCAATCTGGACACACTCACCCATGACTCTACTCGTGGTATTTTCAGGGTCCTTTTGGTCAGCAGTTTGATGGGCTGCCTGCATTGTTTGGTTATAAAAAGAATACCCATGCCTAACATTAGCGACAGTATATGACACAGGCAAGGTTTGGGGATCAGTATTGTTAAGAGCAGGTAAATTAAGAGTACTGTGGGATGCCTGGGTGGCTCAGTCTGTTAAGCTTCTGCCTTCGGCTCAGGTCATGATCCCAGGGTCTTGGGATCAAGTCCCGCACCAGGATCCTTACTGATGGAGGGAGCCTGCTCCTCCCTCTCCCTCTGCCTCTCCCCCTGCTGATGTCCTCTCTTTCTCTCTCTGATAAATAAATAAATAAATAAATAAATAAATAAATAAAATCTTTAAAAGCAAACAAACAAAGACACAAAACAACATCAAAAAAAGAACACTAGTCTTAGTTTGTTCTTAATGTATTGCTTTAGGGCTTTTCCGTCGTCTCCCTGGAGTGGTAATACCCGCCATGGCAGTCCTGACAAGCTAGAACAGAGGCAGCTGCTCACATACTCAACAGCTGGATTGATTCCTTTGGCAGGCAGGTGAGTGGGCCCACAGTACAAAGGTATTTCTATCAGGCGTCTGTATCAAGACTAGACACCGTACGACCAGGAGAAATCTAAGGTGGAAAGACGTATTTGGTAAGGATTTGTATGGGAAGATCTTCCACTCCTATGCGACCTATACTTGTGGCCTGATCCTTAGCTGTCAATGTGGCTGCAGCTTTAGGAATTTGACCTAATTGTGGACATCACATATGTTGGTCTGGGCTGGCAGCACGGTCGAGCATAACGAGATGGACTGGAGGCAGGATGTGCAAGACCACGACCCCACCTTCTCCCTCTTTTAATGGTGCATATTCCAATCCAAGTATAATGCATTTTTCTAGGTCTGGTTCATAGCAGGATGACAGGATCCTAGTGGAGACTAAGTAGTTACCCTTCACCCAGGACTATGAAGTAACTCACCTATCCCAGTAGGATGTTCCATTGTAATTTTCAAGAAGTAATGCCTTTCCAGGTGTGATGGGGCCTCATGTTCTCAGCAACATAACACATTGATATATGGTGAGAGTCAGGGCAATAACTATATCCTGTGACTTCCATACCTATGGTATTAGGTGTCTTGGCAGGGGTCCCTGGTCTGGCATTTGGACAACAGGCCTTATTGGTTAATCATTTAAGTGTATTAAAGCCTGGGACAGTATTTTGGGCCACTTGACTCAGGCAGTCTTACTTGTTAGTAATTTAATCCGTTGCTTTCATATTCCATTTTTCCTTTCTATTGGCCCTGATGCTTACTGGTTATAGAGGAAACTTCCATTCTATGTCATGGTCCTTTGCCCAGTCTTACATATAATGACTATTAAAATGTGACCTCTGATCACTGTTTATTTGATGAGGGTCTCATCACGCAGCTTCTCTGATCCCCTAACAGTGGCAGCACAGTTTATGCAAAAACGGGAAAGCTTGGGTTAGGCCACACTAAGTGTCCATATAGACTAAGGCATATTTAGAACCCTCACTCAATGGTCAGAGACCAATATTACTTGCCTCCTTCACCAGTTGGGAATTTTGGCCAATGGTCCCTGAGTCCTTTGGAGTTGCCTTCAGCTCTGTTTAGATCACAGCACATGCTGTCAGTGTATTTTAAGGGCAATCGGGTATCCTTAGCAATACGCATCCCACCCAGGTGCTACAGTGGCTGTTCTTTCATTCATCCAATCTATTTTATCTACTGAAGAGTTCATTGTGGGGCTTGTGCCTGAGCTAGGGCTTCAGCTTCTTCATTGCCACATTGCCTTCTGATCCCAGATGTGGAAGACAGGGAGGGCTTCCTCAGCCTCTTGCAGGTGAACTCAAATGCCTTTCCAAATATCTTGACCCCAAAAGGGTTTATTCATGATCACCTATTCCTTGGCTTTCCATTGTTCAAGTCATGGGGTTAATCTCTTTAGAACAGCCCAACTGCCAGTGCAAAGGATTCACAACTAGGGTTCAGAGAGATCGCCAAGCAAACCACTCTGTTTAGTCCCCTGTTTCCGGGCATCTGTATACGGGGCATCAGTGGGAATTTCCCCTGCTCCCACTCTGCAGGCCTCAGGGCCTGGCATAAGAATAGGGTGAGGGCATTTAGAGAATCCGTATATTCTACAGAACCTGGTAGCGCTCACATTTCTAGAGACAGGACGCTCCTCTGCTGCAAATAGGTTTGCCACTTGGTCAACTGGGGGTTTGAGCCATGGTAGAAGTGGATTGATTGAACATAATCTCAACCCACACTTGATAGGAAGGAAAGCTGTTACCATAATATACTGTTCCTTCATGAGAGGCCCTACCTGGAGGAGCACTGTGTACACTGTTAGGACCTGCTGTTCTATGGGGTAGATCAGCTTTCTGATCCCTTCCAGAACTGGGATAAATATCCTACGGGCACTGTCTCCTTCTGTCACCTCTGCCACAGTGCCCAGCCCATACTTTCCAGAGTCATGGATACACTTAATTCGAATGGTAGCCCTAGCCAGAGCTTTAATACACTTCTCTAGTATTTTTTGTCTTAGCAAAGTCAGCTTGCTGTTCTGATCCCCACTCCCACATGTTCCCTCTCTTTACCAGGTGTTACAAAGGACAGAGGCACTGGGACAGGTGAGGAACAAAAGTCCTCCAAATTCTCAAAATCCCTACAAGATTTGTACCTCTTTTATGTTTCTAGGGGTTGGATAGGTTTGCATCTTCTCATAGCTTCTAGGACAATTCACATCTTACCCAACAAAATGATTCCCAAAAACTTTATGGTGGTGCCTGTGCCTTGGATTTTCTGTTAGTTCAGTCCCCTGCAGATGTTCCAACAAAATCTGCAAAAAACCATGTAGGAGAGGCAAGTCTTCACATGTTAATGTTATATTATCAACATACTGGGCCCATGTCACTGAGGCAAGGAAAGAGAATAGGGACAGGTCTGTTGCCATCAGATGACAGTTGGCTGTGCCTGTAGCCTTGGGAAGCACTTGAAAGGTCCATTGTTGCCCAGATGAGGGCAAATTAATCTTAGAAACCTCAGCAACCAGGAATGTACTGAAAAAAGAATTTGCTAAGCCTAGCACAGCATAAAACACCTCTAGGATCACGAACAGGGTATCCAGGGAGGTAGCAATGGTGGGTACCATGGAATGGATTGGGGAGGGAGGTTGGAATTACTTTGTTTAATTCTCAGTAGTCTGCCATCATCCACCATGAGCCATCTGGCTTTTTCAACAATGGGTAAGGCATGCAATCCCCATTCAGTGCATGCAATTCTTAGATAGTTTCTTATTTTCTTATGCCTCCCTCCCCCACTCCACTCACTGAGGCAATTTGTATTGTTTGACAGTTACCATTCTTCACAGGGGTGATAGATTTTCTCATTCCCAGTTGGCATTTCCCTTCAATCCTGGCTTGATTACTCTAACCTGAAGGCAGAATTCACTAATAGAATTTGCAGGGTTTCAACTTGTAGGAGATCAGTTCTGTGGTATCAGAGATAAAAGCTCCATATCCTCATGGGGGAGAATGCCCAATTTTAGTATCAAAAGGATCTTCACTTTCTGTAACTGTTAATAGTTATAGGGGGGCAGAAAACTTAGAGGGTTACCATGTATTAGAGTACATTTGGCTCCAGTATCCACCACAACCATCACCTTTTGTTTATTTTGAGGGACCAGTGAAGAATGAGATCAACATGAGGCTTCCCATCACCTCCAGTGGCCCTTACCTGGAGGCAATCCTGGCCTGCCTCTTATACCTGGAGCATGGGAGGCTCCCATCCCAAACAGGATGTACCCCTAAGGCTTCTTTTGGAGCAGGCAGGACATCAGGAATGGTAGGGGCAGTTGGGGCAAGTCTGAAGTGTTGTTTAGGTTTTCAGGCTTTCCACTGGCTGAGCAACATAGTGTTGGATTGTCAGTCTATCATTTGAGGTGGGGTTCCAAAAGCCAGGAGAGCAAACCACGTTTGTGTCTGGTTTACTTTTATTTGTACCCCTTATAGCTGATTGGAACAACATTTTGGCTTTCTGAGCTCCTTGTCTTAGGTTTTTCCCACAGCTTATACCAATTCTTCGGATTTGTTAAGTTGCCCCCAGATCAACAATGTATTGCCCAACATTGTAAATGTTTTGTCTTATGCTGGGCTATCATGGCATGGGACCATGGATATCAAGGTCCCATACCAGGTGCTGGGGCATACTAGAGTATCTTGGCTTTTGTTCCCGCAGTCAATGTGGTCTGATCAGGGCCTTAGACAGGGGTGTAGATGGTCTGTCTAATTTCCAACTCCTTCAGAATTTTTTGTATCTCCTGTAGAGATTTCCAGGATCCCATGGGTCCAGAGGGTATCTCCTCATTGGGCCCAGCCTCCCTTCAGACTGGAATAATCTAATCTGTAAGTGAGAAATTTCAATCTTCCTAGCACCGTGCAGGTGCTGCCAGAGGACAGGGTGCATGGTGATGTTGTTCATTCTGTTTGCCCTCTGCCCTGTCGAAGAAATTCCATGGCCCCCTGTATCCCACAGCCGCACTAACTATGCCTGGACACCTTCCCTGGCCTTTTGTTGGAAGTTGGCAGCTATACCAGTAAGGTCAATGGACATGCATTCTCTCATCAAGAATATTTCCTAAATTGGAGGCTACCCCATTAGCTGGGGTGGCTGTTGCTATGCCTTTGTTTTCCTTTGTATTAAGTGTCAGAGGACAAGGGACAGTTCCTCCATTTCATTGTCAATCACAACATCCTCCTCCTCAATCATTTCATTTTTCCCAGGGATTCCACTTCTTAGCATCCCAATTAGGCTTTGTCACAAGTGCTTGGACTTTAACAATGGCAGCTCATGCCCTCCTAGCTTTGCAGAAGTGGCATGCTGAGGTCTCCCGCTGACTGCCCTGCTCTCCCACCTTGTCTGCCAGCCCCAAAGCCCACAGAATAGTGGACAACCACACATCCTTCTAACCTCAGCTCTTCTTCCAGCTCTCCAACTTGGGCTTCAGCCCTGAGCTGGGCATCAGAAGCCAGCCAAGTTACCCACAGTATAGGCCAGATCTCTGCGACAGCCATGCATTTCCCTTCTTTGCCACAATGCACTATGTGTAATTCCTCCAACAAGCACATTAAAATGGCTGGCATTCTACAGGGTAACCGTGGATGCACTTGGCAATCTACAAGCATCTGATGGCCAGATCAGAATTTCCCCCATGGATGCCTCTTTCTCCCTGGATGCCTCTTTTCCATCTCCTTGTTGGTTCAACAACTGTCGGTTTTAAACTGGGGAGTTCCCGGGTGAAATCTGAATCTGGTCCCAGTGAGAGGAGGGTGGGGAGAGGTCAAAGAAAGAGGGAGGCCACTCCAGGTTGGTAGGTGGCAGGTTTAATAAGCAAGGCAACTTACATATAAGGCTTACCATAGGAGGCCAAAAAAAAAAAAAGACAAGACCTCCACACTGTCTCACCAGAATCCTAGAAGTTTATATACAGGCCTTAACTGAGTTTAGTTACATGTACTGTCCAGATGATCTCAACAACACCTTACTCTCTCAAGGCTGCATCCTTAAAAATGGCTCCCATTGTGGGAACGGTGAACAAAGTACACATTCCAAGGACAAGGGAAGGGGTAAGGAGCTTCCCATTGCTCAGGTCCAGCTTGGGAGTCAACCAGGGGTCACATCTTCTTGAAGACCTCCTTCAACAAGAATAGGTACATGGAGGGCACCTGGGTGGCTCAGTTGGTTAAGCGACTGCCTTTGGCTCAGGTCATGATCCTGGAGTCCCGGGATCAAGTCCCATATTGGACTCTCGGCTCTGCGGGAGGTCTGCTTCTCCCTCTGACCTTCTCCCCTCTCATTCTCAGTCTCTCTCTCTCTAATAAATAAGTAAAAAATCTTTAAAAAAAAAAAGAATAGGTACATGGATTTTAAATATCTCATTAATGATGAAAACGTGTAGACAGATACATAAGAATGAGCTGGGAAGTGCTGATGTCTTCTAAGAAGCATCAGAAATATTTAACACCATCTTACGTGGTTGAAACTTTTGTAAATTCATGTCAGGCTCAGAAACCTAGAACAAGTAAAATTACTTAGGCCTTTCTTTTTATATAGGCACTAATATCAGATATTTGAATGGGAAAAATACGAAATATCATATTACCCTTATGGGGAATAAATAAATCAGAATACCTACATGAAGTTATACATTTTTGATATTTATTTTTGATTAGGAACAAATAGACATTAAATAGAGACAAAAATACTTTTTTGTATAAAATAAGAGGGAGCAACTTAGGCAGTGATACACTTCAGTTTGGTTTCTATAAAGAAACAAACTTACTAATTATGATTGTGATTGAGGTTCTAGCTTAAGGCTTTGACGCTCGTGGCTTAATGTGTTCACACTTCCTAATCTAATATTCATCTAATATTTTTTGACTACTTCCTATAAGAATTGTATCAGGAACTTTACTTTTTTTAATTTAATCTTCACAACAACTTTATGAACTGAGCAGTATTATTATACTCTTTTTTTAAATGAGCAAACCTTTGGGGTGCCTGGGTGGCTCAGCTGGTTAAGTGTCTGCCTTTGGCTCAGGTCGTGATCCCAGGGTCTTAAGATCAAGCCCCATATAGGGCTCCCTGCTCAACAGGGAGTCTGCTTCCCAGCTCGTGGCAACTCATGCCAACTTGTGCCAGACTGTGCTCCCTGTCACTAACTCTGTCTCTCTCTCTCTCAAATAAATAAATCAATAAATTAATGAATTAAAGATAAATAAATAAATAAAATTGAGGAAACTGGTAAGAAGCAGAACTAGGATTCAAATCCAGAATCTTCAACTCCATAGCCCTTCTTCTAAATTACTAGCTATCTACTAACTAATTGCTATGCAGCACAACTCAAACTGAATAATACTAAGGAAAAGTTTCGCACTTGGTATTTCTTTTTGCTTCTAAACTAACAGAAATAATGAACTTGAAAGAAAGTCTTGTGAACCATACTAAAATCAGATTTCTCTCAAAAGTTCTCTAAATTTTAAATTTTTATTGAAGAAACTAAAAGAATGGTAGGATAAAATGGAAATATGTTCATAGATAAGAATACTAATAGTATAAATGCATCAATCTCTCCAATTCAATCAACAAATAGATTCAATAAAATTCCAATTATAGCTGCAGCTAAATTTTTAAAAAACACAAGCCTTTTCCAGAATTTTCATAGAAAAAAATGTCTAAAAATATCTAAGTTCATTTTGAAACAGAAGAGCAGAGACTGATGACTTCCCCTGTGAGATACTGAACCACAGGATTAAAAAAACCATAGGATTATTAAAAACCACAGGATTATTAAAAACCATAGGATTATTAAAACCATAGGATTAAAAAATATGTCAGTGCTAGTCCAGGGGCAACTCAGAAAAAGATTTAATTTATTTGAGAACTTGATATATAACAAAGATAGTATCAAAAGTAAACATGAAGGAACAGATTGATTAGTAGATAGTGTTGGCAAGACGTAATCACTAAAGGAAAATAGAGCTGGGCCCCTACATTAGACCACATGAAAAGGTAGACCCAGCTGCATTAAAATTTATATTTGAATCTGATATAGTAACATGAAGGAAAATACTTTTGCAATAAAGAGACTTTTTCTTTTTTTTAAGTTTATTTATTTACTTATTTATATAACCTCTGCACCCAATGTAGGGCTCGAACTCATGACCCCAAAATCAAGAGTTGCATGCTACTCTGACTGAGCCAGCCAGGTGCTCTTAAAGGAACTTTGTTAAGCAGCATCCCTAAATTAAAAAGAAAAGAAGGAAAATATATGGATTTGACTATACAGTAAGTAAGAATTTCTTTTAATTGTTAAATAGTATTGACAAAATTATAGAAAAATAACAGACTAGTAGCAAATACCTAGATTGACAAAAGATTTGAACAAATCAATAGGAAAACAATAGAAAACCCAATTTTAAATAAGAAAATAATTTAAATAAATAATTCATGAAAATATCTGACCGGTGTGTAAGAGATGCACAAACTGTCCAGTAAACACTATAAAAACAAATTAAAGTAGCTTCTGTTGAAATGGCAAAAATCTGGAAGAGGGTTTGTCGGAGAGAAGAACCCTCATACATTGTTAGTAGAATTGTACACTGAAGTTATTCTGACAAGCAATCTAGAAAAAATTAGAAAAATAAAGTATGTATGTCCTATGTTCCAGCAATCCAACTCTGGCAGATTCCTGACAGAGCTGGTTTCCTTCCTTTATCACACCAAGTTAACTAATTTTGTCTCAGTTTCTTTGGTTCAGGTAACATTTACTTGTATTGTGTCTGTATGCTTGTGTATGATTATGGAGAAAAGCAAAAATTTCTAGGCCCTCTGGACAGATGTTGTGAGCTGGACATGAAAGGGGAAGAGCAAAGGGAGGAGTGAAAACAAGTTAGATTCCCTGAGACCAGGATGAGAGAGAGAGAGAGGTGGTTTCCCTTACTGGAGGAAGGCTGTGCTCCAGCCCCAAGCAGATGCCCAGCACCGGTATTTAATCTGGAGGCAACATCTATTCATTTAATGAGAACTTGCCATGTGCCAGGCGATCTAGTAGGCTTTGAGCATACAGTCCATTAGGGAGAGAAAAAGGTAAGTAATTAAAATATATAATAAGTTACATAGTAATCATTGATAAGGAGGAAAAAATGAAAGCAGTGAAATGCCCCATTAAGTGTTGAGGGAAAAAAATTTTTTTTGAAGATTTTATTTATTTATTTGACAGAGAGAGAGAGAGAGATCACAAGTAGGCAGAGAGGCAGGCAGAGAGAGAGGGGGAAGCAGGCTCCCCGCTGAGCAGAGAGCCCAATGGGGGGCTCGATCCCAGGACCCTGAGATCATGACCTGAGCCGAAGGCAGATGCTTTAACCCACTGAGCCACCCAGGAGCCCCAGAGGAGGTATAAAATTTTAAGTCGATAAGAAGAGAGGTCATATGAAGGAAAGTAAAGACCTCCTGAGAGAGAGTGAGCCACATGGGTTGAGGGGTGGGAGGTGGGTATTCCAGGCAGGCAGAATAGCAAGTACAAAACGTCCACATGAGGATTGTGTCTGGGATGGTTAAAAATGTGCAGAGTTCAGGGTGACTGAGAAAGTGAGGAGTATGGGAATAATGTCAGAGAGGTAATGGAGGCCTAGGCCATGTGGGTCTCCCTGCCTTTCTGGAAAATCTGAGAAAGGGAAACAGTAAGATGATTTGTCTTACAGTTTTACAAGATCATTGTCTTTGAAGAATTGACTAAAGCAGAAGAGAAGAGAACCGGGGACACCAATTGCCAAACTATTGCAATATTCCAAGGCCGAGATGATTGGGAATTGGACCAAAGTAGTGGCAGCAGGTCTACTGGAGAAATGGGTAAATTCTGGATGTGTTTTGAAAGTGGATCTAACAGGATTTCCTCCTGAGAAGCCCCAGATAAATCAAGAGTATAGTCTGAACACCTGAAAAATGGAATTGCTATTAACTGAGATGGAAAAGATTTAAGAAGAGCTGATTCTGCAGCATTAAGGCCCATCTCACATGTTAACCACGAGATGCTTGTGTGTCATCTCAATGGATTTGACCTATATCCAGGTAAATATGCAGGAGGTCAAGGAAGGAGTTCAGGTTAGATATAAGTGTGGAAGTCATCAGCCTTAAAAATGGCATTCAATACCCTGAGACTGGATGTGATAGTCTATAGAGTGAATGTATATAGAAAAGTTGTAGGGACTGAGCCCAGGACTCAAAGACAGAGATAGAGAAAAAAAATTAGCAAAACAGTCTTTATAAGGGCAACCATAAAAAAAAGGAGGAAAAAACAGATGCATTTGATGTCCCAAAAACCAGTAAAAACATTTTTCAAAGATCTGAAATTTGTGAATGAATCAAATGTGCTGATAAGTAAAACGAAAGTGGCAAAATTATCTTTAGAGGTACCAATGTGGAGTTAATTCTGACCACAATAAAAGTAATTTTAGTGGGATATGGGTCAGAAAATCTGAATTTAATATACTGAAGACAGCAGACACAAATACCTTTCAGGAGTTTTACTCTACCGGTAGTAATAGAAGTAGAAAAAATAGTGAGACTTCTTTTTTTTTTTTTTTTTTTTTTT